>CXYZ01012635.1:581576-764956 GCA_900006705.1 Sonneratia caseolaris
ATTATATTAAACAAAAGTTTAATATAAAATGTAAATATAAGTTTAGTAAAATAAAATATGTACATTACAATATGTTTTTGTTTTTGTTTTAATTTTAAGTCAGCCGGTTTTCTCATGGGTTCAATTGGGTTTACCGGCCGGTTCAATCGGATTTTTTCTCTTTTAATGTGCAATTGGGTTTTTTGAAGGAACCGGACTGGGTGAGTGGCCGGTTCCCGGTTGAACCGGTCGACCAGGCTGGCCCGGTCCGGTTTTTAAAACTATGCTCCAGCTGACCGAGTCCGACTAGATCAATCCACCCACAAACCTCCGATGGTGTCTAATTTCGAGCCATCCCGAGCTTATGTGCCAGGGAGAAACCAACTATCTCAGCACAGTCCCGCGCAAATTCCTAGAAATTGCTCGAATTTCGGGAGCCATACGGATCGATAGCGACACCCAGTTACTAAAACAAATTATATATATATATATATATACACGTTTTTTGTTGCCGGAAAGTTAAATTTGTGGACTGTGTATGCGCCCTTCTTAAGGGACAAAATTAATTAAAAATAAAATATGAGCTTGGTTGATAAGATCAATGGAAGAAGAAAGAAAGAGAGAAAAAAAAGGGCTTTGTAGATGAGAAGCTGAGTCGTCCAATGTCTCGTGTGGAGGATAAGCATAGAGATGCAGCCGACCTACCTGGCTGCCTCCTCCACGCAAGCCAGAGCAATGAGATGATAATTCTCCAAGGCTCCTACTGTACTATTACAGGAATGATCCGAGAGAATCTTCGCCAATATGGCCTCCTCTTGTAGCGGATCTAGAGTCGTCAAAACCGCCTATCCGGATTGGTTTAAAATGGTATTAGAATTAATTTAAGTATATATGAACCGGTTTAGAAACATTTATAGGTAGGTCAGTTTACTGTTCGGATAAGTTTAACTTATAAATTATTTATTTTTTTATTTTTTTTAAAAAAATAATTAAATATTTTTGTATCATTTCATTTTAAATTAATCCAACAAAATCTAATCATTAATTTATAAAATTTTAACTGTTCGAACCAGTTCAGCATGGTAGCAATTTAAGAAGGTTACGGTTTAATGTGTCTATATTTGTGACCCAACCCGTAAATGGTCCCCTCAACCCAATAAAGTAGTTTACTGGGCTTATCAGCAGGAGTCCGTGCTAATTCTGGGTTTGAGCAACCCTATTACGGGCCAATTCGGCCCATTTAACATCTCTAGGTGGATCTACCATTACTAATTCAGAGTCTCACGTTCTCATCTTCTTGAACTCGTCGAGACGGTGGACCGGGGAGAAAACGAAGAAATTCTTGAGGGCGGAAGCAGAAATACTAAAATATTTTCTTCATGGGCCTGTATTTCTGACTTACCGCGGCCCATACGGGCCCCATGATTCTCATTTTGCCGACAAATTTTCTTAATATTTTTGCCTGGCTACAGAAGAAAAAATAATTGCCCGGAAATATCAATTTCAATATATTTTATTTTTCCTAAGTAATTACTATAAATTTCAACAAATTGTCATTTATTGGGTAAAAATAATAATTAAATTTATTTTAAAAGGAAAAAAAGGGGAAAAATGAAGGGAGGAGAGGAAATTCCTGTACCTGTTTGCTCTTCTCGAGGAGAAAGCGAGCAAGAAACTCATCCATTGCTTTGCAGCGAGGGAGAACCGAAGAAGCTGAAGCTCTTGGAATTCTAATTCCGTGGATTAAAGAGGTCTACGAGCCGAAGCGACGCGTCCATCCGTCGCCAGCCGATTCGGAGCTGATTCGATCTCGACGGAAATGGCCGGAGGATCTCGTAACGAGGCGAGCAGCAGCCGGAGCAGAGGGAGAAGCGGCGACGGAGGCGGCGACAGAGGGGAGACTGCGGTTACTGATTGCGACGTACGGAGGAGTTCCTGTGGCTATTGCAAGTCTAAGAGGAACACGAGCATAGCTCATGGTCTGTAATTCGCGTTCAGTTTCATAAAAATCTTGGTTCTTGACGTGTGGCATGTTCTTCTCTGGCGTTACTTTGACGTAATTAGCTGATCGATTGCCGATCCTAAAGATTTGAAATATGCAATTTGACTTCCAGTATGCGAATCTGCGGCACCGGCAGAGAACTCAAATTAGGAAGTTGGTATTCTAAAATATTGGTTAGCATTTCAAGTGATCATAATATTTAGTTCCATTCCTTTGATATTGACTGGTTCCACTTCTCACGTTGTTGCAGGTTTATGGGCATATAGTCTAACCGTGGATGATTATCAAGGTAGGTGAAGGTGACCTTTTTATGATTTAGTAGTTCATGAGTAGTTAGTTACTAAGTGGCCAAACTATATGTCTCTGGAGATTAAATAATCTACGAATACATGTTTGTGGACTCACTGCCTTTATTGAAATCAATCTTGCATCCTTACCCATTCAAATAGAGGTTCATTAGATCCAAAGAGATGCTAGCTTGCTTGTGTTATGTTTCTGACCTTATGAACTTAATAATCTTGGAGAAATAAATAGTAGCGACATTTAGGGATGTTCGTTGTTTAGAAGAGATGCTTTTTTTATGGCGGTGAATCTCTCTCTCTCTCTCTCTCTCTCTAAACTCATTTAGTTGTTTCTAAACATTCTGAGAGCTATCTATCTGAGATGCTTATCATCCTCTTTAAATATGTGATTGAATCTTTCGCAAGTTCTATTAGTTCAGACAGTCATATCTGTGCTGAATGTTTGGGTACTTTTTGGGTCTGATGCCATTTCCAACGTGCTCATTTGGTAGATCTGCTTGATCGAGGATGGAGAAGATCTGGTTGTTTCCTGTACAAACCAGAGATGGAAAAGACTTGCTGCCCTTCTTATGCAATCCGCCTCAAAGTGGCTAACTTTGTTCCTTCCAAAGAGCAAAATAGAGTGTATAGACGATTGGAAAGGTATTACATTCTAGCTCGTTTTAGATTTGTTGCATATCTGGTCATTCTTGTAGCATATCAGGCTATATTTCTACAGGCCTTAAGCAATAAGGAGCATCTTTTCTTTTGGTTGGTCAACTAGAATATTTCTGGACCAGAAAATGCAAAAGCATACTTTCTTATTATGCATTTACATTAGCTGACAATTTCCTCTGAATGTTGATGTCAGATTTCTGGATGGATCTTTGGAAGTGAAAATGAAAGATAAGATCTCTGCTAGTCCAAGCACGTCAAAAGTTTCACACCACAGTTCTGGTGATGAAGCTTCAAGCTTGCAGAGGGACAATCTTTTGCCTGATAACAATGATGGCAACAATGTCGTGGAATTTATGCACTACCTGTCAGACGAAATTGATAAGGTGGTCAAGAGATGCACAGAAAGTGAGGCGTTCCCATCCAACTTTGAATACCCTAAAGCTTCTGTAAGAGAGGTTTCTCAAGCGAAGAAGAAGAAGTTAGTCAAAGGATCGGAAGAAGATCTTTTATATACCTGCAATATTGCATTCCAAATTGCACCTGCCTTGAGTCGTATGCAGTTGAATAAAGTGGATGAAAGAGAAGAAATTGGATCCTCTGGGTGCCCTCATGAAGACAAGGGACGGCCTGTTAAGTTATCACCAGATGCTGTTGCAGAAAAGTTGGTGGGTTTGTTGTCTCATCTGCAGCAGAGCTCTGGTCTGTCAATCAGAGCTTGCAATGGACACATCAATTATTATTCTGTTAAAAGACAAACTTCTGATGATGAAGGTGCTAAAACTACTAATTGCTCTGAAGATTCTCTAGCTGTGAGTGGAAGTAAAAGGACTGCTATGAAGTGCCCAGACGATTCTTCAAGAAAGAAGCGGAAACTCGAGATACATTTGGAAAGATCCAGTTTTGATCCTGATGAATATGAATTATACAGGAGGTATCAGATCAAAGTGCACAATGATCCCCCAGAAAAGGTCTCAGAGAGCTCATACATGAGGTTTCTGGTTGACACCCCTTTGATATTTGTCCCATCATCTGGTGATAGTACCGTTCCACCTTGTGGTTTTGGATCCTTTCATCAGCGGTACATAATCGATGGTCAGTTAGTTGCAGTTGGTGTTATAGATATTCTTCCTAAATGCTTGTCAAGTAAGTATCTATTTTGGGACCCGGACCATGCCTTTCTATCACTAGGGAAGTACTCTGCTCTCCAAGAAATTAACTGGGTGCGGGAGAACCAAGTTCATTGCCCTGGTCTTCAGCATTATTATCTTGGATATTACATTCATTCATGCAGCAAGATGAGATACAAAGCAGCTTATCACCCATCTGATCTTCTGTGTCCTCTTCGTTACAAGTATGTACACTATTACATATACTTACCTGTATGCCTTCCCAGTTTTGGAGATAAACATTTGCAACATCAACTTAATAAAATATATGTTCTGGTCATTGTGATGTAAAATTTATTTGGCTGATGTGATCAGGTGGATCCCATTTGGGGTTGCAAAGCCATTGCTCGATAAAAGGAAATACGTTGTGTTGTCTGATTATGTTGGAGAAAATGGACTGCCACTACTGCCTTCAAATTCTGAAAATGCCAAGGAACATGAGCCTGAATACAGCGAGTACAATGACTCCAACAATCTTATGATTGAGGCCGGACAATCAGTTGGGCCCAAAAATGAGGACTCGGATGATGACCTGGAGCTGGAAATCAATGAGCTAGGGCCTGTTGAAACTGAAGATGGTGATATTGGTAATATTGTCATTGGATTGGGGGGATCTCACACGATGAGATATAAGGTGTGCATCTACAGAATTGCCTGTAGTGAACTTATAAACCTTGACTAAAATTTTTGAAAGCATAGTTTCATAAAGATGATCTCAAGGCTTCTGAGTCGTGAATCTTTTGTTGCAAACCTCCCTTGAATTTTCTTCTTTCTCTTCAGTGCTGTGAAAAGAAGCAACAATTACTTGGGTTATATTTCAGGGCAAACTATTTTTAGGTGCTGATGAACTGTTGATGATCAACTTATAATTTTTTTAAGAGACATCCCATCAACTTCCTTGATAGATTTGAGCTGCTAACAAATGAACTTAATGTGGTTTATGTTGCTTTGTTTGGCTTGTTCTAAAGGATCTTCGGCTTATCCTTCATCCAAGACGGGTGAGTTACTTGGAAGCTCAATTGCGGAGATACGTGAGAGTCGTTGGTCGAGAGCTCTCCGAGCGGATGGTTTACTCTGTCGGGTAACCTTGTTTCGTTTAAAATGAAGATTTTTATGAATTCTATCTAGCTGCAGATGTGAATATCCAGTGGAAACTCATTTTTGCCATCATGCATTGGTCATGCTCTTCATTATCGGAGATTGGGGGCTGCAATGGGAAACGTCTGCCTATTTGGCATCTTGATAAACTGTCTCTTAACATTTTGCTAGTTCAAGCCATGACTCAACGTGGATGCATGTGGGTTTGTTGCAAGTGTCTTTACCAATCTGACATTTTTTTTTCTGATTTTGGATTATTAAGATGAACGGGAATTGCATTCTGCCCATTTGAGGCTGTTCAACTGCTTCTTGCCAATATTTCCGTTACTCTGTTTTTCATCTTTCCGTCAATTACGTGTATTTAGGATGAGGCCCAGAATTGCCAATAATGGGTAAGATGGAATAGTTCGACATCTTTTTCTCGAGTTCAAATCATATTAATAGAACGACTCCATGATGTTGGGGGTCATCTAACTCTTTGTGATAGGTTGTGATAGGTCCTATCCACTCGAACTTAGATTTACTCAAGGCTCACTGAAACTCTGTGTTTGGAGTAGCATTGCGCACCCAAGAAAAGGGACATAGGCTGGGCTTCGGTGCTAAGGCATCAAGCATGATGAGAAAGGAAAAGAGAACATCCTTGTGATGATCGGCGAGTGGGTGTCAGTTTCATTCAGTATGGATGCGATTGGGGCTTCTGGCCAGAAATGATAAGAATATTCTTGTGATTAGATGATGCCCCACGGACCAAACCGATTGCTGGATCAACCAATTGGACTTTGACGTCATCTGATGTGATAGTAAATCGGTGGCAAGTGCCATATGATAATGGTATCCCTACAACCACATAAGAAGGTGAAGGATGCTGTCACGGAATAATGTTAGATGTCGACGTGCATCATTTGAATGAATAATGGATTTCCACATTTCCGGTGAGAAGAAAATTGGGTGCAATTTCCGTAGCACAGACTCGTGGATTCAGCGTCATATCCACAATGTTTAGTACCATAACCAGTCTCGAGAAGGGAAGGCAAAAAATGAGAACCAGAGGAGCGGCTCCTTATGTCTACATGTCTTCATTTTTGTCTACGACTTACCAAAGAGATGCTCTAAATTTCCCTTTTTCTTTTCTCCTTGTCTTTGGCCATGGATTTAAGTGGTCGAAGAAGTAGTACTCGAGAGTAAACACAGGAGGTATTTGGGTCCTGAATCAAGATAAACCGAAATCAGAAAGAATAGGATTTCATAAGATAGTTTCATTGCACCGACAGAGCGTGCAACAAGAAGTTGGAACACATTGCATCATCACCGAAGCAATCGAATGTATCCCGATGCTCTTTATCGGCAGCTAGTGGCTGCACAGGACCGACCGCTGAGATAACCAAACTCTTCACATCAGTTCGAGGAGAATTAATCAGGAGTGTGGAAGAATGTACAGTCCAAGAAGTTAAAAAACTTTTCTGGAGTTTCAGTTCCTTATCAAGCGTCGTCAGCATCGCTACCCCCCACATGTGCTTCATGGCCGAACCAGTAATTGCTCCCATCAGGACCAGACAACTTACACCTGCCCACACAATCACGCCCATGTAAATTCTGCAAAACAACCTACTGTAAACAAGGATGAACCGAAAAGTGGAAGAACTGTTTGCTGTCTTTTTTTCCATTTCAAATAGCAGAATTATGGCGTTTAATGAAAATTCATGTCCTTACCAGCTTTCGACAAAAGGAAGGTGAGAAAGTAACAGAATCGAAATACGGCATTTCAGAATGACATGGGAAATTTTTAATCCAGAACTGAAAAACACATTGTCCTCCAAAAAGAAGAAAATCTGTAAATGTATCAGACAGCACAGAGTTCAATTTCCGTCCACTAACCGCTCGAGAACAGATTTCCTTTCCTTGTACTTCTGGCTCTCCTCATGAGCTGCCTCCTGAAAGAAGCAACCCGATCACTAACCACGATGTGCAAGTATTACTCTCAGAAAACAAATTCAAGTGCCGCCTTATCCTCATCTTACATATTTCCACCCGACAATTGATCCACATCCAACACAAAAAATGTCAGCAACAGTATGCATTCCGGTCAACATGTACCTCTCTTCTTTCTTCCCAGCAAACACATTGACTCTGTAAGATAGAAAAAAGAAAACAAAACATAACAAGATGTGAAGCACAAATTCCTAGAACAAATTGTTAAAGTTAAGTCATTTTCATCTATATAAAGCAATTAGTATCAGAAAGAATATTTTTTCCCTATGGTTGGGTCTTTGAGGTCACCGATATCAAGAAAAACTTACACCTTATTGAAGAGGTAAGCTTTCCCATGTCTGCTCTTGAAGAACTGAATGAAAGAAAAGACATTTGAACAAAAAGTCAGGCCATGTGCCAAGGACCCACTATTCGAATACTTATACGACATGAAAATGCTGTAAAATAAGTCATAGAATAAAAACAAATGAGTTAAACTCAAGATTATAACACTTCAGTTGAAAAGACAATCAACTTCATAGCCTACAAAGGAACATCAAATTTAGTCACCAAACAGTGTCTGCTACAAAAACTTTGAGAAATCACTACAAGATCTGATGGGACATAACACTTTTCGGGGCAAGGAAAAGAAAATCACATGGGCAGCTTTTACATGACAATCCGAGGACCTTCATCTCTCAATTTAAAAAAAATAACCATCAAAGAGGTGGTTCCAATCAAAGTTTCGAGTATTAGAAAGAGCCATCAGATAGATTGAATAGAAGGAAAATCATACAACAGCCTCTACAGAGAACGCGCTTTGATGAGCCAAACTGCAATATGTTCTTCTGTACGCTAAAACATATGATTGACCACATTGACATTCTATTGCTTATATTGATTAATTCCAACATCAAAAACTTGATTTTAATCCAATGAAAGTCCATCATTGAACTGCAAGACCAAGAAACTTCTTCAAATTAAAATATTCTCAGTTCTTCATCTGGAAAGCTCATCTAGCAAATGAAACTTTACTTATTTGCTGTTTCTAAGTGGAACCTCCACTTACGAGGATTCAACTAAGATTTTTCTCCAGTGAAAGAGAACCAAAGAACAATTGCCACTTAAGCCCAATCTTACACTACTCTGATCAGTCATGCATCCTCAGAATTACTAAACTGCTCTATCTCTGGAAATAAAATCTCCAAACAGATAACAGAAATTTCGCCGCCCACCGTGGTGAGCACGCCCACCTACCAATCTAACTAATCAAAGCCCTGAAAAGGGAAAACCGCATGAAGCAACAAAACCAGCGAAGACCCAGATGAAAACTGAGCATCGATTTGACAAAGAACAAGCTCCCGCAGTCAGATCAGAGGTCAGGGATGAAGAGCTAAGAAAAAGGAACTGAAGGTCAGACCTTGGAGACGATGTCTTCACTGAGACCGAGGTGGGTCTTGCAGTGTTTGCAGCTATAGATCTTCCCCTCAAGGCTCACCACGAACAACCTCCCCATATCCCCAGAAACTCTCCCTCCACAGATTCTCAACCGGAGACAAAGCTGCAAGACTTGGGATTTGACGGGTCTCGCCGGAGTAAACAGCAGAAAGATGGGCAGCGTCTGATTCGGGGATGAGACAACTCAACAGGGAGAAGGCTCACTTAAATAGTAGTTTATCATTTACGTTACTTATCCGATCGATTGTCCGTCCACTCGCCTGTACGTAGCAAGGAATGTGGACCAAGAAGCGATCACGTACGTATGCCCTCAACTCATTATATCTACTTATATCTGTATCGACCATAAGCATGTATAATCCAATACTGAGATGTACATATAGATGAAGAAAGACAAGGCAATTTTAAAAAAAATGTTTAATTAATTCTAAATAGTTGGCTTTGGAATTCATTTTCTCCCCCTAAGATCAGTTGAAATACATGCTCCCCTGCCAATTTATTTATTTTTTAATGTTTTTTTCCCATATAATTATTTTTTTTCTATTTATACCATTTATATATATAACAGTCCGTTGGATCCAATTGATTCAGAATTGACCAAGATTAATCCAACAAGAACTCTCGATTGTGCCGGGCTGGAGTTAGCATTGAACCCATTACTCGTATGCATTTCCTCTCCACGGCAATCGTCGTGGAATGATCGATATGTTGCCCCCTGATCACTTCACAGGCGTATATATGCATGCGGATGGATCCTCGCTTTATGCTTTCTAAGACATGAACAAGATAATTTATGCGGTTAACTTCTGCTCTATCTGTGAGTGCAGACTTCCTTAACGTGAACGCCATGAAAGCAATCAGAAAACAATAGATGAAAAAAAACAAAATTCCTGACCGGAGATACTTATAGCAAGGATCTTGCTTTAACTAGCAAGGGTGCAAATTCCAAATTCCAAGTCAAATGCGAGAGAGTCTGACTCAGTACCCACTGGCATCGCGGCCCTTGATGGATGAATGAAGCGAGTCCAACTCCACTCCCCTGAATTGCTCTGCACAAGAGAAGAAAGCAAGTCGTCCTTTGAAAAATATTTGGATGCACACGGTAAGAAAGTCACCATGACAATAAATCAAATCTCTGAGTAAAGAGCAACAGATCCTGCTTGGATAACCTTCCCACTTTTCACGAAGTGCTATCTTTGTGATGGTGGGGAAAATATATTACAGTTACAATTACAGAAAAGATAATGAATCATTTGCAAAAATAATTACTTACCCAGCTCCGCCTTGAACTCCCACTCTGCTCCTGAAAGTGGTTTCCTGTGAGCTCGAGGCAAGTTCAGTAGACGTTGCAACCATTGGTCAAGAATATTATGCTTCTCAATCAAGTGATCTATCCCTTCATCCACGCCCTTCTGTTTCTCATCAACTTTCATTACCTCTGCTGAGCCTCACCTAATCCAGCAAGCTGGTCATCTATTATCTGATTTAGGTGCGGAGCATGATGCTTGAGCTCAAAATAAACCTTAAAGGAAAATGAAACAACAAAGAATCAGGTTTAACAATGAAATCAGAATATTCATAAAACTGCAGAAGAAAACCGATTTGTTCCATTTCTGTGGGAGTGCAACAGTAGTTTGTGCAAACTATACCTTATGTGCATATTCCACATAAGCTTCATGAAAAACTTTCAAATACTGATAAAGAATTGAGCGACCCTCTATAGAATCAGCAGCAACAGACCGTACATTAGGTGGTGCCTGAGGAACGAGAACAGCCTTAGTAGTTAGGACCACTTAACAGCTCCTTGCTGATCATTTTGGGATATTCCCTCTCTTTTGAGTCTTCCACAGAAATGCTTTTCTTCAAAAGGTCAACACGAACAGGGAGCAAGAGTTCACAAGTTTTCATATATACAATGATGCATTCCTTATGAGAAGTAACCCAATAATCCATGAATAGCCAAATGAATCATATACGGCAAGGGATCCACAGATAGAAGACTGTAAGGAGCTTTCTCCCCCGAGGTAGCAGGTACTTAAGACAGGAAGAACAGAGGGTGCTCTGGCGGTTCATCCTTCCCACTTGTTTGGCTTGTGAAGGGGAGAAAATACAAAACAATAGAATCTATTCCCCCTTCATGGATGGAACACAGCCTCTCAGGCATAACTGGATCAGGGAACATTGTAATGGAAGCATCCCCATTTGATTTTCTCTAAGGCAGAGCCAAATCCAGAATAGACAATCTCCATAGAAGAGAGGGCTGCCCTAACCAGACACAATGTTCCTGTAAAAGTTGATCAAGCCTCAGGATCAAACAGTCCTGAATGCCTGACTCACAGATCATAGCTAGAACAAGAATTCTATCGTAAGAGTCCAATCGAACACAAGGCAGGCTGCTGAGATTCCATGAAGGCTGAATTTCATTATCAAGGGCATCTATCTGTAGCTGGCCTCCCCTCCAGGCAGTTACAAGGATTGAGTTCTTGCTGATTAAATTGTAGACGAAACTGACTGCATGGCCTTCACATTCTGCACCCTTGGGTACAGGATCTTCTTCTCTTCCATGACATATTTCACACAGAGGTCCCCATCAATTGATCCTAGGATTATTAACATGAAGAAGTCGTATTCAATATCATTGAAGGGAAGTTGAGTCAGCAAGAGAAATATAAGGAAGAAGAATCAGATTTAACAAGTTGCATGCTGAAAAGTAGCTCTTTTAAACATTAGTCAGCTTTCCTAAAGTCTCCACAAACTATACAAGAATACGTGAATGCTTCATCTTCTCAATGCCAACGAAAATGAAAACAAACAACCAAGGAAAAAGCAAAGCACAACTGTCAACTCTCGGCTGTCAGAACAATTAAGAAAACCATGGGCGGGCATTCACATTCAACAAAAGATGTGTCATATAAGTCTAAAGAGAGAGATGCATCAAACAAGGCATATGGATGAGCTTTTACAGAAGCCAGCTTTGCTCTTTCTGCTGCTTCATCAGATAGCTCAGGAAAGGTAGATTCCAACCAAGATATTGCCAGATTACAGTTCTGAATGTTTTAGAGTTAACAGATTTCAGTCCACGGGTCTGAGCATCCCATTTGAAGACACCATTTCAAATAAAAAACTTGTTATAAATGTAAACTCAGCATACAACATCCTGAATAAATGGACTAAGGGAAATTTAGGTTATCCTTCTCAACAAGGCAGGGAAAATCCCAAAATTCTAGCAGATGAATGAAACCATAGTAGATTTAACAAAACTGAAACAGCGAAAAAGGTGTACTTTCTTACCTTCCAAATGGAACTACAGGGCAAATGGTGTGGATTGAACCATCACTGAATAAGATAAATAGCTGAACAAGCATCAGAAAATTGCAAGGTTAACAAGTGATATCTACTCTCTGTTTGAAAATACCATTAACAAAAAGCAGAACATGACAGCATTATCATAGTGTATAAGAAACAATCAAGAAGAATATGATAAGAACTGATGGTGATGGCCAAAGAGAAATCGCAGAAAACCAGTTTGGACCACGGGTATGAGGATAATATGTCAGCGTCAGAATCTTTTTGTTGGCAAAAATATATGTGTATATATACACAAATAATTCCAACTAGAAAAAATGATACTGATCCTGGCCGTCTACCTGAAATCTAAAACTGTAAAACCAACTTCCAATATAAGCAACAATGACCAGAGACTAACTGTTCCAAACACCAGCTATAATTCATGATCATGCATTAACAATCAGCAAACAGCACCATTAACCTAATAAACAACTAAGCAGCTAGCAAATTTTTCATCATGATTTACAGTAAATTGGTCCCCTAAAGGGTCACCTCCAAAGGCAAAATCAGCAGGGCAGAGTGATGCTGCATTTTTTATCTACCTGGTTCAACAGGCTGTAGGTCAAATTCTTGCCCTGGTTGCATGAGATTCACAGAAGAATCAAAGAGTCTACAGCAAAAGAGGCAAAGGGGAAACAAAGTTGCAATATTAGTGAATGCTGCTAGAGAATTTTCGGGAAACATGTAACGAACCACAATCTCCTAACGAGATGAACAAGGACGCCTAAATATAAGAATTGCAGAGAGAACCAAAAAAAGGCAGGAAAGGCATGTCCTGGATGTATGATTCTCAGTAGAAAGATCTGTCTCATCATCGATCACAGTAAATAGATTGATAAAAATCGAAGAATGCAACCCAACATCTCTACAGGGTTCAGTTCAGAACTCTATATAGCTAAGAAAGAGACGAAGGAAAGGGGATGATTGAGCTACTCGTGAACAACGATCACAAACATATTAACTTGGGCAGGCATAAAAAGGGGCTGTGAGATCTAAATAAACCTCCTCTATGCTGATAAACAAAACTGCAGAATTATTTTAAAAGCAAAGTACCTGTATACCGAATCTGAATAAAGTATCCCTAGATGGGTATTGCTGTAAGGGTTCCACAAAACTTGTACTGTGCTTATTGCGTTGGTTCCACTAAAGAAAATCTGAGAGCCAATTGAGACAGTCCTAAAATTAAGGTGATTATGAAATCTAATCATAAGTTGTTCAGCAAGAAAACCACAAAACCATAAAATTTAGAGAAATCATTCATAAAAGAGAAAATGCACAAGCTTTCTCTCAAAAGATCATGGCTCTGAAGACAGAATAAACCATGCATCATGAAAATGTAAAATAAATTGTTCGGCATTTTCACAGACGAGGTATCAAAAGGTCAAAGGCATTACTGAAGAGTTTGATGTATAGCTATTTCAAACAGAACACAATACACTGGAGGGATTGTCATAATATTCTTGTTTTTTGCATACCTGCAAACCGTGGTGTTGTTTTGTCCATAAAGATACATCACAGATAGACAGACCATCTGAACCTGCAAGAAATAATGGTGATCCATTTCTCTTGATGGAGATCTTCTCTACTGCAAAGTTGATCGGCATGTCTGCATGCAGTTCCTATTTGACAATGGCAATCATATAGTAAGTAAAATTAACATGTCGCAATAAATCCGTCTATAGAAACAGTTTCCTCAATGTTATCTTGCCTAAAATATCATCTGCTATATTCCGCAGGACAATTTTTCAACTCTAATTCATGCTTAAGAAACCTTAAATACAACCCCCAAAAAAATGCTGTCAAAGATCCAGTATTGACAGTATCTGTACTCCATTTTAAATAAAATTCTTTCCCTTGCTATTTTCTTGAGTAATAACTCTAGACTATACCCAAATTTTGTCATAATCCATCCTCATTAGCTCAAAAGAACCAATAAAATTCCTCAAAAGTATAACCAAACTTTGTCGCGGATACAATATACACATGAAAAGCTTCAGCAAGTGTCCATGTCAAATGAGGAACATTTTAAGAACGACCAAAGGGAAAGGAAACCAAGATACCAGCAAAGTTAAGGAGATAGAATTTCGGAGAAAAAAACCTTCCACGAAGTAGCAGCAAAGATTGAAGCGGGTTCAGGTTCCCCGAGCCGGACGGGGATACGATGGACGCACTTCTGCTGTTATCCCAGAAATACAACCGGGAGGATCCGTCCCAAGCCAGGAGATTTCTCGGCGATGCAGACCAACTTACGCCAGCTCCAATGGCGTCACCTGATGAAGTGAAGACCGGGCGCTTCTCGAGGGATACCCACTCCATTTCCCGCTTGAGAGTTTGGGATGACCGCTGGTCCACATCCAGTTCGGAGCAGTCAAGCTGGTCTGCCTTGACGAGCTTAAGCCCCCACGAGCTTTAAAGCCTAAAGGGTCCATATTAGACAACGGCTTAGAAACCGGACCGGATTGATCAGGTCGAACCGGCATGTCACATGGTAGAGTTATTTAATTAGCTCTAATTTACAATTAAACTCATAGTAATCCATGTGACCCTGGTCGATTTTCCTTGAAATACGTCAAATCCATTTAAACTGGTAGAGAGTTGAACCAGTTAGTTAAAAATTCAAAGATTACTGGTTAATGCCCAACTCAACCCAAACCAACACGATAAAATTTCCTGGGCTGCAAGCGAAACTGGTGGATTCACTCTTGCGAGCACTTGGGATGTTTTAGGATAGAAGAGTTCTCCAGTCCCACGGTATAAATTGGTCTGGTTCAGTCCAAGTATACCAAAGCATTGTTTTATCACTTGGCTAGCCATAAACAATGGGTTGGCAACTGTGGACAGAGTCCCGCGATGGAAGATCGGAGTCGACAAAATATGCAGATTGTGTTTCACACAGGAAGAAAGTCGGGATCATATATTCTTCTCTTGTTCCTTCAGCAGACCCCTATGGACTCGAGTTCTGCAGAAAATGGAAAGTACCGGGCAGGCAAGCAAGTGGGCAAATGAGCTAGAGTGGCGTGTCAAACACCTCAAGGGTCAGAGTCGGCAAACTTTGGTTTACAAACTATTTGTGGCATGCCTCTATATATTTATTTTGTCTGGAAGCAAAGAAATGCAGCCCATTTTAGTCACGAAGTTCCTTCAGAAGAAAATGCAGTTAGAGCAAGGCTTCAGAAGAGTCGTAGCTCAGTGGGGAATGCGCGTCCCTTGTACGGGGTGCTACCTACCGTGTAGAAGCAGCAGTTGGGCATACAAATTGCTTTCTGAGCCTACGAGCCTATTTTTTCTTAGGACTGCGAGCCCACTAAACTAGGGGCTGGGAATTCTCGTATGGCTCTTGAACTCCTGGAGCTTTCGATTCTCGCCAATGGAGCATGGGCTTGTACATATTCATTTAAAAAGTACGTAAAAGAGCATCACTTACCTGATCGATAAGAAGAGAGCGAGAGAGGGGAGAGAGAGATGAAGACCGGCGGTTGGGTATTTATATTGTTGGATACAATTGTCACAATCTCATCCAAGAGACATCAATCATACAGTTGACTTGAACTTCTACTGCAACCACAGTAGCAAACATTACAGAAATCCATTCCTCGATATTTGTTTGGATGGACGGATTTTCATTTGGAAAAATACTGCTTTTGGGTGGAAGAGTGGTGGATGAAGGAGATTGAAGGACTGGAAGTGGGATCCAAGGGAGAGAGGAGTAGATTTGGGTGATGAAGGGCTCATGCCCATTACTACCAGCCAAACGAGGCCACTGGGGATGTGGGGGTCCCAAGCACCGACAAGTTGCCGTCTGTCGCCCGTATCTTCTCCTCAGCTGTCACTTCCGCATCTGAATAAGTGCTGTAACTACTGCCAAAAGAATCTTTCCACCGACTTGAAGCTTGCCTATTTCATCGAGCCCAAAAGGCTGAGATCATTTCGAGGGACTGAAATCATCCACCAAAGGCAGGTAATAGATGAAAATTTCAATTTCACTCGTCTCGTAGAACCTTCTTTGACGGAGAACTTTGAAGTGTAATCGGAAAAAAAAAAAATTTCCCCCTTTCGATGCAGCAAATCTCTCTGCTCAGCAGGATAATTGGCAGGGATGCCAAACGATAGGCGTCTCCCGAGAGATCTGATTAGTAATAATCAAATACCAGCATGAACCTATCACCGAGCTTGGAACACGATCCAATTGGAGCACAAGAGCCCCTATTTTCTACCGAAATTACCTGAGAGCTTTTTCCTGTCTTTGTCCGTAGATAAAAGGCATGAGAAAGATGGGAGAGCATCTCAAGGTAACCCACTTTGCACGGGGCGCCTAGTAGGGCTAAGATCGTGATAAGCTTCGTGATTCTTTGGTCGGCTTTATCTGAATGCCGACAACGATACAAGATTCATCGACACAAAATGTTACATGGGTTTGAAGAACCCACAAGGCTCATCTTGATCCACGTACTTGTGCTTCCTCAGCGGAGCACACCCCACTCACAGCAGAAGTGATGAATGGGTTTGATGAATCTAGAAGACATTGATATGAATAATGGAATCTCTCCACTTCAGCCAAAATAAGAATAAATTTAGGTGCCAGAACTTGATTACAGGAGCCAATTTATTCATGTAAAGATACAAAATTTAATGAGTTTTTTCTCCCTCAAATCATAGCTTTTAAAATTGGATTAGATCAAAAATGAGTGTAGACATAGATTCATGAGTGAGATCAGAAATTTAATGGGTTAAACAATATATTTAATAAATAATATTACTAATAAATTTATATAATATCATAATTTAAAATAAAAAATTATTAATATAATAATTATATTAAACAAAAATTTCATATAAAACATAAATATAAGTATAATAAAATAAAATAGTTATTTTATAATAAGTTATTATTTTTTTAAATTTTAAGTCGAATGATTTTCTCACGGGTTTAATTAGATTCATCGGTCGAACCAAGAATTGGTCGGTTCAATCGGAGTTTTTCTCTTTGAATGTGCAATTAGATTTTTTGTAGGAATTGGACCGGGTGAGTGGCCGGTTCCTGGTTGAACTGGCCGGCCTAGTCCGGTTTTTTAGACTATGGTTCTTACTATCAATTAACCACGAGTCGGATTTTCATATTTGGGTTAGATAAGATACGTGTCCGTTGGTTCCGATACCATATTGAACTAGCTTTGGACCCACAAGGACCAACTTGATCGTTTTTATCTAAAAATCTAAGTTGATAGATGATAATGGTATACGATTTTCTTATAAGTTTACAACATTCTTTTCATTTGATCGATATGAAATCGTATATCTCAACATGAAATCAATTTATGATCCAAGAGAGGATTTTTTTTTNATAAGTATAATAAAATAAAATAGTTATATTATAATAAATTCCTATTTTTTTAATTTTAATTCGGCTGATTTTTTTTATTAATTCAATTGGATTTACCGATCGGATAGAAACTGATCGGTTCAATCGGAATTAACCTCTTTAAAAGTATAATTTGATCTTTTATAAAAATTGAATCGAATAAGTGACTAGTTCTCGATCGAACCAAACTGATCCTATACGATTTTTAAAACTATACTTCAACTGCTCTCAACTGCTTTAATCATAAATTACTTAAACTCACATATTCAAATATACATAGGAGCTTTTGGCGGGCTTGATAAAATATCTTCTTACACTACACGGTATACCCTTGGGCAGGTGCAAGATATTTTGGCTCGAAGATATTTATGGGTGTGCAGGGTTGGGCTGACAATATTATATATTTCTTTTTATGTGTTGGATGCAGCACAAGTATCCAGCTGTAGTGGAACATTTAAAAATACTTTCTTATTGCCTACGTGGCATAAAGATTGAACTTTTTACCCTTTTTCTCCCGGTGGGCGCATCTCATAAGATATTTCAGCCCTCCATCCCCCCCGCCAACCACAGCGCGTGTGCAATGATGATGATTGTGAGAGTGGTCCTTGTATATCATATCTTATCTTGTTAATACAGATAAATAAATTACTTGTCCGTGCACTATTTCATATAATTTTTCCCCGTATTGAGAACTTAGCCTCCTTATTTTTTTCCCTGAAAATATTATCCAATTCTTCTCTATATATTACTTAAATTAATTCTAATCAAGTTAGATATAATTTAATCACCTCATTATTTTGAAACTCTCTAAATTATTATTTTTTGTTATTTTTATTTTAAAAAATTCCAATATTTGTGCTGATATTTATTACGTTCGGTGAGTATCTTCTCCACGCGCTCCCACAACGCGTGACAGCGTCCGCGGCACCGCCCAAGGCCTGTCCATATGGCATATAATATCCACCACTCTCCCTCTGGAAGTATCCAACACAGAGCTGGCGATGTCTGATCAATCTACGCCCTGCTCCTCTGCCGCACGGTCCTTTGTCCGCCGCTGAATCTAGCTGATGGACCACGGCTCTGGCCGCCGCCACCAGCACTACCGCTCCACCAACAAAAACAGCCACCATCCCAACCCCTCCACCGTCACAGCGGCCACCACAACGACGACGGCCACCTCCGACGATTCCGACCAAAGCGACCCAAAGGTCTGGGAGATCTTCAGCAGCAACTACTCTCGTGCCCAGACGGTGCTCGACCGGAACCGGGTTCTAATCCAACAGGTCAACCAGAACCACCAGTCGAAGATCCCCGACAACATGGTCAAGAACGTGGCCCTGATCCAAGAAATTAATCAGAATATCTCCAAGGTCGCGTCCCTCTACTCCGAGTTCTCCACTAATTTCACCGCCGCCTGTTACCAGCATCGCTCTGGCAGGAACGAGAAAGGAGGCAGCAGTCCCGACGCCTGAACCTCTCTGGGTGTCGTTTCTCTTAATTTTCTATGTGGGATTGGATGTCTGAGAGAATCTTCAATAAAGTGATCGGTAATAAAATGAAATGGGTGATTTTTTGGGTCTTGTCACTGTTCTCGAGTCCGACCGAGTCTTTCAGTCCAGTGGTTAGTGTGTGGAAGATAAGCTGATGAAGCCATGGTTTGTCTTGTCTTCTATGTGCTTTGTTTCATGTCAGACCATTTCTCGTGGCTGAATTCTTAGAAATAATAAGCTCACTTGTTTTTCTAAGTCACTTTGGTTGTCTACCTCTTCCGCTGAGTGCCTGAGATCTTGTTCTCTGCCCATGCACCATCCTTGTTGCGGACAACCCTACAATGGCCTGCTCTCACTTTTAAACCAAGTCCAGAGGACAGAGTACTGTGCGGCGAATCCCGTGGTAAAGCTGGGAATGTGAGAAGAGAGTTTCCAAGGATAACCAAACCGATAAATTCGATTAAAAAGTTCGGAACTAGACTGCATCTCTCAGTTAGGTTCACCTCCATTTGCTGATTCATAAGCCGATAACTAGTGTAGGAAGTCAGAAATTCACAGAGCCTAGGCCCTAGGAATCTAATAGTGCAGGAGAGTAAGTGGCTCTTATCATTTCATGCTGCATTTACTCTGATATGTTTTTGTAGCTTAATGATATGATGGAATTAGATTTCTCAGCTGGTTCTTTGCTCTTGAAGGTACGGTTTAAGACTTCAAATTATCAAAACAGAGGCCATGGCATGGCCGCAAAAGCTGGCATAGCAACCTCAAACTTCCAGTTCCCTATTGTTCTTTGGTTTCCAACTCCTATCAGATTCGTAACTTGTGGAGATATCTAGCTCTCATAACCCATTTCATGTCGCTCATAATTGCATTTATTATATTGCTGATGTGTGGGATCAAATATATCAATATAGCAATTTAATCTGTACTAGTTCTGTTGATTGAAAGATGAAATTTTTTTTCTCATGATAAACAATTTAGCAGAACTCTTAAGTTCCCCTCTGCAGAAGTTATGTCTGCAAGTTTGGAGATGTTAATCTTTTGGGGCAATAGGATTAGAATCAAGGCATTCTTGTTTCAAGACAAAAAGAAAGCCATCACCGATGAAATACAAGAACAATGCCTTAACTTGCAAGAATTCAAGGTGATTGACTAATGACTATAAGAAGAATTCTTCAATGATATTGTTCAACAGCACAATGTACAAGCATCCTTAGCTGACTATTGCCATTCTCATCAACATGCTCCGTTCGCTACAGTGGCAGTTCTCCACTGCCTGAGATATTAACTTCGCTTTTGGGCATACTGCTCTGTCTCTCCTCAGCTCCAATCTTGGATACATCCCTGGAATATCCTCCCAAACACAACTTGCCAACCAGAAGATAGCACTAGTGCATGTGAGTTTAAAAACACTAGCAACCCCTTACCGGAAGATTGCACAAATCAAGGGACTGAGGCTAGCAATTAAATTCTGTTTCCCAAAGTGGGAACTAAATCTAATGTCCTGAACTTTTGAGGGCAATTAATTAAAATATATGGTTTGTCTTCTTCTTCTGTTTATGGTTTCCCAAAGACGGTGGGTTAATCATTGGATTTTAACATATCATATGGCTGTTGACATCTGCAAAATATGCACTAGTATGAGTGAATTATCAGCTAGTCTGTCTGGTCATAAAGAAGAATTGCAATCAATCTGTATCAAGTCAAGCATTTGCCATTAACAAAACACTGTGAGTCAGAAGAGGACAGTCAAATTGACTAGAAGAGATCTCAAAAGATATTTAATACAAATAAATAGTAAGCTTCACCTTGTCTTCTGTGCCTCAATTTGAAGTTTTCATCAGAAAATTTATCTCCATATAATGACTCTCCCGCTTGTCCATCCAGACCGAGTGAAGTCACCACCCTGGATCATAAAATTGGGAATAATCCAGTGGAATTTGCTCCCTTTGAAGTCTAGAGGCTTACCACTATTCACTGTCCCCTTGCCTCTTGCCAAAAAGGTACTGACAAAGGTATAGTTCCGTCAACCTGAAGCCCATAAATCCGACTGAAGTTACAAGAGAAGAGGAAAAAAATGCACATGTTTTACTTGCTACCCGTGCAATAGTTAAGAAGTTCTCTGACACAGCAGAATATGCAGAGCTAGGAAGTGAAATAGCAGTATCCGTGTTGTGTCGACCTATTGGACAAACTAGGAAGATGCCAATTTAGCACACGGGTCAATCACCTGCAGTCTCAGGGACTACTTCCCTAAACTACACAAACAGAAGAGTGAACAACGAGGAGAATCCACTGATTGCCGCTACGATGTAAAATATAAACTCGGTGCAGGCTTCCGAGAAACCCAGTTTATGATGCCTTTGGAGAAACTTTCTGACGCATCACGAAATTACAAATCTTGAGGTTGTGAACTGACACGTGACAAAGTGCTATCAAAGAAATCCGATTTCTTATTCCCTAGAAATTTCTACAAGAAAAAAAAATGGAATGAACTGAAGAACATTGAAAATCTTTCGGTGCGGTACAAGCTTCAATAGTCCGAAAATAAAGGTTTTGAATTTACGAACAGTACCTGGATGATTGCCAGAGTTCCATGGATGTTATAGACCAAATTAGCAATTCAGCCGCAGGAAGAGAATCGAGGCTGATTTAGGGGAGAAGAAGAAGAAGAAGTATCGAGAAGGGGGAGAGAAGGCGGGGTCGAGAAGGAAGAAGGCGGCACCAGACAGAGGAGAGGAAAACCGTTCATTCATTCATACGCATAACCCTCAACGGGTTCTGTTTAATCCCTGGAGCGGCTTCAAAGGCCAAGAACCACCAGTTTACAATCAACTCCCTCAATTTCTTCACTTGTTACAAAAAGCCCCATTTTCTTTTATCTTTATTTACATATTGACCCCTCAACTAAATTGACCATAACAATGGAGGAGGACCAAAATCCGCACAAGCGCCACTCAGACGAGTTGCGCCCGTGCTGCGATCCTCCTTCACTTGACTCTAACATAAGCTGTCCGGGAAAGGTACCGTCTGCCACGGCCGGCGAGAAAGCAACCGTCAAACAGTGGGGTCTGGTACCGAGATCGGGCCAGTGATCCAAGTAGGCCCGACAAGCCCACTATAACGATGAGATGGGCAAGCTGAATGTTAATGGATCCATCTTCTGAATTTTTCCCCGAGTTCGGAAATGCCACCCCAGATATCAAACCAATTGATCCAGAAAAAGAACCCGAAAACTTCTAAGACTTAGATCTTGTGGACGATTCGTCCGTCCATGTTTCTGTTCAAAGATCATACCTGAATTTTCATGCGATTTAAGAGAGGGTTCCAGAATTATGGGTCGTTTTGTAACATCAAAACAGTATGTGGTGTCAATTGAAAGATTCAAGAATTTCTGATTCCATTGCTCGGTAATTAGACTCTCACATGTCTTCCGTTCCTCTGTTCTTATTCCTCGAGTCCTCTCAGCGGCGGAAATAAATTGACGTAAGCACGACAAATTATCATACAAGAGAAACAGGAAGGAGACGGTCTTCAATTTTTGATGATTGATTGATTCTTCTCCCATGGCGACGCAGGGAAGCTACAATTACAAGATGTTCAAGTGCTTCAACCGCAAGTTCAAGGTGACGGAGGTGGAGCCCCCCGCGGAAGTCAGGGCCGCCTTTACCCGGTTCTCCATTGGTAGGTCCACCATGACGGCCGACCAGTTCCGCCTCTTCCTGATTGAGCACCAGGGCCAGGATGGCGCCTCCGCCGCGGAGGATGCGGAGCGGATCGTGAAGGAGGCATTGCTGCAGAGGAGAGAGAAGGACGGGTCGTCCCCCGGTGGGGAAGGCGGGGAAGGGATCTGCCTCGACGAGTTCTTCCGTTTCCTGCTCTCCTGCGATCTCAATGGGCCCATTCATCGCAAGGTCAAATGCCGATCTCTCTGTTGCTCTTTCGTGTCTGCCGATGATTGGGTGAAGATCATACGTCGTGTTCCCCTGTGACCCTGTCTGATAGCTTTTCAGGAATTGCCGGAATTCAATGGAAAATTGACATTACACTTCACCCCTCGATCTTTTATTTCTGGGAAATATCTCCTTTTTCACGTAAAGGTTTCACGCTTGTTCCCCTTACTGCGTTGAAATGCAATTAGTCTGGCGTCGAAGAAGAATCCTCGAATCAATTGCTGAAGGAAGCTTCGCAGCGCACGAAAGTGGCACCTTTCGCTACTAGCTTTTATCAGTTTCTTGAATGGCTGAATCCGAGAGAAACCGGAAAAGTCCTAGAGCAAATCGGCTATATATGCGAAGTCCGAGGAGTTCGTTTCAAATATTTAAATGCCCATTTTGTACGTTTCAGAATTGTGTATTTTAGAAGAAATTATATCCTCACAGGCTGAGTTATGCAGAAGAAATCATTTGCTCCGTGGGGAGTGGCTTTATTCTCTTTTCCCAGCGGTGATTATTCAACGTATGGTGCTTGGCTGCACCGACCTATGGCTTGTCCTTGACACATTGCATATCTTGTTCCAGGTACACCATGACATGACTGCTGCATTGTCACATTATTTCATATTCACAGGCCACAACTCCTACCTCACTGGGAACCAGCTGAGCAGTGATAGTAGCGATGCCCCAATCATTAGGGCCCTCCAGAGGGGTGTGAGGGTGATCGAACTCGACATGTGGCCCAATTCTGCCAAAGACGATATTCTTGTTCTTCACGGAAGGTACAGCACGTTCATATTAACAGTTGAAGCAGCTGTCATCATGAATTTATCATGTGAAGGCCTTGGAGATGATTTATTAGTTGGAATATCGGCGTGGTCGACTGCTTCAATCTTTATTGACATTTTGGCTCAATCCTGTATACAGGACTCTCACAAGTCCTGTGACTCTCATCAAGTGTCTGAAGTCCATTAAAGAGTATGCTTTCGTTAAATCTCCATACCCAGTTATAATTACCTTGGAAGATCATCTCACCCCGGAACTTCAAGCTAAAGTTGCAGAGGTCAATTTACAGCAAATATTTCTCTTTTCATAGTTATGTTAAAATATCTTGTTCATAATAACCGATTTCTTTCTTTGATACAGATGGTAACTCAAACTTTTGGAGACTTGTTGTATTACCCAGAAGGAGAAGGCTTAATGGAATTTCCTTCACCTGAATCGCTCAAATACAGGATTATAATTTCAACCAAACCACCAAAGGAGGAGTACCTTGAATCAAAAGGTTTGAAGGACAAGGAGATCATTTCAGTGCTTGAAAAGGATTCATCTGACGATGAAAAGGAAAGCTTGCTGGAACCTGAATTAGATTACAAGGTTAGATGAGATTACATCCAAAAATTATATCTTTTAAGCACGGCATTCATTGATCCATAAGTATCTGATGCTTAATTTGAGCCAACAGAGTGATGGAGATCAAGATTCTGATGAAGCCGGAAGCTCCAATCAAAAGGGGCCTGAATACAAGCGGTTGATTACGATTCATGCTGGGAAGCCGAAGGGGAGCTTAAGAGATGCGTTAAGAGTTGCAGAAGATAAGGTGAAGCGCTTAAGTCTGAGTGAGCAAGAGCTCGAGAAAGTCGCAGCATCCCATGGGACTGACGTGGTCAGGTAGGAGCACCTATTTATCTCAACAATAATTTATTTATTACCATGTCCATAAGTAACAGTAGAAAAAATTCCAGATTATTTTTGTAGTTCTTTGCTGGCACTATTATTCTTTTGTAGGTTCACACAGAAGAACATTCTGAGAATATATCCGAAGGGAACAAGAGTCACATCATCGAATTATAAGCCAAATATTGGCTGGATGCATGGAGCTCAAATGGTCGCATTCAATATGCAGGTCTGCGTACAGATTCAAAATGTATAATTAGTATTGATGAGTAATTTGAAGTTTCCGAGAGCGTTGTCAAATAGTGGTCTGAACTTTTTGAATGAGTAAGCGTGTCCAAACTTCTCTGCGAAACAGGGATATGGAAAATCACTGTGGATGATGCAAGGGATGTTCAGAGCCAATGGGGGTTGTGGATATGTGAAAAAGCCCAATTTTTTAATGCAGCAGGGCCCGAGTAAGGAAGTGTTCGATCCTAAAAGCACAAATGCAGTAAAGATGAATCTAAAGGTGAAGGTCTTCATGGGTGATGGGTGGAGCTCAGATTTTAGCCGGACTCATTTTGACACATTCTCACCTCCCGATTTCTATACAAAGGTAATTTTGAGATGATCGACATTGTGATAATAGTTCTGAACTATGCGTTCCTTGAATTAATAGGAAGTTTCTCTTCCGGCAATGTGCTTCAGCTTTACATTATTGGAGTGCCAGCTGATGCAGCCAAGAAGAAAACTCGGATTATTGAGGACAACTGGTTCCCTGCTTGGAACGAGGAGTTCATTTTTCCAATAACAGTGCCTGAGCTTGCTCTGCTTCGGATTGAAGTAAGAGAATATGACAGGTCTGATAAAGATGATTTTGGCGGACAGACCTGTTTGCCCATCTCAGAGCTTAGACCGGGCATCAGAGCAGTTCCCTTGTATGACAAGAAGGGAGAGAAGTACCAGTCCGTGAAGCTCCTTATGCGTTTTCAGTTTGTTTGAGAACCTGAGCTTTTGCTACTTCAACAGGAACATGTAGCATGTTTCTCAGCCTTTCAGCTAAGCTCAAGTCTGAGGGTACTATTTCCAGATGTTTAGATCCAAATCGGCTGTGTACAGGAAAAGAAAAGTCCTGTCTCCTGAGCTTAGTTGATTTTTCCTAAAAATGGATCCATTCAAGTGTCTAACTCATATTGGGATTATATACAATGGCGTTGATACTGAACTCGTTCTGTCTGACACTCTTAAGGTAAACCTGTTCATCAGAGAATATTGCTTAAAACAAAATGAAGACAAGTCAATCTTTTCCCCGCTGGTCCTGTCAATGTATTTACGGGTCCATTCAAGTGTGCCAGTTGCCGAAATTGTGACAGACTAACTGGTAGTTCTGACAACTACCAGTTTTTTTTTTGTTCGCCCTTTCAAACAGAAAAGAACTGGTAGTTTGGAGAAGAACAGAATTTAGTTGACATTTGAATCAGCATAATAAATCATTATTGCAAGACATCGTAAGAAACATCATCCTCACTGTTAGTGGGACTGTAGTGATTTTGCCCAGAAAGGTGAAAAGGGCAGTCTGCCTAGTAATGCTGCCAATGATGCATGGCATCCTGAACCCTCCCCTTCAAGTTTTTCAAACCACCTTGTTGAAGTATTCCACTGCTTGTGAACTGACCAAATGGCTAATCTAGAAATGTCTGCAACTACCAACTTTAACTAGTTGGACCACTGTTCTTCGCCCATCACTGACACCGCCATCCCTCAATCAATGAGTCCCCAACACTTAAATAGTATCATTCAATTCAAACTCCCGTTCCCTTTTCATCATCGTCCTCTTCAGCCTGTCAAGATTGCTATCATTCGTCTTCTTGGAAAAGATTACTCTTGGCCCATGTACAAACAGACCTACCGAGTCTGCCTCTGCTTCAGCAGGAGGTTCGGTCTCAGCAGCAGCATAACTGCGGCACCGCAGGAGATCAAGGACCTGTTCCACTGCTACTCCGAAAACAATGGGACCATCATGACAGTTGATGACCTACACAGGTTCTTGATTGAGGTCCAAGGTGAAGTGGAAGCCACTAGAGATGATGCCGAGTCCATAATAGATGCACTCTCTGATGTCAGGCACCTAATTAGACTTCACAAGAAAGGTCTCCATTTTGAAGCTTTCTTTAAGTACCTGTTTAGTGACAAAAACATGCCTCTCTCTCCAAAGCTTGGGGTAAAATGATCTTCTCTCCCCTTTCCTTTCTTTTTTCCTTCTCCAGTTTTAAGATGCATGACAAGCCTTCGTCCACGGAACTGAGCTTATATTTTTTAACTCAAGAAAGTCGACGTTTCCTTTTGCTTCTAGGTTTTGAGCTCATGAACTTAGCCATATAATTAGCCCACTGTGAGCATATGATTTGGCTAAGGGAGCACACAAATGATTCTGCAGAGTTGGCTCTTTCAGAGACCAGATGAACAGAGAATATAAACCGAAACTTTCCTCTGTTTGGCCTTTTGGAGAAACAGTGGAGACTGGAGATCACTTTATCATTTTAACTATTTTCTTTCCGTTGGCCTTTTTAGTCTGAAAAGGAAACAATTCAAGGGACTCGAATAAAAATGATAGACGGTTCCAATGCTAGTTTGCCCATTTCCATTCTCGAAATGACAGTCATGGTCAAGTATTAATTCAGGACCATGATCTGAACCAATATGTGAGCGTGGCATGAAATAGAAACTGATCTTCCCCCTAATAGATTTTTCATCCTTTTTTTGAACAAAGTCTCCTTTTTCCTCCCAAAATTTCCTTCTCTCTTTTTCTCAGGTCCATCATGGCATGAATGCTCCTCTATCTCACTACTTTGTGTACACGGGCCACAATTCATATCTGACTGGCAATCAGCTAAGCAGCAACTCCAGCGATGTCCCGATCATAAACGCCCTGAAAAGAGGCGTGAGAGTGATCGAATTGGATATGTGGCCCAATTCATCGAATGATAACATCAATGTTCTACACGGCAGGTGATGATTAAAGTTCTGGTTCCATTCTCCTCCTAATGAACTTCCAAGGAATTGTTCCGCTTTATACAGTGATGTAATCTACACAGGACTTTAACTACACCCGTGGAACTAGTAAAATGTTTGAGGTCTATTAAAGATCATGCCTTCACTGCATCAAACTGTCCTCTCATCTTAACTCTTGAAGATCACCTGAAACCCAATCTGCAATCGAAAGTGGCTGCTGTGAGTATTCTGCTTGATCACATTAACTGATTAACCCTTCATTGCAGAGTGGGCATAATTTACTGTCTTCTATTATGCTTCCTTAGATGCTGACTGAAATATTTGGAGATGTACTGTATTCTCCCGGGTCAGAAATCTTGCAAGAATTCCCTTCCGCAGAATCGGTAAAAGGCCGGATCATCATTTCAACAAAACCACCAAAGGAGTACCTTGAGGCCCAAGACAGTAAGGAGAAGGAAACGAATCACACAAAAGCAGAAGACTTGACTGATGCAGAAGCTTCAGGGAAAGAAGTCCTGGAGCTTAAAGGAAGCCATGCAGATCTCGGCAAGGTTTGTGTATTGCTCCTCCAAAAGTTTATTCTTTTGATTAGTAATCAGTGGAAATCACAGACGGCTATTCTTCAGCTAATTCAAAAGTTCAAGTTTGTTAGATAGTGGTTTCATGAGCAATGTTTTTATGATATAATTATCATTCCAAGTGTGGCAGGATGTTTTGGATGAAGACAATGACAAGAAAAAAGGCCTTGATGATGGAGGAAAGGCACATCAAAATGTTCCGCTAGAGTACAAGCAGTTGATTGCTATCCCAGCAGGGAAGCCAAAAGGCAGCTTGGATGATTTTCTAAAGGTCGATCCTGATAAAGTGCGCCGTCTTAGCTTAAGCGAGTTGGAGCTCGAGAAAGCTGTTGTCACTCATGGAAAAGAAATTGTCAGGTACTTGCAAGAGTCAACTTCCCAGAGAAACTGGGTCCGTTTGGCTTTGCTGAATTGGATCATTTTCTTTGTCTTCCAAGGTATTGGATAAGCAGTTAAAATAATGGACTGCATTCAGAGGATAAGTTGGACCATAAAAGTATTACGTGAAGAGCATCCCGATAAGTTTTTCATTATATTCTTTATTTCTGAAGAAGAGAAAGTGGGCAGCTGAAAATTTTTCCCAGCTTTCCACAAAAAATAGCCTAAAACCGACTAGGTGCCTGCAGATTTGCATATATGTTCTGCAGTCAATTTCAGACTCTTTTCTGGTGTTGTATTATTGATTTCAATGAGCCAAAATTTAATGTTTCTACAGATTCACGCAACGGAACTTGCTGAGGGTCTACCCATCTGGTATTCGTCTGGACTCATCAAATTTCGACCCATTCACTGGATGGATGCATGGGGCTCAAATGGTCGCATTCAATATGCAGGTTGAAACTTTCTTGCATGCCTTTAATCCTTTGGATTTTTACCGTTGTATAATTCCTAGTGCATGCCATATATCTGAACATCTAAAGTCTAAAACAGGCTTTCATAAATTAACTCTCTGTATATAGCCTAACAAGTGGTTTCTTCGGACCAGCGGCATGGAAAATTTCTGTGGTTGATGCAGGGTATGTTTAGAGCAAATGGAGGCTGTGGTTACATCAAGAAACCCGACTTCCTTCTCCATTCGGGTCCGCAAGATGAGATATTTGATCCTAAAGCCGAATTGCCGGTGAAAATGACCTTGAAGGTCTCTCCCAGTTTCCCCTCAACCCAGAGAAAATAAAGTGCTCCTCCTCATCAAAGTCTGATTCTCGAAATGGTCTTGGCAGCCAGTCGATGTTTATATATCCTGACTTTTTCCACAGGTGACTGTATATATGGGAGAAGGATGGTACCACGATTTCCGTCACACTGACTTTGATCCATATTCGCCTCCTGACTTTTACGTTCGGGTAAGTACAAGGAGACTGTTTTACTGTTCCATCTGTCTGATGGAAGAATCTATTACGTTCTGTTGTTTAGAAAAGTTGAAAATAGAGGAAGAAGCATTTGTTTCATTCGAAGTTTTAGATCAATGATCTCGTCATGCAGGTCGGGATTGCGGGTGTCCCAGCTGATTCCCTGATGAAGAAGACGAAGACAATAGAGGACAACTGGACACCTGCTTGGAACGAGGAATTCGAGTTCCCGCTCACTGTTCCCGAACTGGCCTTGCTCAGGATAGAAGTACTCGAATACGACGCATCAGAGATAAATGATTTTGGGGGGCAGACATGCTTGCCCGTGGCAGAGCTCAGAAGAGGGATCCGAGCAGTTCCACTCCACGATAAGGAGGGTGAGAAGTACAGGTCTGTGAAGCTTCTCATGCGATTCGAGTACACCTAGTCAATGTACACTCATTTTACGGATATATAACAGTACGGAGGATACGTTCGATGAATTGTTACTACTGATAGCAGAGTCTCATGAGGGCTCTTTTGCATCTCATACGTGATGCTTAATGTACGTTCTTGTATACGCACACTTGTACTGCAAGGTAATTATAGCCTGAAGTTCCAGGATAACATGGCTCGCGATTGTCGTGAAGATGAAGATGAAGATGAAGAAGAAGATTCAGTATGACAGCTCTCTCACACATTCTCATGATTCAAGGCCTAGATTAGATAGCTGCCTAGGATGGGCATTTGGAGAATATTTTAGCAGAGGGAAATTTTCAAGCTCAATTGTACGATTTCACTCTTAGTCTACCCAATTGCCTCGCCAGGAGCAATGTTAAATCTCATGCCCATTCATCCAATCCTGAGAGGATTCAGGAAACGCAATGGATAGACAGTAACTACAGACAACATAAACAGAGTAAGAGAAGGGCTGAAGGGTTGTTGTGGTGGGGAGCCTGCCATTCATTGCACAGTAAGGGTGAGTTTGCAGGCTCTATCTGAGGAAAACACAGAAAGTCCTGGACGAGGATGAAAACAATCATCGTACGTGGTTCAGGCTGCATAGAGAGACGCTCCTCAGGCCCACGAATTCACCACGGGCCGATGTAGGTCCAAGAAATCTCTTTGTTGGCCCATATTCATCCAAGGCCCAATATGTGAGGCTATAATTAGAAGAATGCCAGGAAGTCATCAGTGATTGCTTATTATCCTGACAAAAAGACTTTAAACTAATCCATCTAGCGGGAGCTCGCTCTCCAAGCATGGATTAGTCATGGTCGATTATATTTTATGATACATATACAATAGATGGAAAAAGAAAGCAAATGTTTTCTCATATGTACAATTACTTCGCAGATGTTGTTTTCCTCTGTGTGAGATTTAAGCAGACACACACACTCTTTGGAGCAGCTGAAGAGGCCAAGACCCCAAGAGAAATTCCTTCTTGGAGGGGGAAAGAAGAAAGTGATATTTTTGTCAGGGGTCAGGATGAATTGATTGATGGTGGAAGGGAAAGAAGGACAAGGTTCCCCCACTGAAATTGCATGAGCACGATGAGCTCCGAATTCATTATGAGCAAGAAATTCCAAGACGCCCACCAAGGGTTATACTTGTCCCACAACCGACTGACAGAGTTCTTTCATATTGTTCACGACTTTGCCCAACTAATATAAATTAATTGGAATGGTTTGATATCTTTGATTTAAATGTAATAGATTAAAAAAATTCATGATCGGAACACTTTTACTATTTAGTGTATCAATGGAGTCCAACCCTAGATCAATGTAAATCAGGTTTGGAAGTATACGGCGATGCAAGCTGAAACAATTTCTTTTCCCACCTCTCATGATGTCTTCCTTGGGTGGAAAAGGAAGAAGGCTATGTGCCCACTCAACCACAAGATGGACCACAAGAATGATTAAGGAGTCTTATGGTTTGGGAAAAGGGGTCAAGAGATCGTTTGACGTTTACTCAAGGTACTAGGTTTTCCTGTTTCAGTCTCACTGCAAGGTTAATCAGGTACAACCTCATAAGAAAAAGAACAGTAATAGACAATATAGGTTTGGCCCCCCACCCCCCAAAAAAAAACTATGATATATGTACGAATGTGTATCATAGTTTTGGACACATTGATTGTACCTTAGTCTTCTTGGGTCATTATTGTTGCCATGGTGATAGTGTATGTGGGGAGCAAACCACAAAAAAGAACAGACACAAGAGGGGACAACACTAAAGAGGCTGAGCGCATCAAATGTGGAAGTGAGATTGATAGTGGTGAGATTCTTCCACAGTTATGTGTAGAGTGGGCATTGGTGGATTTGCACATAGGCTAAATACATACGCACACACATATGCCCTGATGAACAAAAGGTGATTTGAAGGGCTAGTGGGCTTATAATTTCTGGCAAGTGGAAGAAGGTGCCCTAAGAATATATTCTATTGGTATGTGTCATGTCTTTCGGTATTGTGAGAATTGGGGTTGCTGTCTTTCTCCTGGCTAATCAATTAATTGTGTGTCATGTCAGCCAGTCCCACGGGAACTCCATTTATAGAAACTACCCTTATAATTCATGACCCTCTTGTTTTGGATTCATATTGTATGCCTAACTTGTTCTTGAACTAACATATGTTCTTTTTTTTTATTATTTTTCCCCTGGGCAAGTACACTTGGGTGTATATTATTAATTGAGAGGAACTGTTGCCTTGATGTAGATATTAAATGGTCCCGAGATCCATCTTCAGAGATCACCCGAATCTTTTAGCCAGCACCAAGCGACAGCATCGAAGCAATAATCCGTGCGGATGATAAAGTTGAGTTAACTAGCATGGCATAGGTCGATGGAAAGGACTATAATCCAAACATGTAGAATCAAAACTATTTTATGAGACTGAATAATTACGGTTCTAAGATGGAACAATTATTAAAGATGTAAACGCGAAGAAAGTGAAGTCACATCCCACCATCCCTCGTGAGCGACAGGAACAAGCTAACCATCGAAGAGAGGAAACAAACTGCTTTTAAAAAGGGAGGAGGAGACTGAGAGTGTTTTGATCATGCGTTGGTAATTAATAAGCGAAAAATTCTAGGGAAACACCTGTCGAATGATCAAGAGAATGCTCAGTAGAAGCGTACCTGAATCTCTTGCACTTCAGGGCGGATCATGCTCTTTGGTGTCTAAGTAGAAGACACAACTTAGACTTGTCATGGAGAGCTTCAAATTTCTGCCAGACACCCAGAGTCTCCGAACCTAAATTGCTGTCTAAAAGAAATTACCCATCAAGCCATAACATGTTCAGAACCATTGGAAATTCTGTGCTATGCAGGGGTGATACTGATAACAGTAAGCATATCCGATTGAAACATAGTTTAATCATGGCCAGTAGGTCAAATTATGAATATCAAATCACAAGTATCAAGAAAAGGATATGCACCGATCTATGCTTGTATGATTTTTTTTTTCTTTTTCAAGGGGAGAAAGGACGCTAATCTAGTGGAAGACAATTTCTCTGCGAATTTAGGGTTATTGTCCCAGTGGGGGGAAAAGTCAAATGCCATCAAAGATGCTTTGCATTTCATTACGCAGTGAGAAACGCTTACTCATCATCAATGGTGGAACAGAAATTTTCAACAGCAAGAGTGAGAGGAATGTTGAAATATATATATGTGTGTGTGTGTGTGGAAAATATCATGACAAAATATATGGAGGAGACTCTCAATCGGGGAGGAAATTGGCCATAATATGCAGTAGAGGATGGTCCCCCACCAGCCACTGCCGAAATACAATGCAACTTGCAGCTGTTCTCATCTTCTCCCCTCCCTCCCTCCCTCCCTCCTCCTCACTCTCTCTCTCTCTCTGATCTTTCATAGATTTGTTGGTACAAATGATCACCATAAAAAGAAAGATCCGATGGCCCTCCCGAGCTTATTCGTCGATGGGATGTAAATAAAAACTTGTATTTTTTAATCTTTTATTCTATAGAAAAGAACAGACTCAGATTGTTATATTCAACAAAATCACAGTTATAGGCAAACCGAGAGTTTTATAAAATTCAGTTGAATTTAAAAGTTTGATAATTATATCTTCCGCAAGGCAAAGTCAGACGAAAATTTTGAGGACAAAATCTAATAATCTCTCATATTTCAAGTCAAGGCCAGATGCCTCTGCTTCTGCTGCAACTTGGGGAGGAAAGGGGCAAAATATTATAATGAAATTTTAATGATGTGATAAGATCTCATGTTAAAGATATCCTTCTCCTTTTCCTTTTCCTCTTCCCTAATCATATTATTTGACTCTTACTCTAGATTTCCTTAAATTGAGACCCCCTAATCTAAATTCTTGAATCCGTCCCATGACTGCCGCGTTAGAGCTCTTTCTTAGAACCCTAATTAGTTTGAGTGGCCATGTTAGTTCGTATAGATTCCAAAATACAGTAAAGAGATCTTTCAAGCCCAAGATTCGCCTTTCCCACATCCCCATCAGAGGCATTGCTTTCCTTCCTTTCGTGTTTGTTTTTTCCTTCCCCCCCACTTTTTTTTGCTAATAGATTGGATTGATGGACCTCTTGATCTATTAAAAGTTCGCATGGCCAAAAAGTTGTGGGGGTCGTCCCTCCGGCCTTTGAGAGGGTGATCTAACTACATATCGTGCGAAAGCGACCCTTCCTTTTGGCCATTATTTCATATACTTCTTCCTTCTTCCTTTCTTCCTCCCTCTTCCTCTTTCTTTCATTTTTCTTGTTCCTCCATCTGTCGAAGATCTTCCTTATACGAAGAACACGACGTTGAAATTACTGAGACAGCACAAACATTAGTGGAGAGATTTGTTCCTTTTCATTTCCCCGATAAAACTTAGTGGGTGCTCTTCCTATTACCGAAAAACTAGTGAGAAGACTATTCAATTGATATAGGGATGTACCCTAGTTTACCAATAATGAGCCTTCTCTATAACCAGGAAAGGGGGGAAAAATGATAATTGACTGGTGCAGCCAAGAGTAAGAACTTGAAGTTGTCGATAAGCATTACAATGATGAATTTGGAACTAAAATTGGCCCACATACCACATACCCCAATAGGCGGATGTGGTCATGTAGAAGAACAGAACTTTTGATAATTTTACTTCTTACTAATATGACCTAACTTGAGTTCACATTATGATTTTTTATTTGAAATTTATTAACCTTCGAATATTATGGAAAACTCGGAGAGGATGAGGAAAAATCTAGACGCAGAGAGAGAGAGAGAGAGAGAGAGAGAGAGAGAGGATACCGAAAGATTAAGGTTCTGCTAGGGGAGGGGGAGGTCTCATCTGAGGACAAAGGGCTAGCCCAGCCATTGGTGCTCATGGAAGGGGAAAAAAGCCACTGAAAAGCTTGCCAAAAGCATACAAAAACAAACGTCAAATCACCACCTTTTCCTTTCTCCTCCATCCTGGCATGTTCGATAGTCTCCCTGGCTCGGGCTGAGATGACAATTTGGTGGGAGAACCTCTCATTGGGGTTGGTCCACCTTTGTCGAGCAAGCCATTTAGATCCGGTCTTCTTAAACCGGATCCACTCCGGTCGACAGTATGATATGTAGACCTGGTACTTCAAACTGCATTACCCTTGTGCTCCAGTTCGATGCTGTCTATTCGTTGCGGTCAAGCCGGTTGAATCCTGGATGTTGATTGCTTGACAAAAGGGGTCGTAAGTGGACTTGATAGCTCAATTGGTCTCCGTTGGGGGTGATGAACCAGACCAGCAGAGAGGAAAGGAAGGTTCACACGGTCCCCTCCACTCCCCAGGATTCCGATTGATCACATGTCTACAAGCTCTGAATTGCTATTTCACAGAAATGACTCATAATTTTAGGAGAAATCACACCAAAAACTCCTGCCGAATCTCTATCAATCTAAAAGAAGGAAAAACTCAACCTCTTGCATAGTTCATCCACTCTATAAATTACGTATCTCGTATTTCATGTTCAAATTCAGCAGGACTAAATCCACTGGAGAGACTGGACAGCACGCACAATACACCTGTGTATATGTATACACGAAGAGATATTTCTGCAATGAAAACAGATGTAAACTACCAACCATCAAGATCGACAAAATCTCGGCACCCACTGTTAGGACCTCCAAGAACATTGAGGACCGTAACGATGATGATGAACGGTGAACGGTATATAAGTGTGTGGTATGTATATCTGGTGCGGCTGGGGCTATTCTTCTACCCCCCGCGCTCCTCGTCTGATGCTGTCACTCTCAAACTTTTTCACACAAGGGAAGGCTTTCCATTGCCGCTCGGACACCACTCCACCTCACTCACCCGTGTGTTCTCCCCTTTTCTTTTTTTTTTTTTAAATTATCGATCACTATCTCCCACTTGGAAGTCTATCTTTATCTAGTCAGACTCCAGTCCATATCTGTAACCGATACTCTTCTGAGTGCCAAAAAGAATTCACCATGCTCATCATCCCCGCATATAGCCCGTGTAAGGGAATTGCAGATACAGACCCACAATGAGAAAATAAAGATCAAACGAGCGACATATTATTTCTCCGTTCCCCAACTTTCCGATATCTCCTTCCATATGGATTGGGGTCAGGGAAATTCCTTGACTTACATAAGAGGGAGATTCACTGCCCGATGGGCATAAATTTTCGAATTTGGCTTTTCATGCGCTTGAGAGCGGCCTTGGAATTTTCTTTATCGTACCTTTTCCCCACCCCCACAGCTTTCCAGATGAGCCTTCTTCCTACATCATACGTACTCCAAAGCACAGACAGGGATGAATAAAGAGAGGCAGGCTTTTTGCCCATCTGACAATCTTCGAATTTTCACATTTTTTTCCCCTTCATTAATTAAACCGAAAAGTTACTGCTGCAACGCAGCTTTGGGGTGGGGGGACGGGGGGAGAAAAGCTCCCCCCTTACTGAGCCCCGCGGCCGTACAGAGGTGACATCCATCGGACCTCCGCATACTTAGATGGGAAAAAAAATTTAAGATGAATTAAATGGATGGGAAAAGTCCGTAGGGGGAGAAAAAAAGTGGTCAGGAGTTCTTTTTAAGGAAAGTTAACCCCCGCGCGTAGGCCTTGCAACTTTTAGGCGATTAGGACGTTGTTTCATATATAGATATTATTATTATTATTATTTCTTATAATTAAAAAAATGATTAGGATATGTGATGCACCTACGTAAACTGAAGCACGAAAGCCGGTGGATCGATTGCAGCATGGGAATTTTGTTCGTCATTGGGACATTGGCCTCGGGGGAAGTGAAAATTTATCTATAGATTTTAAAGGAAATTTAATGGAATTAAGGGTACCTGAAATGTTTATTAACCCAAAAATAAATAAAAAGAAATTCAACTCCGGGTGTCTGGAAATTCCGGCGACGGCATCTGCCCGTTGGTTGCCTTTCCCTGTGGACGTCGGTTTCTGGGGACATTATATTACGGTTCTGGGAACTCCACGTCAGCACGCGAAGAAACTGATTGGCGGTCCCGTGGGACCCAGACGGGGAGCAAGTGGACGCAGTCAGGCACCCCTCTTCCCCCACAACTCCCAACCCCTGGCGCACTCTCAGAGGAAAGAATTGCAATTACTGTTTACCCGGTAGAAGGATTCAGCACAGCAGCTCGATGCTCTCTGATGATGGCTCGTTGAGCTGCTGGAGATCCAGTTCGAAAATATCGAAAAAAATTGTTTTTTTTTAATAAAATGAGAGGGAGAGCTTAAAAGAGAACTGTCGTTTCACGAGTGTTTCTTGGAATTGTTCCCAATCCTGCTGGAGTAAGGGAAGGAAGATCTCTTATGGGATATAGAAGGATATGTACTGCGCTCACCACCACCACCACCACCACCATTGCTACAAAAGCACGCAGCAGTAGCAGCAGCAGCAGCAGCACCACTGTTTCTCGCTAAAAATGGCACACTTGCAGACGAGATCCATGGGGGAGAAGATACACGCGTGCGAATGTCGGAAAATAGTCCGTGAGCATGACCGCTTAGTCACCGAATCCGAAATAAATAAAAAGGAAAGAGAGGGAGATAGAGAGTTCAGGACGACGAGATAGCCGCAACCTCAACAGATAGAAATTCCTCCTCCGGTCTAAATGGTTTTCTGCCATTATTATCATTAGAGATGGAAGAAATTTAAGATAAGATGAATGAGGGGGTAGTGACGAATAAAAGCGATGGATTTCTTTTGTCTGGTAGGGGGGGGCCCGCGGGGTACAAAGAGCAGGTGGGCCCAGCCACCCAAGTCACCAAAAGCTTCCTCCCCGCGATAAATAATTTAATACCCGTCCCCCTGGGCAATACACACGCTTTATGCTCTCAGACTCTCTCTCTCTCTCTCTCTCTCTGTGAAGACTTCCACACTCAAAAAAAGAAAAAAAGGGAGAGGGAATTTCTCAGAGCGGTCACTGCCCACAAAAATAGAAAAAAAAAACAATCACAAAACAATCTTATTCGACCATCGGAGAGACATCTCGCACATATATATATATATATATACACGCTTTTTTTAATTTTTTAAAATAAAAAATTGGACTTGTATTGTTTTGTTTTATTGTATATATTATTGATCGGAAGCAGAGAGCTAGTTTTTTGTTTTTTTTGTTTTGATACTACTGCCGGCAGCGATGCCCACCCCGGTTAGCATCGCGAGGCAATGCCTGACGGCGGAGGCAGCCCACGCGCTTGACGAGGCAGCGGGAGTGGCCCGGCGGCGGGGACACGCGCAGACGACGTCACTGCACGCTGTGTCGGCGCTCCTCTCCCTCCCGTCGTCGGCGTTGCGTGAGGCCTGCGGACGAGCCCGGGGAAGTGGCCCCCCATATCCCACGCGCCTCCAGTTCAAGGCGCTGGAGCTCTGCCTCAGCGTGTCACTCGACCGGGTTCCCTCCGGACAGCTCAGCGACGACCCGCCGGTGTCGAACTCTCTCATGGCCGCGATAAAGCGGTCCCAGGCCAGCCAGAGGCGGCAGCCGGAGAACTTCCATCTATATCACCAGCTGTCGGGTCAGCCATCCATCAATAATGCCATCAAGGTGGAGCTGAAGCAGCTGATCATCTCCATCCTCGATGACCCTGTTGTGAGCCGGGTCTTCGGCGAAGCTGGTTTTCGGAGCTCCGAGATCAAGCTGGCCATCCTCCGCCCCCTTCCTCACCTCCTCCGCTACACCGGCCGGCCACGGTGCCCGCCGCTATTCTTCTGCAGCACGGATCCGGACCGGAGTACTGGCCTGGGCCGGATCAGGTTCCCCTTCTCCGTTTTACCGGGGTGCGTACACAGTGGTGCGGACGCGAACTGCCGCCGGATCGGGGAGGTTCTCCTCGGGAGGATTGGAGGCAGTAATAATCCCCTGCTCATCGGTGCGTCCGCTCATGGGGCCCTCAGAGAATTCGTCCAGGCCCTCGGAAAGACTAACAGAGACAAACCCGATGCCATCTTTCCTCAGGAGCTCTCCAGGTTCACCGTAATTGACATCGAAAGCAACATTTCTGAAGGCACCGTCCATGAGAGGCTCGACGAAGTTGTCAGTCTGGTGGCTTCCCAGCACTCAGGGGAAGTTTTAGTGGTGAGCTTTGGGGACCTGAAGATGTTCCTCGATGCTGAAACTGCCAGCTCGGAAACTGACCCAGTGAGTCGCACGGTGGCGCGGCTCACAAGCTTGCTCGTGGCTCACCGCGAGAACGTGAGGCTAATGGGCTTTGCGGCTAGCAACGACACCTACTCGAACTTCGTGGGCAAGTTTCCGGCGGTGGAGAAAGAGTGGAAACTGCAGCTTCTTCCCATCACCACTCTTCAACCTTCCCTGGCGGAATCGAGCCCTCGCTCCAGGTCAGTCACTCAGTGGTTTGCGCATCTTCATATGATGATTCCGTATTGCGTCCCGTCTTTTTGAAGGTAGACATGTTCATAGATATGTAAGTTCTTGACAAGACTTCCCCAGCGGCATCAGTAAATAATTAGCTTGAAGTAGCAGACTAATCAAATATCTATTAAAAGAACGAACGAACAACACGAAGAAGAATCTGCTGAAGAATAAAAAACTTTTCGGGTTTCTATGGCTGCACATATGTGAAAGCTGGCAAATGGGGAGAAACTGTTGTTTTGATTTCCAAGTGGAATGAGAAAGAAAATGATCTTATGCATTGATTATTTCCTTTGAGATTTCCCAGTGAAATGGATTCCCGTAGGAATTGCTTTTATCAGTATTTATCGAGGTAGATGTGATACAAGCACCCTATGTGATTAAGGTTGACCTTGTATATGTGATTTATTACTCGATGGGCAGCATCCATGACAAAGACTGTATGATTATGTTTTTTTTTTTTATCCCTTCACTTGTCCTCTTATATTACTTTAATGAACTTTGAGAGATGTGATGCTGAAGATCGTGATAAAATGGTTTTGAGAGCTTCTTCACCTGTATTAGTTTTGTCGTAAACCTGGAAACTCACAAAAGCTGGAAAACTCTGGTTGAACCTGAGATTTTCCACAAAACCAGTAGAGCCGGATGCTTGATTTTCACCTTGACTTCATGTTTCTTGCTTTTAAACAAAGGTTGGTCTTTTGTGGTAGAACTTGAGCATGATATATCAATGACGATCATCTTTTCTGTACCTGATGTCACAAACATGAAATATCTGTTCATTATGGACTCGGAGGCATATAACTAATTCCTAGTTAATAGATGGTAGCTCTTTTCTAGATGCAAGAAATCCCTATCGTTTGTTTGCAAAGAACACCCTTTTGTACTTGGGATTTCACAGCTACTTGATCGTGTTATTTCCTTCAGCTTGATGGAATCGTTCGTTCCTTTTGCCGGATTCTTCTCTTCTTCTGTGGACTACAACGATCAAGTTTCAACAATCAGCCCATATCAATATCTATCCCACTATAATTTATGCCCTGAGAAGAGCAGTGAAAGAGAAACCATTCCAATCCCAAAGACAGGGCTTACCAATTACATAACAGATCAGTACCAGTGTAGCCTGCCACCGTGGTTGCAAATGACTGGGCTTGGTTCAAATGCAGAGGTAAAAATAATTGCAGAACTTAGTTTACATGGCAATTTAGTTGCTTTTCTTCAACTTGCTTGGATATCAAAAACTGTTTTCCAACTTATTTTTGGCTGGGGAAAATGAAAAGCCAATTAAGTCTCAGAGCCAACCAAAGAAAATGTGTTCTTTGGAAACTTCGTGTTGACAGGAAGTGATAAGAACTCATACAACGATCTGGTTGTCTATTCCATTCAGGCAAAAGATGATAAAGTTCCCACGGGCACAACAGTCATGGGCTTGCAGAACGAATGGGGAGATAAATTTCAGCATGCTCATCAGAATCCACCAAGTCCTGCATGGAGCACTTATCGCATGGATTTTCAAGCTAAAACTACTGCAGGTATCCTCCCTGCTGAAGAGAGAAGCAAGATCATTGATGACCAGAGCATTAACGGGGAAAGATGTAAGAGTGCGAACTTCTCTTTGTCCAGAGACATGCAGAAGGACTCTCGCCCTGGATTTTCTGCTAGTCTTCCTCAGGTTGCTTCCTCTGCAAAACCTAATAGAAAGGAGAGTTTCTTGACAAAATTAATGGAAAAGTCTTCAAAGTCTGATGATATGGACTCAGGCTTGCTCCGGAGCAGGTCCAACTTGAGCACAGAAGATACAGCTTCTCCTGCTTCCACAGCCTCCACGACCACTAATCTAGGCCCAAGAATGCACTCGGAGCCTGAAATTCAGAAGTTGAAGAATTGTTTGATTCAAACACGTAGCTCTGCTCCTGACATTTCTGAGCGGTTCTTGGGTGATGATTTCAAGTCTATTTACAAAGCTCTCAGTGAAAAAGTCAGAAGGCAGCTAGAGGCTGTAAGCCTAATAAGTGAAACCATCATCCATTCTAAGGCAAGAAACTTAAAGACAGCAAACCCAATGAGCAGTAGAGGAGATGTTTGGTTCACTTTCCTTGGTCCCGATAGGATGGCAAAATGGAAAGTTGCTGTTTCTCTCTGCGAGGTCCTTTATGGGAACCGTGAGCATCTTATACACATAGACCTCAGCCCCCAATCAGATGATTTGTATCATAGAGGAAAGACTCCTGTGGACATAATTGCTGGGGAGCTGAGCAAAAAACCTTTGTGTGTTGTGTTACTCGAGAATGTGGACAGGGCTGATGAGCAGGTCCAGTGCAGTCTCTTGCAGGCTGTTTTGACTGGAAAGTTCTCAGATTCCCATGGCAGGGAAATTGGAGTACATCAGGCAATATTTTTGGCAACCTTGACTTTCATGAAACCTGACCAAGTTCTATACGCTGATGAGTCATTTGGAACAACTGGGAGATTCTCTGAGGAAAGAGTCCTCCAAGCAAGAGGGTGGCCAATGAAAATACTAGTCAATCATGCCAACGATGTATCAAGTGCCTCAAGCCCCACGCATTTGAACAAGAGGAAGCTCACGGGTTCAGGTGAGGATAAAACATCATGCGAGAACTTGGAGGTGCATAGTAAGCGTCTCTACAGGATATCAAGCAGACTTCTCGATCTGAACCTCCCAGCAGAAAATGCTGAATCTCAGGACTACGATGAGGGTACCATTGAGTGTGATGCGGTCTCTGATAACTCAAAAGCATGGCTTCTTGATTTCATGGAGCGGACAGATGCAACTGTGATTTTTAAGCCCTACGATTTCGACTCTCTTGCAGAGAAGATATCAAAGGAGATTAGAGAGACTTTCCATCAAACTGTTGGCTTAAAATGCGTGATAGAGATAGAGTCACAAGTGATGGAGCAGTTGCTTTCCGCCATTTACAGGTCTGACGGTGATGAGAAGGCATTGAACGACTGGATGGCCCAATTTTTGAGCCGGGAATTTGCCCAGGTCCAGCGGCAGTACAAGCTTACCGATCGCTCAACGGTAAGACTTCTCGCCTGTGAAGACGTCCCCGTGGAAGATCAAGTGCCAGGAAGCTGCCTTCCCTGCAGAGTACATGTAAACTAATTGTAGTGATACTGATATATATATATATCGATGTCCTGAATAGGTTTTTGGTTTCTGTATGGTAGGACTAGGTCCGGGTCAGGTCGATCTTCCTAGTTCCAAGTATATATAACCTAGGAAGCTTGATGGTCGGATGTGCATCCTTTCCTTCGTTGGTTTGCCCTTTTCAACAGGCTTTGTGGTTCTGTCTGTATATTTTCTTCAGCTAGCCCTTTTTGTATCTTCCGACTACTCGAATGAATCGGTCGTTAAGCTCTCATCACAATTTTCATCGATCCGACTCGACGAACTCACCCTTGAGCTGGCATAGGGAGCAAGTGAGTGTGTGCGGTGCAGCAGCAGGATCGGGATTCGGGAAATCCAGTCGCTGCTAGAAATGAAATGTTTGCTGTATCGACATTCCATGGGCCACATGGCCCGGTGAGTTCCAATTATGGGCCCACTAACTCGGGCCCATGAGAAAGACCCATTAGCCCAGATTCTATGTCCGGGGATGTTAATTGTTGGGCTTGGACCTAGAAGTGGAACTTCGGTCCTTCCGCGTTGACCGCCTTTCGCTGAGAGGCGGTGCGCGGGGAGGCGGGGCCCCACACAACCCGACAAATAAAAAACTTCATCTCCATGACCCGCTTTCGCGGATTGCATTTGCATTTGCATTTGCATATCATTTTGCATTTGCATTTCCCGTTGAAGAACAAAGAGCAACCCAACAAGAACGTAGACTGAAAGAACTGACCTTCATCTTTGACAGAAAAGTCCGCACCACTCACAGCGGGGAAACTGCCCCGAAAGGAAGAGAAGAAATTTTAGTTCATCTGTTCCCCCTCCCCCGTTCCCACACCCTCTCTCTCTCTCTCTCTCAAGAGGATCGCTTAAAAAGGCTCCACTGGGCTCTCCTCTGTAGATTCACCTCATTCCTTCGGTTTTGAGGCCTCTCCCTGCATTCAGTCTCGAAAGTCGAAACGTCTCCGACCTGCGCTGCTCTATCTCTGTCAGAAGCTCAAGAAGGTGTGTTAAGGTACTGATTTTCATGAGAGTCTGTCACCGGTCTTCTTGGGTTTTCATTCGGTCGAGCTACTTCATCTGAGTATGTGTAGTAATTGGATGGTCTAGACTCTTCTGGTGCTTGTTCTCTAAATTGAACGAATGCCCCATCCTTTTCTGATTAGACTTGTTTGTCCTTTTATTTTTGGTTTTGTTGGTTTGCTAGTAGGGACATCGTGTTCTGAGGAAATTATTTATTTGTTTCCTTTTTTTTTTAATTTTGTGAGAAAGATTGCAGGAAGTAATCATTTTGAGGCCAAGTCGTCGAGCTCGTGGAGTGAAATTGACCCGTTGATGAGTTCGTACTCATTAATCAAGTTCATTCCGTTTTTAATTGAAATAGAATAAGTCCTAATCATCACATATCGGGGTTTATGAACCGGAATAGGAGTGATTTCTAGTGTACTAATTTGTGCGGTCAACTTTTCACGGAACGCCTTATTTGACTCGAAATCTTCTTCCTTAGTTTTGCACAACTTGGGCATGTGCACTGGTGCAAAGGAAAAGCTCTGCCCTTCAGGTTTTTCCATGGCGGTTGAATACCAGAACGAGATGGGTCCCTGTAAATTTTCTATCTTGCTCGAGCTAGCTGCTTCAGATGATCTTACGGCCTTCAAGAGTCAGGTTGAAGACAAAGGCTATGATGTTGATGAGCCTTGCCTTTGGTATGGAAGAAAATTCGGCTTCAGGAAGATGGGTTTCGAGGAGAGAACCCCTCTGATGATTGCTTCCATGTACGGGAGCCTCCACGTCTTCAAGTATGTTCTTGGGACAGGCAAAGCTGATGTGAACAGGGTTTCCAGGACTGACAAGACGACTGCCCTCCATTGTGCTGTTGCAGGTGGGTCCCATGGTTCACTTGAGGCCGTGAAGCTCTTGCTTGATTCATCAGCAGACCCTAGCAAGCTCGACAGCAATGGGAGTAAGCCTGTTGATCTGATCGTGTCAGTATTGAAGCCATCGAGGAGGAAAGCTTTGAGATTATTGCTCAAAGGCGAAAGCTTTTCTGGGGAAGAGAAGCCGATCGTAGGAACTCCAGAGAAAAAAGAGTATACAGTTGATGTCCCGCTGCCTGATATTAATAACGGGATCTACAGCTCTGATGAGTTCAGGATGTACACTTTTAAGGTGAAGCCTTGCTCGAGAGCTTACTCTCACGATTGGACCGAATGCCCTTTTGTTCACCCTGGAGAGAATGCAAGGAGGCGGGATCCTCGGAAATACCCTTACAGCTGTGTTCCCTGCCCTGATTTCCGTAAAGGTTTGTGTCCTAAGGGAGATGGATGTGACTATGCTCATGGGGTCTTCGAGTCGTGGCTCCACCCGGCTCAGTACAAGACCCGAATCTGCAAGGATGAAATAGGTTGTGCCCGAAAGGTCTGCTTCTTTGCGCACAAACCTGAGGAGCTACGGCCTGTTTATGCCTCCACTGGTTCAGCCTTGCCCTCACCCAAGGCATTTTCTCCTCCACTATCTCCAGCGGCAAGCCAAAAGCGTATGGGCCTCTGGCCTAGCCCGCCGGCACTGCAGCTCTCTGGCAGTTGGCTTAAGACAGGTTTGACTGCTCGAGACTTGGATTTGGAGATGGAACTTCTCAGGCTCGAGAATTTACAATCGTTGGATGAGATCTCTCGTCTGTCCTCGCCCTCTTACTCAAACAAGGATTTCTCGAGATTCTTAGACTTGAAGTCCACCAATTTTGCAGACTCTCTCAGGTCTCTTGACCATACTGTCCTAACCCACCTTCCGGGGCTCTCAATGTCTAGTAGCAGCAGTCATCCTCCGGGTCATGTACAGTCCCCATTGGGCACTCAGACCCGAAAGAAAATAGCCCAACTCTGCCCAAGTAACCTTGCATCTCCTTCAACAAGGAGGATTTCCCCGTTTGGATTCGACTCATCCACTTCCAGTGCTGTGGCAACAGCTGTGATGAACTCCCGATCAGCGGCTATGACAAAGAGGAGCCTGAGCTTCAAAGACAGCTTGCCTGCAACTCAAGGGTCATTTGGGGTTTCAACTTCGGCAGCACAATCTAATCTCTCTGGCTGGGGGTCACCTGATGGGAAGCTTGACTGGGGGGTCCGAGGGGATGAGCTCAATAAGCTCAGGAAGTCTTACTCTTTTGGGATTAGGCATACAAAAAATGCAATGAACGGGATCGACCATGCTGATGAGCCTGATATCTCGTGGGTGAGTTCCTTGGTGAGAGATGTCCCTCAGGGAGATCATGGAATGGAAAAGTCGCAGATGGGGGATGGAACAGGGAATAACGGAATGGTTCTGCCCTGGGAGGTGGATCAGCTGTGTATAGAGCAGGAGCAGATGGTTGTTTAAAGATCCTTCTGCCGCAGCTTGGACTTTCTGACAACGAGCTAATCGGTTATCATACTTTTGTATTCTTGTATACGTTCATTTGGATTAATTCCAGGTATCTTTATAGGTACAGAGTAGAAGGGAAACTCTTCTACTTATCGGGCGTCGAGAGACTAAATCAAGAAGTTGAAGCAGTTGTGTTCTTTTGTTGCTCATATACATTGTTCAGTCTTGCAAGAGGATTTGCGCGTAGTGATCTTTCGAGGGACAATAATTGCCTTTGTTCTACACCGAAGTTGTAGTCCTTTACGATGTTCCTGAAGACTCAATGGAACCGGGATAATCATATTTACATTTTCTTCTCTTTCTGGGCATATTCTGTTTTCCCTCAGCAAGTGGCCGCTGACTACTCCTATGCCACTGGAGTATGTTGCGGTCGCTGCTTGAATTCGACTAGACATCTTGGAGGTTAGAAGGAAGCCTTACTGCATGGCTCGAGATTTACTAGACTATTCGGGGCTCTACGGAGCTTGATGATGCAGCTCCAGTAGAAACTACCTCACAGCTCGAGACAATTTACAGGATACAATCCCGTTTTCCGACGCATGTTGCTGTATAAGGCTCGATAGAAACCGACGATGCAGAGCTGCAGCTCATCGAATCCCCGAGTTGTGAATTCTGTCCAACAACCCGGGATGCACGACACACCTTTAGGCCAAGTTATGATTTTCGTTTGGTGGCGTCTGATGAGAGTGCTGCCCAAGTAAAGGTTCTGCCCTGATTGCGATTGAAATATGCTGAGTCAGTGGATTATGGTCGTTCCGATGGTATCAATTCTTGATGTTGTCATTGTCGCACCTTTCCATGACCAAGAATGAAACAAGTTAATTGAATGAGGGGGAAAAAATAAGAAGAACGTCGTTGTTGCCGCCACCGTCCAAAGAAGAGGATAGACATGGACTACCTTGGTCGTTTCCTCTGATGGGTACAGCACATAATGCAACACTAAACGACAGGGAAGAAAGACCCCCACGATGCAACGAGGGGGCCATTAAAAATGATGCAATCTCGAAAGAGCTCTTAAAGCTTGTCAAGTGATTGGAGGAGAAAGAGGAGAATCAAAATCTCAAGATTTCAAAATTTTGAGTTTAAAGGGTAGCAGTTTGCAGCAAATTTCTCTCTTTAAATTATCGACTACCGGCATGGACCTGCTACGACAAGGAAAAATCAACCATCGGAACTGACCTGTCAACGATCGGGTTTAATCACGCCCGGGTCCCACTCTGCATTTCTCTCGTTTTCCTGCTGCAATCAAGAGGGTGAGTGTCTCACAGCCGCCCAGAACCTTTTCCACGAACGACAATTATTGTACGGTCCGCTGTCGGAGGCTCTGCTCGTCCTCTACCGGACTCATTGGGTTCCCTTGCATTTGAAATTTATGTTAAGAAGCATATGATACTGTCGATACACTTCAGTTTTCGGGGTCAGTTTCAGCCGAGGACATAAAGGAAGTGCAGATATCTCTGCCTGCCATCCATCCCATGGTCGAGGCTTTGCTCGAGGGAAAGCTCTACCCTTCCCACGGTGAGAGGAAAACGTGAAACCGAAAACGCTTTCCGGTTTAGTGTGATCTCACTTGATATCTTGGTCTTGGTCTTGCCCTTGTTTTGGGCTTCGGCTCAGAAATCCACTCGGCCCTTAGGGCTCAGAATGGCTGGGCTTCATGTGGCAAGTCTCAGCCCAATCGGAGCGCACAGGCCCACGTCGCCGGAGCGATCCCAACAGTGTCGACGTCCAGAGGATGAGTTCGGGTCACAGCGTTTCAGCCGTCCGTGACAGCACGAGGAGTTTGTTCCTCTGCTCCTCGACAGCTGACCGAAATATGCTCGCTGGTCTGTCTCTCTGTCACTGCGTTGTTTATGTCGCAAAGTCAAACCCATCAGTGGTTGAATGTTCTCGGAGAGAGCTGACTGGATGAACTCTGAAGCGCCTTTTTTTTTCATCTTATTTTCGTTCGGCGATCTCTCGCATTAATGCTTTTCCTTGAAAGTGGGTGATGGTTTTCGAGATTTTGCGAATAGAGAAGCTGTGTGATCTCCGCGGACAAGACGTGGGCACTGTGTTTCGGGGTCCATGATCTGTCCTATTAGTCATTGGCAAGCTGTTGGATCTATGAATCAGAATTTGATATTATCATTGGTGGAGTTCGATTCTTGGAGTTCCGTTTTCTCCTCGTGTGGACTTTGTGCAAGTCCTCGCGGACGCGGTTCCCCTTTCAAGCTAAAAGCCTAGTAAAATTTTAACGCTACTGTTCCTGATTAATGTGTTGTTATCTTCATATGCTCAGGGTTAGCTGCTGGAGCTTGTCAGATCCCAAATTCGTTATCCCACAAAGACAAATGAGATGTACTTATTATCCTGCCTTACTCTTTTGAGTTACCTTGGGCAAAATGTGTTTATTGATTCAAGAATTCGATATAATCACCCTGTTCTCCATATTGTATTCTTTCACATACTAACAACTTGTCATTTGAGCATATACCATTTTGCAACTTTGAAAAGCGAAAGGGAAAAAAAAAATCTTTCTAATACCCGTTGGTTTGCATTTTGATCCCGTTTGCTTCTTCTTTGTGATTCGTAGTGAAGACTTGAAATGGATATCTTCAATTGTTTCTTTCTCAACTATCTTACTATATGAAGGTGCGAGGTTGCTCGATGGTGGCTTAATAAGGCTGCCCCCAAATCAAAAGGGAAAAATCTCATGCACGCTTTTCCAACCTGGTGAAGCCTATACTACATACAATGACAAAGACGAGTTGGCTTAAGTTTAAGATGTGTGGAATCACATCCCCTAAGGATGCTGCTATGGCAGCAGAAGCTGGTGCCAATTATATCGGGATGATTATCTGGCCCCACTCTAAGCGTTCAATATCAGTCTCTGTTGCAAGGGAAATTTCTAAGGTTGCGAGGGAATATGGAGCACATCCTGTTGGAGTCTTTGCGGATGATGATGCAGAGACTATATGAAGGGCTTCTGATGAAGCTGATCTTGAATTTGTTCAGGCAGTATACCTATCAAGCTTTGACAAGTGTGAGCATCGTTAAGAGTGAAATGGTCTATTTTTCTAAATGTATCATATGCTGCAGCTTCATGCAGATGTTTCCCGTGCGGCATCTCCTACTTTGGTAAAAGAAAGAAGAATAATTTATGTTCTTCATGCAAATGAAGATGGTGCTCTGCTGAATCAGATCTCGGAGGAAGAGACTGCCCAGTATGATTGGATTCTCATTGATAGTGCAAAAGGCGGCAGGTTAGGACTTAATCTAATTTCCGTCTTTCAAATCCAATTATTCATTTCTGCTTGTGAATATTATTGTTAAACTTACCTATGACTATTATCTTGAAATTTGATACTCATACATCTATACCTGCTAAACCAATTCATTTTCTCACTTAAATATCCCCATGCATTGGGGAGTTAGGGTAAGCAAGTAACAGCACAAAGCAGATGGTCTAGTATATTGATATACTAGATGTCTTTTCTGGTTAACAATGATTAACTTATTGAATGTGAATCTGATGAGCTCAGTGTAAATCTTCGAATTGATTCAGTAGCAAAAGGATTCAACTGGTCACAGTTCAAGTTACCAAGGAGTAGAAGCAGGCATGGATGGCTCTTAGCAGGAGGGATAAATCCCGAAAACGTCCATGAAGCTTTCTCTACTCTCAAACCTGATGGGATTGATGTTAGCAGTGGAATTTGTGGTCCAGATGGAATCAACAAGGATCAGCTGCGGATATTGTCTTTCATGACTGTGGTATTCTCTATGCGCAATAATGAAGAGACCTCACTGTAGCATAACAATTGAAACCAATATAAATTCACTTCTTGCAAACTTTACATTGCACTAGAATTCTAGTCCATGGTTCAATCGAGTTTCTTGTATATAGTCCTAAACTGTTTACCGTGTATCATCCAAGAGTTAGCATCTGGAAGGTGATGATGGAGCTTTATTTCTGGATAATCACTTGCATCCGTAGGAAACTGCCAAGAGTAAGTGTTTCTTGAGTAACATTACATTACACATCTTATATTCTTAGGAAACTGTTTACCATGGTTCGCTGAGTAATATTGCACAGTATTCTTGGAAGATCCATGGAGTATTATCTGTGCACTTCTCCATATAACCGCATAACAGACTAAAAGAATAGCACCTAAACTTCAAAGAGCAAAGGTTACTCATATGAGTTGCCTGATATCCGGCCAGCAGATCGACCACGAGCCAGACACATCCCTTCGCATCTCCCATGCACCTGAAGTTAATTTACAGTAACATCCTTTAGACTCCGGGGTAAGAGAAGAACGGCATCGTTGGTCGACAGCGATGCTACTGGAAGAAAGCTCAGCCATCTGTAACGATATGGACATATAGATTCTATCTTGACTGACAGCTGATCACGCTGAAAACTCTCTCGCTTTCCTCCAACTTTGCAGACGTACGAGTAGATTCAGTACTTGGAGCTGTAACAATGTCGGAATTGGCCGTTAAACCTCTCAAACGCAGGTGAATACAACAATCACGATCGATCTCGAGCGTTGCTTGGAGTCGGGGATGGCATGATGATGATGATGATGGGAAAATGGTTTGTCCTTTGTTTTTTTTTTTTCTGGGTTTAATATTGAACCCGTGCCGTGCGATGCTCCCCTGGAATCCCCCACTAGAGGCACAATCATCCCCCATAACACGGCTGCGACCCGCCATGACACCCTGCATAAAGCTGAGGAATTTTTCGAATTCAACAAAGAAAATAATTAAATACTACCTTATGGTCCGTCATCTAGTGCTTCTCTTTTTAGTTGATTAACTCGATAACAGACAGTGCAGACAAACTCCAAAGCTGCTTCTTCTTTTTTTTTTTGCATGTTTGAGAAATAAAATTAAGTAATTACATCTTATAATTTTCTTTAAAATGAAACAATTACTTGTGGACGGCAGAAATTCCTGGGAAATTGGTGTCCCAGGAGTGGTAGGACTAGGAGGACAGATAACATCAGACGGGGAGGTGAATGGATTCGTGTCATTGCCAGTACATTTGACATATGTATTATTAGTACGTTGCACCTCCTTATACGGTAATGACAGCTGGACACTGTCCCATGATCGGTACCGCTACTGGGGTCATTCGCTAAGTGTACTGACGTCACAGAAAAAGTAAATGGCCAAGCCATGGACGCTCCTCCGGAGTTCAAATCGAGCATAAAATGCTATTCGACGGTAGTCGATACGCTGCCGAGGTTGTGGTCGTTAACCGACGAACTGAGCTGACCGAGCCGTCGACCGCAGTGTGTGACTGCAGCGGTGTTGCCAACTTTTACGAGGAGGAGAAAAATGCGTGAGCTACTTACTTACTGTAAGACAGGGATCTTAGATGCATGATCGCATTTGGACTCTGGTTAATTCGGTGTTAGCTGACGGCCGACGGCCGACGTCACGGCATGGCACTCCCGATGCCTGGCGTCCGGCGTCATCAAAGTGCCCAAATTTGGGAATTTAATTAAAATAAAAAGTTTATAACAAATAAATTAGCGCTTAATGGGTAATTAATTATAATCTTACGCAGAAAATATCCCTCCTTTCATTAAAAAAAAATAAAAATAATCAAGAACAATTTATTCCAGTTTATGTATGGGTATGTTTGGTAGGATAATTATATTAATTTTTCTGTTATAAGAAAATTAATCAATCGGATAAATAGGATTAGGATACTGGAAGCCCATATTGGAAACATTTTCCCTTGTTCTCATTTTTTTAATGAAAATAATAATAATAATAATAATCTAATCTTAATTTATATTTCATGTTAATATAATCTTATGAATAATAATTATATATTTCTAGAAAAATGGCATCATTCACAAGTACCCTTTGAAATACTGGCCTATTTACAATCATCTCTCCCTGTCTCACAGATTCACACGGGAACGCATCGTCATCATCACCACCACCACCATGGCATCCTCAGCTCGCAAGACACCAGCTCTATACGGCGCCACCACAGCGCCGCCGCCAACCCCTTCTACTCTCCCCTCCGGCAGCAGCCTCTCCTCGTCGGGCGCCGACGACCTCCTGTCCAGCCTCCTCCACCGCCTGCCCCCTACCCTCTCCCTACCAACCCGCCGCCATGCGCCCCCCACCACCACTCCACTCCCCACTCTATCCTTCAACGACGAGTCGAGCACCGGCTTTATTAGTAGCCTCTCCTCGGCATCCAGGCTCGGTTTCTTGGAACTCGCCGGCCACGGTATTCCTCTGGAGCTCGCCTGCTCGGCTGAGGCCGACGCGCTTGCGCTCTTCGACCTCCCACCCGACAAGAAACTGTCGTGTTTCCCCCGAAACTGGCCTCTGGGGTACGGGCTCGGTGATGAGTTGGGGGACGAGGAAGGATTCGGTGACTCTTTCTGCCTCGACTCGCTGTGCTCGTCTGAGCCGGTGGTCCCGGAGCCAAAGCACCTGGCGTCCCTTCGAGAGTTCACCCGGGAGATGGAGCGGGTCGGCTTGCAGGTCGTGGAGTGGCTCTTGGGCCATGCCGGGTTCGAGAGCCCCGCCAAGGAGGATCCGACCCGGCTGTGCTCTTTCATGTGGCTTGCTCGGGGCTCCGGCCAGTGGAGAGGCGGCGGGCAGGACGGGTTGATGTCGGCCGGTTTTTATCCATTTGCAGTCGGGTTGATTTACCAGATCAGGGGCGGGCAGAATTATTCTCTGCTAGCGGATTCCGGTCAAGTTTCCGTCATGCCCGAGGTTGGCTCAGTCATGGTGACGATCGGCGATCTCGCTCAGGTATTCCAACATTTTCCTTTTCCCTAAACGTAAACACTCCATGTCGGGAGGTAGAGTGCTCGTGTGCAAGAAAGATGCTTTAGTGCATTTGATTGATATCACATTCAACTTCGAATAAGGTTCAATGAGATCTTTTCGTGTTTGATTTTCACGTGGGCCGGAATTTGGTGGCTGCTATAACCGCTGGTCAAGAAAGCCTGTGTGGTGATGAGATGTGCAACAAAATTAAATTATAATGTCAATCCGGATGGATTAGTCCGCCTCATCATCAAGTCTGATTGATGGAGACTGGTGCCAAAATAACTAGACCATTAAGCCTTCAATAAAATTTGACCTCTAGGTAGAGGATGATGGTGTGATTGTGAGATACTTACTTACCAATAGCTTATATATTTTAATATAATTTTTCATATTTATTTATTTTTCTCCTTCTTATGTTTTTAATTATGGAACTGTGAATTTCATTTTCTTCCCCTTAAGAATTGATGGCTGATGCCATCACGGTAGGTCTATAAGATTTGTAAATCTGGGCTTATTAGTTAGTTACCGTTGATGGCAGGTGTGGAGCAATGGGAAGCTGAAGAAAGTGAGAGGCAGGCCAATCCCAGTCCCATGTCCGGAAAGCAACAGTAACCCAGCAGCTGCTACAACGATGACAATGTCTCTGCTCATCACTCTTCCTCTCGATAGCACCGTCTCCCCTCTCCTCCACATGCCCGAAACAACCTTGGCTGATACCAAACAGGAAGGAGAAGCCATTGAAGATCATGAAGAAGGAGAAGAAGAGGAGGAGGAGGAGGAGGAGGAGGAGGAGGAGGAGGAAGTGGAAGAGGAAGAAGAGAATTCGGCCAAGACGGCGGTGTTTGATTCATTCCCGTTCGAGGACTATGCTTGGAGGGTCTACCATGAAAGGTTGTCCTTCAAGGACCCCCTCAACAGATACCGAACTCAATAAGCCTAGCTATCCATATGCTCCGGAGGCACTGATCTGATGATGCCTGTGACACTAAGCGTGGTATGTTATGGGGATGGTAGCAAACTTAGCATTATTGTAGACGTTTGAGTACTTCATCAATGGCGATGCCAAACCTTGAGATGTTTGAAGGGCTTCTGATTGTTTGATTGTATGAAATTTCCAATTCTATCTCAATCGACGTGCTACTGAGAAAGCGATGCTCCATAGATACTTGAAATCTTTAGTCTTGAATTGGATTGCTCAAAAGAATGCTGGGACTATACCGACCGATGCCCATTTGGACATCATAACTCGAATTAAAAGATTCCGACTTACCCGTCACATTTATGTCTTCTTTCGTTGTTTGTTCTTTATTGGATAGGCATATTCAACGATCGAATTACAGGAAAAGTGACGGACATGGCTGCGGAGGCGGAGATGGGCCTCAACGAGTATGAGATGGGCCGGCCGATGAGGCCGCAGGATGGGAGGCCTGCGGTGGTGACACAGGCAGGCAGCATTATAATAGCATTATGAATAATTAATTATAAATATAAGACGGATGTGAGAACCTCTCAATAGCCCGGCGGAACTGAAGTACAGAGCAGGATGCGTTAGTTGCACTGGCTGTGCCTCACGTCTCCCTACCTCCGAGCTGCAATCGAAGGTCCGTCCCTGAGTTCCGAAGACCCGGTCTCATTGCCCTTCAATCTGACCGGCCTTGGCGGCTGCCAACGCTCCGATCATCATGAAGGAGGTTCTGACGGTCAGGAATTTCCATCCCTCATATCTGCTTCGCTTCATCTGTTCCCTTTTTTTTCTTTTTCATTTTTCCCTTCAGCTCAGCTTTGACGAATCTTTGGCTGAACTTTCGGATTCGTGGCGCCATTTCCTGTCTCGCGTTGGCTAGTTGTTTGATAATTCTGCTGTCTGGGTTGCCTAGAAGTGTTAAGTTATCATCCGAGATGGACGAATTGTTGGGTTTAAATTTGCAACTCACATTTGTTGGAAGCATTGATAAGGATGGTGGTTCGATTTATATAGTCGCAGTTGGAATGCATGCGTGCATGTATAGAAGGATTCAACAATAATTTCTGATTCCTAGATCTCTGTTCAAGGCTGTAGCTTAAATTTGTTATGCATGCTATTATTCCGTTCAGACTTGGTGAATTTTGATTGTCGATATCTTGCAAGTTTGTCTTGACTAGGAAGTTAGTAATGAATTTGGTGCATCTTTTGTAAGACTAAGCAGCTGAATCGTGGATTTTTGTGATCTTGTGTTGTTTGCAGCGTCCAAGTATAGGTATAAATTCACAGTTTATCACATTCACCAATACGAATTTGGAGTTGGACATCCAGTATCTGATGAATGTTCTCAGAGAGCTATCTGAGAGAGCCCCCGAAGAGCTGATACTCCGGCCTTCTCATTGTGAATTGTATTTATATTTTTCTTGACATTGGGTGATGGTTTTCAAGATTTGTTCTAAGACAACAAATCGCATGTTCAGATGAGTTTATTAGCATTTCAAAATGAATAGAGATGCTGTATGAGCTCTTCAGGACAGAATGCATGCTTTGTGTTTCTGGGCCATGATATGTGCTGTCTGTCATCCGTGGGCTTTTTGCCCTCATAATTTTCCTTTAATGTTAGATAAAGTTAGATTCTTTTACCTCTCTTCTCTTCTCATCTAGACTTTCTATTATTCCTGTCATTCCTGTGTCCATATAAAGGAAGCCTTGTTCAACTTTAATGCTACTGATCCTGATAGTGTGTTGTAAAATTTGTCTCCTCAGGGTTAGCTGCTGGAGCTTTTCAGCCCAAATTTGTGAGCCCCCTAAGACAAACAAGGGGTACTTGTTGTCCTGCTTTACTTTATTGTGTCTCCTTGAGCAGAATGTGTTTTAGATTCAAGCCTTCAATGTTATCTTTCAATTCTTGTGTACATATTCTCTGATTTTTTTTTTTTTTCGTTTAGATACTACGATATTATCATCTGCATAGACTATTTTGAAACTCTGAATTTGGAAGAAAACCTTTGTCTTTCCCTATGCATTAGCCTGTGCTTCACAACTGTTTGTTTCCTGTGGCAAAGACCTGAAGTAGATATCTTCTTTTTGTTTTATTCTTAACTATCTATGTGAAGGTTCAAAGTTGTTCTTTAGTGGATCATTGAGGTTGCCCCCAAATCAAAAGAGAAGAATCTCATGCTCACTTCTTCAACCTGATGAAGCCCTTACTATGTACAAAGACAAGGAGGAGAGTAGGATTAAGGTTAAGATGTGTGGAATCACGTCCCCCAAGGATGCTGCTATGGCAGCAGAAGCTGGTGCTGATTATATCGGGATGATTATCTGGCCCCACTCAAAGCGTTCAGTATCTCTCTCCATTGCAAAGGAAATTGCCAAGGTTGCAAGAGAATATGGGGCACTTCCTGTTGGGGTCTTTGTGGATGATGATGCAGAGACTATACTAAGGGTTTCTGATGAAGCTAATCTTGAATTTGTTCAGGTGATATACTCATCAAGTTTTGACGAAAGTTTTAGCATTTTAAAGATTGAAATGGTTTTTTCCCCCCTAAATGAATCATATGCTGCAGCTTCATGGAAATGGTTCCCGTGTGGCATCTCCTGTTCTGATAAAAGAAAGAAGAATAATTTATGTTCTTCATGCGAATGAAGAAGGTGACCTGCTGAATCATATCTCAGAGGAAGAGTCTTCTCTGTTCGATTGGATTCTTGTTGATAGTGCAACAGGTGGCAGGTCAGATCATCCTTGATCTAAACTTTAATTTTCCTGTCCCATTGTTTCATGCATGCCTGTTAATATTATGATCATATGACTCTTATATCCTGTATCTAGTAGTCTTGCATCTATAGCAAAACCAATTCATTTTCTTGCTTCTTATTCCCTTGCCATCTATGCTTAAAATAGGATAAGCACATGCAAGTATACGTAGTACAATAGGATTGACTAGGACATTGATGTGTTAGATTTCTTTTCTTGTTAACAATGATTGACTTATCAACTATGCAAATATTAATTAAGAACTCAGGGTAAATATTCTGAACTGATTCAGTGGCAAGGGATTCAAGTGGTCACAGTTTAAACTACCCAGAAGTGGAAGCAAGCACGGGTGGCTCTTAGCAGGAGGGATAAATCCTGAGAACGTCTGTGAAGCTCTCTCCGCACTCAAACCTGACGGCATCGACGTAAGCAGTGGAATTTGTGGTCCAGATGGGATCAACAAGGATCGGCTGCGGATATCATCCTTCATGTCTGCAGTAAGCTCTCTGCGCCAATAATGTTGTTTGTGCAAGGCAAACAGATGAGCAAGACACATAAAAGTAGTATAACAATAGAAAATGTAATAAATTCAAGTTCTTGTACACAGTCGAAAACCGGGTACTGTGTTTGTCAAAGGATTAGTGCCGAGAAGATGAAATTAACACTTCTGATGCAGAGAAGTTGTGAGTAATATCGCGTGGTTTATATTCTTTGCCGAGAATGCTTCCCAGTATTCTTAGATAAAATCGCGCGGCCATATATTGCCTGTCTCATCAATGTAGATGGGCACATTTGTTTGAATTTTCACTCTTCCCTAGCTGCAAGTAGAGAATGAATTTGGACCATGTATTTACATCTCCAAAAATTACGGTCTACAGGCAAACATGTGGCCGATTGATGTTGATGGAGGAAAAGAATATGGGTTATGAAAATATATTAAGATAATTTAAGAAAAAAATGGATAAAATTAGTGAATCTTACGTGATATTTTTATATATTTATGTATATATATATTTCAGAGTCTAATAAGAAACTGTTAAATCGGGCTACCTCAAATCCTGATCACCGTGCATGCTTTTAGCCGGGGTCACGACTAGTCTTACCTTCTGCAGTATCGATTCTTCAACATGCTTATCGGACTGCTAACCGATACACGAAGCTGATATCCAAAGGATGTCGCTTGCTTATGACAAACTGTGCTTCCTCCTGGATTTCATATGCCTCTCGAGCACATCCCGATCGAAAGCCAAGCAGACGCTCGGACGAGAATCCACGATCCCGAAAAAGGGGAAAAATGGAATCCTGGAAGATGACCGACCCCCCGCACAGGGGCGCTGATGTGTCCGCTATTGTTACTCCACTCATCCATAATATATATATATATATATTTATCTAAGTCGAATTTAAATAAAAATAAGTAAAATTATCTTATAATTAATTTTTTAATTAAAATCGAATCTAACCCAATAAATAAATACAATACCCACGACCAAGTGGAAGCAATCCCTTTATTGTAATTTCACTAGGAAAGCAAAAAAAATTTCCAAAATTAAAAAAATCACTGTAATCTTAAACTCTAATATAGTTTACCACTCCCTCTCTCTCTCTCTCTCTCTCTCTCTCTCTTCTCCGTACGAGCTTCTTCCTCGTCCGATCTCTCTCTCTCTCTCTACTCTCGCTGGCACCAAGGGTTTTCAGATCTCCCTGCGATTTGAATGCCCTCACGCCTCGCCTTCCCTTGGCTGCTGCTGAAGAACCGTCCCTGAGGTCCACGCAGATCTGATCTCGTCGACCCTCGATCTGAGCTACCATGGCGGCTGCCAACGCTCCGATCACCATGAGGGAGGCTCTGACGGTCCGGAATTTCGATCCCTCCCCATCTCTGCTTTGCCTTCATCCGTTTCTTTTTTTTTTTCTTAAGCTCAGCTTTGACGTTTCTTTAGCTGAATTCTTGGATTCGTGGCGATATTTCCTGTGTCCTATTGGCTTGTCGTTTGAAATTCTTCTGTTTCCACTGCCCCGTCTCATTGGATTTTCTGGAGCAATTGTCCGGTTTTAAATCTGCATCTCATATCTGGTTGGAAGCATCCATGGACATGGTGGCCCCATATGTATACCCGCCTTTTGGAAACTCTTAAGTGGCTCTGTGGAAGGATCAAACAACTGATTTCTAGATCTCTTGCAAGGCGGTTGCTTAGATCTGTTATGCTTTGTTTAATTTTCAATTTGACCTTGTGGATTTTGGTTTCGGATATTTCGCAAGTTTGTCTTAACTAGGAAGTTAGTTAGCTGTTTGGAGTTTCTTTTATGAGCCTAAGGAGTAGGATGGTGGGTTAATATGATCTACGGTTTTGCCAGCTTCCAAGCATAGGTATCAATCCTCAGTTTATAGCATTCACTCATGTGACGATGGAGTCAGACAAGTACATATGTGTGCGAGAGACGGCACCACAGAACAGTGTTGTTATCATCGATATGAATATGCCAAATCAACCTCTAAGGAGGCCTATCACAGCTGACTCTGCTCTCATGAACCCAAACTCTAGAATCCTTGCTCTTAAAGGTATAATCTGCTATGCTGCCATATTGAACTATTCTTATCCATGTCTCTTCCATCCTTGCGATTGGATCTATCTTTCTCTAACTCCTAAATTTCATGTTTTTATTGCTGGCACATAGTCATCCACCTGAGATACCAAGCTTTTTGATCTGAATCTGATCTGTTATCTGTCTTGTTGACTTGATAAGAATTAGAGAATTGGTGGAAATGTACCATATCTTATACTGATTCTTGCAATATTCATGATAGTGCATTAAAATTTTTGAAAGATCGCATTGCTGTTGGCTGGACTATGGGAGAAGTAGAATTTGCATGTGCTCTAAATCTGTTTCTGGTCCTTGGTGTTACTCTCTGTGAAACAGTGCCAAATAACTCTCATTTTTTGTTTTTTTTGTTTGCTTGATCTTATGTATGGTGAGTTAGAATCCATTGACATGGCGACAATGTGACATCCATACATTTTCTCTTTGGTTTTCTTGGCCTCTACACCTTCATTGTCAACGTCTTGTCACAAGTGATTGTGATATGCATTCATTTGCAATTCACTGCTAGTTGGATAAAATTCAGGTGCTGCTCGTTAATTTGGTCTTCAATTGAGCAATACGACTTGATGATGTGAGCATTTGTTTTATGGTTATCGGGTTAGATGACAGTTATTTGCTATGATGATTTCCATCTATCTTCTTACTGCATGATGATGAGAATTGTTTATGCTACTTTTTGATTTTTCCCTTCCATGTGTGTGTATATATATATATATATATATATATATATTTTACGAGCTCTGGCATTTTCTTGAAGCTCAACTGCCAGGGACAACTCAAGATCACTTACAAATATTTAACATAGAGTTGAAAGCCAAAATAAAATCTCATCAGATGCCTGAACAGGTTAGAAGTCAAATACTCATTTGATCCTTTTCCAATGGAATGTGTATAGTTCTGTCTTGATCCTCACAAAAAGTGATGCTTTCAGAAGATGAATATACTCCTCTCTGCATGTATAGGTTGTTTTCTGGAAGTGGATCACCCCTAAATTGTTGGGCCTTGTTACACAATCATCTGTATACCACTGGCCAATTGAAGGTAAGTTATTATTCGTACTGCAATTTGCCTGGATTTGATTCTGAGGTCGTTATAGTTTCCATTGATATTTGTAGTAGAGTGATGGTACTGTGCACTAGCTAGCGTATCATGCCACTACTGTTCTATGATTCTCAGTTGTATTCAATTTTCAGGTGAATCTGAGCCTGTCAAAATGTTTGAGAGAACGGCTAATTTGATGAACAATCAGATAATAAATTACCGATGTGACCCTTCTGAAAAGTGGTTGGTTTTAATCGGCATTGCTCCTGGTTCACCTGAGGTAGATTGATGTCTATTTTGCTGCAAGTTTTTGAATTGATTCATGAAATATCTATGCTTAATTTGCAAGTTTTCATCGGTTGTTTTTTCATTGAAAGTTTAGCAGTGCATAAATGTTGATATCAATCTGCAATTTAAGCTTTTTCGCATTGAATTGAGCTGTTTGTGTAGAGGCCACAATTAGTCAAGGGGAACATGCAACTCTTCTCTGTGGATCAGCAGCGGAGTCAAGCTCTTGAAGCACATGCTGCAGCATTTGCTCCATTCAAAGTCAGTGCCCTTTTTATTTTATTATTTTTCTTATGGATGATCATCTTCATTTCATGTTTCAAGATTTATGCTAGTCATTGTCCAAAGAAATATGATACGCCTATTTCATCTCATCAATAGGTCCCTGGAAATGAGAATCCTTCCACTCTCATCTCCTTTGCCACAAAAACTGTCAATGCTGGACAGGTCACATCAAAGCTGCACATAATTGAATTGGGCGCTCAGCCAGGTTTCTATCACCAGAATTCTAGTCTCCAACTTTAGTTAAATTCGTCTAGTACGTCCGTCTCTCTGGTATATTGCTCAGAGGTTTTGGCATTGTAAAATGCCCATACCGTTGCTTTGTTTGTGGTGCTTTTAATACATGCATGTCCTTGTCATGTTTTTCTTTTCTCATTGCTAAGGTCTAGAAGTTATAAAGTGGGATAAAAGACATGAAAGGAAGCTGTCTCATCTTGTTGACGTTTTGTAGTGATTTGTCTTGATTAATGTGAACTATAAATGTGAGAGAATCTCACATATGGTTCTGTCTAGCTGGATGTTATTTAGTTGGTGTATCATGTCAAGTGACTAAGTCACTACTGATTATTGATGGATGTATAGAGCAAAATATTTACTGAGATAAAGCTTGATGTACCAATTAGTGATTAGATGAACATCTGTGTAGCTAAGGAATGGTATCGGGTGCTCATGGTGCATCAAGGGGACTAGTAGTGTACCTATTTTTGTTGGACATGCTAGCAAATGGATATTGTGGAAGTGTGGAACAATTAATTAGCATTTTGTATGCATAGTTGATCTTGATGTGCTACAAAATATAAATCAGCATATCTATAGAACAGTAATTGTTTTATCTCTACATATCCATTTCATTGAATTCTTGAATCAGTTTCTTCTGGTTTTCTTTATATTGAAAATATCATTGCTTCTTACATGCTGCTATTACTACAGGGAAGCCATCTTTTACAAAGAAACAAGCAGATCTCTTCTTTCCCCCAGACTTTGCTGATGACTTCCCAGTTGCAATGCAGGTATAAGGTGTTGATGTTTGTAATAATGCTGGTTCCAACTATATTAGTATGTGCTTAGTAGCTGGTTGCTTCTATTGGCAGATCTCCCACAAATACAGTCTGATATATGTGATAACCAAGCTTGGGTTACTATTTGTGTATGACCTGGAGACAGCCACTGCAGTGTATAGAAATAGAATTAGTCCAGACCCAATATTTTTGACTGCTGAAGCTTCATCAACTGGAGGTTTTTATGCCATCAACAGACGTGGCCAGGTTTTGCTGGCTAATGTAAATGAGGCAACTATTATACCTTTTATCAGTGGCCAAGTATGTATCAGACTTAGTACCTTTTCTACCCATGGTTATAAGTTATAATCTCATCATGATCTTGATATTGTGTACATGAACATTACCTCATCAATACAGTTGAACAATTTGGAGCTGGCTGTCAACCTTGCTAAAAGAGGAAATCTTCCTGGGGCTGAGCAGCTTGTAAGGCCACATTCTTGCAGTTTAATTATGTAGAATCTAATGTATATGATTTTACGCATCTTCTTGATGCGATATTAATGAAGTTAATTTCTTGACTACTCAAAAAAAAAAAAATGTAGAATCTAATGTCTCATAATTGTAAAACTACTGGTTAGACTGTGAGAGGTGTTGACTTGTGAAAGCAAGGGCCTTTTCATCTATAAGGTTGAGAAGTGTGTATCAGTGTGGTGGCCAGGGAATTTCCCCAATTGTTTCTCTGTATATGAGAAAGTTTCCTACTTCAATCATATATACTGTTCTTCGAAAGATTCATGTTCAGAGTGTTCTCAACAAGGAGATCTGGTCGGCTTGGTTTGGATTCATTTTGTGTGAAGAGAGAACATGTGGTTTTTTTTGGATAATATCAGGTTGTCCAACGGTTCCAAGAGCTGTTTGCCCAAACAAAGTACAAAGAAGCTGCCGAGCTAGCTGCTGAATCACCACAAGGAATTCTCCGCACCCCTGACACAGTTGCTAAATTTCAGGTAATATACTTATCTTCTAATTTTGATGTGTCTCTTTTTAATAACATAGGTATGTGGGTTGGGATGAAGTGTACAGACATTGGATGCAATTGTTAAGAAGTAGCTAATTGGAATATCTGTCAAAGGATCACATATAATTGAAAATTTCAACTAGACCAACAAGTAACTATTCCTATCCAATTTATGGAATTTATTATCTATTCTGCTTGTGAAAAAGTAGCTGCAGTTGTGACTTGTCGGAAGAAATTTATATACCTACATATGCTTTCATATTAAAAGGTGACACCAATTAGCGATTGATTAGATTGTTGTTATGTTATCATCCATTTCTTTTGTTTAGAATTGAATTTCAAAATTATTGTGATGCTAAGTTTCCATTTTCTTAACTGACCTGCAGAGTGTACCAGTGCAAGCAGGGCAGACGCCACCTCTTCTACAGTACTTTGGGACACTTCTGACCAGAGGAAAGCTCAATGCATTTGAGTCATTGGAATTATCCCGCCTTGTTGTAAATCAAAACAAAAAGAACCTCTTAGAGAATTGGCTTGCAGAAGATAAGCTGGAGTGCAGTGAGGAACTTGGAGACCTTGTGAAGGTTTATCATGCAGATTCATGGCCTTGTTACCCATTTTCTGAAGTTTTGAATTCTTTCGATTGAAGATCCTTTGATATAATTGTGTTTGTGTTGCTCTGATACTGATATGACTGGGATATTTTCCTTTACAGACAGTTGATAATGATCTTGCTTTGAAAATATATATCAAAGCTAGAGCAACTCCAAAAGTGGTTGCAGCTTTTGCAGAGAGGAGGGAGTTTGATAAAATTTTGATATATTCAAAGCAGGTAAATAATTAATTATCTTCTGGTCACTGGTTCTGTTAATACCTTCTTGTTTTGCTTTTTGTTGCTGTTTACCATAATGGTTCTCTCACTGTCTTTTTAAGCTTTTGCTGTTCAATTTTTTGATGCCTTTTTATTATAGGTTGGCTATACGCCAGACTATTTGTTTCTCCTGCAAACAATTCTTCGAACAGATCCTCAGGTATGTACAACTTTAACAGACATAACAATTTTGAATGATCTTATAAATCTACTTTCTTCTTTTGCAGCTGCTTCCGAGCTACTAAGCTGGCTATCACTTTAAACTTAATTGTTTGACAGTGGTTCATGAAAATTAGTTACTTTTTCTTTTGATTTTTTCCTGGAGCAAATATTAATTGGTTTACATTGTGATTTAGGGTGCAGTCAACTTTGCTTTGATGATGTCTCAAATGGAAGGAGGTTGTCCAGTTGATTACAATACAATAACAGATCTTTTTCTTCAGGTTTGTTTATTTTTCAAAATTTCAATTTTCTTTTCTCCTACTCAAAATTTGTAGTCTGCTTTGCTTTCACTTTAATCATTAAACTGGTGCTGATTGTTACGATCTGAAACCTGGATATGATTCAGGAATCTAGACCGTCTAAAAGTTACTTCAATATCAACTGGAAAAGGATCTCTGAACTAGTGAATTATTTCTTTTTTGAAGCACGTACCACAACTAATCTCATTCAACATATACAGGGGAAATATCTTTAATAGCTTGTATTTATTCTCCAAAAAATGAACTTCACATTTTTTGGTTGATTAATTGAATAAGCTATCTTCTTGCTAATATTAGCACTGCTGATCAGTCAGGAAGGTATGCATATTTTGGAGACTTTGAAAGAGTTGAAGTGTTGGTTAAAAAACTCAGTTTTTTTTCAGGATGCTTCATGTTGTTGGATTAGCTCCTGATTTTGACTCTGTATCATGCAGCTGAACAAGTTTCCACTTCTCTGCTTTCTCTTCTTGAAAACTGAAATTAAATATTTTTCCCAGGTGGGAGCTGAACATAGGTGCAATTATTTTATATATAGTATTCTACATCTTTTTCCTTCTAAGAATCTGTAGTCAGTAATGTTTACTTTGTTATGGATTATCTTGTGCCACTTCTTGCATGTTGTCATTATGGTTGAAAACTTCTATTCATATTGCACATATTTGTGATTACACAGTTGTTACAAAATAGTCAAGTCACTTGTGGGATGTGCAGAGAAACTTAATACGTGAAGCAACAGCCTTTCTCCTAGATGTTCTGAAGCCAAATCTACCAGAGCATGCTTTCCTTCAAACAAAGGTGAATATGTTTCAGGGACAAATTTTATTATTATTATTATTATTTTTTGGGCTCAATGTCAATCTTTTGACAAGTCTCTCCTTTAATGACATAGGTCCTTGAAATTAATCTGGTTACTTTCCCAAATGTTGCTGATGCTATTCTGGCCAATGGAATGTTCAGCCACTATGATCGTCCAAGAATAGCCCAGCTATGTGAAAAGGCTGGCCTTTATATCCGAGCATTGCAAGTAATGACATCATAAATTTGCTTCTGTAAGATCTTTGGCACTGTGATCATTGACAGTTTGATGAATTGTTTCACTTCTCCTGCAGCACTATTCGGAGCTTCCTGATATCAAACGTGTAATCGTGAACACCCACGCTATCGAGCCGCAGGTTTATATTCACTACAATGTTCATCATTATTTTATTTGCAATGTGAAATAATTCTAGTTTGTCATTTTCTACAGTCACTGGTAGAGTTCTTTGGTACCCTTTCGCGGGAATGGGCTTTGGAGTGCATGAAGGACCTTCTTCTGGTTAATTTGAGAGGCAACCTTCAGATAATTGTTCAGGTTTGCTGCTTATTCTGTTATTTTTTACAACCCTTATTTCTTTATGATAGTGTATGTGCTAAACCTATAGCTTTGCAGGTCGCCAAGGAATATTGTGAGCAGCTTGGCATTGATGCATGCATAAAACTGTTTGAGCAGTTCAAATCTTATGAAGGATTGTACTTTTTCTTAGGATCATATTTGAGTTCCAGGTACTAGCAAGGGGAGGATTTCTCTCTTTAGTGATGATAGCACTTGGAGCCCTGTGACAAACTTATGCTGTGCTATTTAATTTCTCTCTTGTGGGCAGTGAGGATCCTGACATTCATTTCAAGTACATTGAGGCTGCAGCTAAAACAGGCCAGATCAAAGAGGTTGAGCGTGTGACTAGAGAATCAAATTTCTATGATGCGGAAAAAACTAAGAATTTTCTGATGGAGGCCAAGCTTCCAGATGCTCGTCCACTGATCAATGTCTGTGATCGTTTTGGCTATGTGCCTGATCTCACACACTACCTTTACTCCAACAACATGCTCCGCTATATTGAAGGTTATGTTCAGAAGGTATGGCATCATGGATCTTATGATGCATAGGAATATTTGTATGAAGAAAGATTGCACCTTCCAGAGAACCTGAATTCTTGTTAACTGTCTTAACTTTTCTGTTGCAATAAATTTTCTTTTCCTGTCAGGTGAACCCCGGGAATGCTCCTTTGGTTGTTGGGCAGCTGTTAGATGATGAATGCCCTGAAGATTTCATCAAAGGCTTAATTCTTTCTGTCCGTTCTTTGCTTCCAGTTGAACCTCTTGTAGAAGAGTGTGAAAAGAGGTACCACTTCATATCTTCATCCCTGTTCATCTCAGTTCTTCACTTATATAATTATGTAAAGTCTAAACCTTCCCCTGGATTTTCAGGAATCGGCTTCGTTTGCTCACTCAGTTCTTGGAGCATCTTGTGAGTGAGGGGAGCCAAGATGTTCATGTCCACAATGCTCTTGGTAAAATAATAATTGATAGTGGCAACAACCCAGAGCATTTCCTCACAACAAATCCATACTATGATTCTCGTGTTGTGGGTAAATACTGTGAGAAACGCGATCCCACTCTTGCGGTTGTGGCATACAGGAGGGGCCAGTGTGATGTTGAGCTTATCAATGTCACCAACAAGAACTCTCTCTTTAAATTGCAAGCAAGGTTAGCAATTCTCTTATGTTTAACTGAAATTTGTGGTTTTTAGCTTATTTTTATGCTCATTCATTACCCTCATTACAGATATGTTGTAGAGAGGATGGATGCTGATCTCTGGGAGAAAGTTCTTAACCCTGAGAATGAGTACCGGAGACAGCTCATTGATCAGGTTGTATCTACAGCTTTGCCCGAAAGTCAGAGTCCAGAACAAGTGTCTGCAGCCGTTAAAGCTTTCATGACGGCTGATCTGCCTCATGAATTGATTGAGCTTCTGGAGAAAATTGTTCTACAAAATTCGGCATTCAGCGGAAACTTCAATCTCCAGAACCTTCTTATACTCACTGCTATCAAGGCTGATCCCTCCAGAGTCATGGATTATGTCAACAGGTTAGATAACTTTGATGGGCCTGCAGTTGGTGAAGTGGCTGTGGAAGCCCAGCTATATGAGGAAGCCTTTGCAATTTTCAAGAAGTTCAACATGAATGTACAGGCTGTTAATGTCTTGTTGGACAATATCCGAAGCATTGAAAGGGCAGTGGAGTTTGCCTTTAGAGTTGAAGAGGACGCTGTTTGGAGCCAAGTGGCTAAGGCACAACTCAGGGAAGGTCTTGTAAGTGATGCAATTGAATCATTTATCCGAGCAGATGATGCAACTTGCTTTTTGGAAGTCATTCAAGCTGCTGAGAATGCAAGCGTCTACCATGACTTGGTGCGTTACCTATTGATGGTCAGGCAGAAGGCAAAGGAGCCGAAAGTTGACAGTGAGCTCATTTATGCATATGCAAAGATTGACAGATTGGGTGAAATTGAGGAATTCATTCTTATGCCAAATGTGGCCAATCTTCAGAATGTTGGTGATCGTCTGTATGATGAAACTCTCTATGAGGCTGCAAAAATCATATATGCTTTCATATCGAACTGGGCCAAGTTGGCTGTCACCCTTGTTAAGCTTAAACAATTCCAAGGTGCTGTTGATGCAGCAAGGAAAGCTAACAGTGCAAAGACATGGAAGGAAGTTTGTTTTGCCTGTGTTGATGCTGAAGAGTTCCGGTTAGCTCAAATATGTGGTCTGAACATCATAATACAGGTTAGCACAGAGTTCATGTCCATTCCTCAATTGTCGATTATTAGTTTTTTTTTTTTACTTTTAATGGAGCAACTATACTTTCTTTGCCAACATTTTTTTGCTTTTATATGTGCATTTGGTAGGTGGATGACTTGGAAGAAGTCAGTGAATACTACCAGAACAGAGGTTGCTTCAATGAGCTTATCTCTCTCATGGAGAGTGGTCTAGGATTGGAACGTGCTCACATGGGTATATTTACTGAGCTGGGAGTTCTTTATGCAAGATATCGTCCTGAGAAGCTAATGGAGCATATCAAGCTCTTCTCCACACGTCTCAATATCCCGAAGCTCATACGAGCTTGTGATGAGCAGCAGCACTGGAATGAGCTTACTTACCTGTATATCCTGTATGACGAGTTTGATAATGCTGCAACTACTATAATGAATCATGCCCCGGAGGCTTGGGACCCCATGCAGTTCCAGGATGGTATTGTCAAGGTTGCGAGCGTGGAACTCTACTATAAAGCTGTGCACTTCTACTTGCAGGAGCATCCTGATTTGATCAATGATGTCCTCAATGTGCTTGCCCTTCGTGTAGACCATACTCGTGTTGTTGACATCCTGCGGAAGGTTTGACATCTTTTGCATATGATTCCAAATTTAATTGTGCATTATATGTATGCAAGTGTCTAAGGAACCCTGCTGTTTTTTGAACTATAGGCGGGTCACTTGCGCCTCGTGAAGCCATACATGGTTGCGGTGCAGAGCAATAATGTACCTGCTGTTAATGAGGCCTTGAATGAGATTTACGTAGAGGAGGAAGACTACGATCGGCTACGCGAATCTATCGACTTGCACGATAACTTTGATATGATTGGCCTGGCACAGAAGGTATATTACTTTTACCTTGCTTTTCTGGATTTATGGCTGTTGGCCGAAAGACATGATCTCATGAGTGAGTTTTTCATCTGCACTTGGGAGCAGATTGAGAAGCATGAGCTTCTCGAGATGAGACGTGTGGCTGCTTATATTTACAAGAAGGCTGGCCGCTGGAAGCTGTCAATTGCTTTGTCTAAGAAAGACAAGCATTACAAGGATGCTATGGAGACAGCCTCCCAGTCTGGTGATCGTGAACTTGCTGAAGAGTTGCTTGTCTATTTCATTGAACAGGTATCTGCATCAGTGATAGTAGTTACTTTCATCATTGGTCTCTAGCTGGGAGCAATTCTTTTCAGTATACAAAATAATCCTTTGTATAAGAAAATGATAGAAAATTTTTGCTCGTACTGACATTTCTTTGCTGAATGCTAATATCTTTTTCTGACTGTGATGTGATGTGGTTATTTAGGGCAAGAAGGAGTGTTTTGCCTCATGCTTATTCGTCTGCTATGACTTAATTCGGGCAGACATTGCCCTGGAGCTGGCCTGGATGAATAGCCTGATTGACTTTGCCTTCCCATATCTGCTACAGGTGATTTTTTTTCTAATCCGACCCTTATCCCTTGAGCGTGCATTTACCTAGCATTTTCTGCTTGAAATATTTGAGTGGGTTTCTCATTTTTGAGAAATATATCAAATCTGCATACACCAGTATTGCTTGAATTCTGTTTATGTCCAACCTCAGGGACTGTGTCTGGCATTTAAAATATATCATTTTTCTTACATCCATTCAATCTATCTGCAGTTCATCCGTGAGTACACTGGTAAGGTTGATGAACTTATCAAGGACAAGATAGAGGCACAAAGTGAGATAAAGGCTAAAGAGAAGGAAGAGAAGGACGTCATTGCTCAGCAGGTAGCTAGCTTTTTGCATACACTGCTCTGCTACGGTTTCTTTGCTCAATTAGGTTCTTACCTCCGTTTGATTATTGAAGATTGGCAGTGGTAAAAAGCTTACAGGCACAAGTGGTTAATGAGGAATCATTTTTCCCTTGCTAACCATATGAAACACCCACCACATTGAAATATTGTTGATGAAAGTCACACAGAAAATGATTGAGACATTATCTCTACTTTCTTTCTATTGTTTTGCAGAACATGTATGCGCAGTTGCTACCACTTGCTCTGCCTGCGCCTCCGATGCCTGGTATGGGAGGGCCGCCAGGAATGGGTGGAGGCTTTGCTCCACCGCCGCCAATGGGTGGGATGGGAATGCCCCCCATGCCGCCCTTTGGAATGCCCCCAATGGGAAGCTACTGATCCGATTTTCCTCCTTGGTTTCACTGTTGTATAATGTTCTTGGTTTGGTTCCACCTTTTCCACTCCCCCTTGCCGTCCTCCTTTGCCGTCCCGTGTCAGAGGGCGGCATTCAAGACAGATATCTCGATTTTGTGGGGATTTATGTTGCAAGAGTTTTGTCGATAATCTTTTCCACAAAAGTATTCTTTTGGTGGGGATGTGGAGGAACTTGCATTCATTTTGGCCGTCGTGGGGGGGGGGGGGGGCAAATTTGGATCTTCCCCTTTTTTCTTTCTTGTGTCTTATGTACTTGTTACTGATTTCGTTCGGTATTTTTCATCGCGTCAGCGGGGGTTTCCTTACTTCCCCTCTGTACTCTCGTCTTCCCCTCCCTTAGTGGTTGTTCTGTTAGCTCTTCCCTTTCACCTTTTCTGGTTCCCTCAAACTTCACGAAATAAACAGTGCCTAGTTTATGGGTACAACCCAGTGATCAATATTTCCGGTTCCTCGATCCGCCGCCTCTCCGTCGTGCGCTCTATTTCTCGTTTTGCTAGAGCTGACCGATGCATCCAGGAGATGCTGATGCTCCGTATTCCAATGGGATCACAATTCTCAAGAGAATAGAGTGTCTCACGCCAACCAATCCCGTCGCTGGCCGGAGCATTCGAGCACCCGTCACGTCAGCCGCACTTCCTTCACCCTACAAGCTCAAGCTCTCCGACTTGACATGCGGCGCCCTCCCATCTGTCTGCTCGATCATGTTGACGAGGTCTTCTTGCCCGTTCCGAGGAGATTGCATAGGATCGCCCTCCGAGCCCTCTCGAAAGCGTGACCGGTAGGCATCTGTGTGGAGGGGGAGTCGATGAACGACCCCATCCATTTTAGGCTTCGTTTCACTTTGGGAGGAGACCGTTATTCTCCACCCGAATCAGTTGGAAGAGCAAGGAATGTCGAACAGAGATTACGGGATGGCATGGCATTCACGTTATTCTCCCCATGGCGACTCATCTCCTCACATTCCCGTCTGGAGGTGTTACCCCCATTTCTCCACGAAGAACCAAGCCCCGTGTGCTCGCTTGGTTGGATAAACAAAGAAACCCATACAGAATTTTTTTTTTTATTTAAAAAAAACCTAACAAAACGCCTTTAAACACAAACACAAACACAAACACAAACACACACACACACAGAGACAGTGGTTATGTCTGAGCAAAGAGCGGTTTCACGGGTTCATACCAACAAAACCCCTTCCCTCCTTTCCTGAAACGGTTTCTAACTTTAAAACCCTCTCCTTCGCAAACCATCCAATACATAAGCCCCCCAAAAAGGGAAATCTAGCAAAACAGCCTCTCTTCTCTCAAGTGCCAATTAGTTCTTTCGCCGATCGCATGAATGAAGATCACGAAGTTCCAAGGGGTGGAACAGGTGAGAGGTTCGTGGAGCCCCGAGGAGGACGCCACCCTCGTCAAGCTGGTGGAGCAGCACGGCCCCCGGAACTGGTCCATCATCAGCACCAGCATCCCTGGCCGGACGGGCAAGTCGTGCCGTCTCCGCTGGTGCAACCAGCTCAGCCCCTCCGTCCACCACCGCCCTTTCACCCCAGCTGAGGACGAGCTCATCATCGAGGCCCACAGGATCCACGGCAACAAGTGGGCCACCATCGCCCGCCTCCTCCCCGGCCGCACCGACAACGCAGTCAAGAACCATTGGAACTCCACTCTCCGCCGCCGGTGTCTCCGCCCTGCCACCAACCGACAGGGTCCTGTCTCAGCTTCCAACATGACCATTGTCAAGCGGCCACTACCCCCGCTTCGCGGAGACGAGGAGGATGCACCCTCCTCAGAGTCGGCAAAGAGGCAGTGTTTGGACTGGTGCGGTGGGAATGATGATGACACGGGGCTCGACATCAAGATCACGACCTCCTTGACCCTCTCCCCGCCGTGGGAAGGTCGTGTAGCCGCCGTCTTGAAGGATGAGGCGGACGAGGCGGAGTCAGAGACTGGAGATCGGAAGGTAGAGGAGGAGGAAGTTGGGCACAGAAGCAGCAACCGATGGAGGACGGAGGACGGGGCATGCTTAGTCACGATTATGAAGCGCATGATAGCGGAAGAGGTTAGGCAGTACATAGATAGTTTGTGGGCTCAAAACAGTGAGCTTGGGCTCATTCCTGGGTACCTGTCGGGGCTTGGACCCGAGCCCGGGCTCACCATCAGAAAGGGTCCCCAGGTGAGGACTAGGAAGTCCAGCTTCCTTTAACTGTGACCTTCTAGGGGATACACGACCGTTTAATTTGAGGCCAATAATCTCAGGTAATTTAATAAGCTAGTACACTAGTGTTATTTGCATATTCTCGTTTGCCAATCCTCTCGAGGATGTATACTGTGCTATCATAAATCCCGACCATGTATCAGAAAGGATATGATCTCCACAAATCACCAGTAAGTCAGTCAATCCCACGATCCCATTTCTCTTAACAGTGTGTTCTTCATTCGCCCGGATGATCCAGAATCGACTCAAAACCAGGACTCTTAACCTGGGACACCAACAACTTCAAGCTCTTAAGCATTAATTACTCTTGACTCTAGAGCACAAGACTTTCGAATATAGCTCGAAGTCAGCAAAAGGATAGACAAAACCGATTCCGAAAGAACATAGACCCTAAAAGTTCCTAGACTCTGACTCAATTTTTGGTCACAGAAGGTTACCCTGCTGAATCTCCCAGGCAACTTCAGCTAGACACAAGGGGTTTTTCTTCCATCTCTGCAAGTTGACGAGGCCCTTTCATCTCCCCTTATCACATCCCACTTCCCCAGTCACAAACAACCAATCCAGAACTTAAATCGATAAACATAGACCGACAACTTGATAACCCGAACCAGTATTCCTTGAGTAAGTAAATGTTAATTCAAGAAGACCCTTCAAAGTTCAATCTCATCAACCTCCACATTGAAGCGGTCTTGTTTTTTTTTTTTTGGAACTGTTTCTAAGAGAAACAGCAGTAGAAAGCTCAAAACTGCAGAAGCATAGTGATCCTAAACTAACCTAACAAGATTAACCTTTTCCCTACCTCTAATCGGATGACAAGCACAAAAGCAACAATCAGTTACTATAGAGCAAAGCAGAGGGAGACGCCAATCAAAATGAATTCATTTTGCCAGAAAATAACAGGATCCAATCTGAATTCCATCAGTGTGCCAGCGTAAAATTGAAACAGAGAAAGCAGCGAGCCTAGTAATTGCAGCAATTACGGCAATATATAAGACCGAATTACTCAGTCAGGAAGACGAAAGTCCGATGTTGCGGAGGCGACGGTTCAAGATGGAAGAGCTCTACTTGGATCTCTGCCTCATCTTTCTGCGCTTCCTCTTCAGCCTCCTCATGCGCTTCTTCTTCCACTGCGCCGCCACAAGAGAACAAAGGCGATCAAGATCTCTCACGAATCAAGCAGGAGCAGAATCGCAATCATTAGACTAGGATATACAACGGTCCTTACCTTGGCTCTCATGGTGACGGTTAACGGAAGCAGTCCGGTCGCTCACTCCGGCTTCGAATCCTACAGGCGGCCGCGGAGTGGAATGAAGAATTTCGGGGGAGAGGCAAAATCTCATCCTATTTATGCAGTGACTGAACGCAACCCTAAAGGCACGTCTACCTTGATGGGCTTGGCCCACGAATCATTTTCTGAATTGGGCTTTCCAACCGGCCCATGTATTCGGTGTACTCCCGATGGTGTATCTTCTTCATTCGGACTCGAGCCTTACTCAGTGGAAAGAGGCATTTAACCGTGTTAGCTAATCATATTGGCATTATCATCAATACAGTTTTGTAGCCCAGTTAAGTATTAACTTCAAGCAGTCTGATCTATCGTTTATCAGTAATTCGAGAGGTCTTTGTAGCTATGGTTAATTCTGCTCACTGTTCTATCGACTATGAAGAAACCCGATTATAACTTGACATTGCGGCTCTATGGGGTCCTATTTCAATTCCTCGAACTGGTGATAAGACTTGTAAAAGTATCTCCAATTCTCATTGGGAGTTTTCCACCGAACCGAGAAGAACTCAGCAACAAAAATAGGCATATATCGAGGCATATTACGACCAGTTTGCTTGACTGCAAAGAAATCAAGCAATTCAAATGAATTGATTATTTTGAAGTTCGATACAACGCAGCGACTCCAAACCTCTTTGACTGTGAGATTGAATCATGAATAACAACACCAATACAAGAGCCTCTATTATAGGACAGTATAATTCGAGCATATGAATCTGAAATTGCTATCAACCTAATGATTAGTAAATTGAAGAGACTTCCATCCTCGGAATGTTCTGATGAAAAACAGCTTCAACTTTGCCTGGTATAATAATGTGAGGATCCTCATATCAGGAATCCCATCGCTAACTCAAACGATCCTAGATTCTCTTGATATGTTTCTAAGGTCCTCCAAGGTCTCCGGACACTTTCTGCCCCGATTGTAATCCAAAAATGGCATGGTAACCTCTTCAGATGATCATGATAATGATCAACACGATCCCTCTCGGAGTGCGGGCTACTTCGAAAAACCATTGATATTATCATCTAGCACCCTGAAGATATATCATTTGTTATTGCTCTTCGAAATCATCTAGCTACTTCGTGTATTATTCTTTCTCCAGCGCTCAAATGTTTCACCAGAATGGGTCTCCGTGGTCCCATAGACCATGCTGGAGGTACTCCTCGTTCATTAGCGGCCACAAGGGAGGTGGAGGTGAGCCAGGGTCTCCTGCAACTGCTGCCGGATCTACCCCCTGAGGTGATGACACGTATTGGGCAGCGAGGGAAAGGCCCGCATCCTCCAACCTCACGAGCGGATTCAGGTCGCCGGGGTCCTGAAGATCATGGACCTGAAGTTGCTGCTCCTGATAATGCTGATGACAACTAGGGTTAGGGTTTTGGGTGGGTGCAGTGTCAACAGTGAACGGCAGTCCCTCTCCCCTTGCCACCTCTCCGGAACGCTGGGCCTGCCATTGATTATCGTACTGTGTCTGCAATTGTAAGGGAAAGTGGGCGTTGTTTGGCAATATCAGACTATTGCTGTTGTTGGAATACTGTAGGGAGGTGAAGAGCGGCTCCACGCTGGGATAGGCGAAATACGCTGCCTGAGGTGTGTATCCCATGCAGGGCGTGGCGCCATAGTTGGCAGGGCGTGGGAGGAGGGGGCGAAGGGTGTAGCTCTCAGAGGAGGACGATGAAGATAACGAGGATGCAGCGGCGGCGGATGTGGAGGTCGATGGGGGAGGCTGGAGGTTGAGCTGGGCCTTGGGACCGTGGAGGATGAGGGCTGCACGATCGTAAGCACGAGCGGCATCCTCGGCGGTGTTGAAGGTGCCCAGCCACTTGCGGCTTCGGCCCCGAGGTTGACGGATCTCTGCCACCCACTTCCCCCAGCTTCGTTGCCTCACTCCCCTGTACCTGAATCGGAGGAGAGAAACTCAACTATTACTTTTCTTTAAGTTCCCGTCACCGTCTCGAGCAAGAACGATCATCAGAAAAACTGTAGAAAGCAGACAGGCTGTTGATTCTTCCATGCAATCAGCAACAATTTTCAGCTCGATCTCATGCGTCTTACTCGGAATCATGGATCCCTAGCTACAAGAAGTCTAGGAAGGATGAAATATACAAACAGTACTGATGAGGTTATCAGTACCTGAACCTGTTGTTATCAGGGCCTCCCTTACCCTTGCCCTTCCGGCGGCCGGCGTTGGAGCTGCAACTGCAAGTGTTATCGGCGGTGGCGGGGGTGCTGTTGCTGCTGTTACTGCTCAGGGTCTGGCCCGGGGGATCAGAATTTTCATCGTTGCGGTCGGAAGAAGGCGGTGGATCTTTTTCTTGGAGAGGGTGAATGGTGCTCGGGGAAGGAGAGGAGGAGGAGCTGTTCATAATATTAATGGTGGAAAAGTCTGCGGCTGCTTTTAATAGGGAGGAGCAGGCATGCAGGCAGGCCGACCAGAGAGAGACCACCTCGTTCAGTGTTCTGTTTCTGGTTTGAATGTCACCTCTGCTAATGGTGGGAGAGGGCGGTGGTCTCTATTTATAAATTATGTATGCACACAGAAAGGGGCGAGGGAGAGACAGAGATGAGATGATCGCTTACTTAAGAGTGAATCCTCCACCGAAAATAGTATTGCAGAGATTGCTGTTTCTGACGGTCACTCATCAACTTCCTTAGCCGAGTAAAAGCCACCCATATAGTTATGGACAAATAAATAGCAATCTCCTATGGAATAAATACGAAGCGGAACCTGATAAAATGTTACTAACACTTTCAACTGAGATTGGAGGCATGACCGTATGCAATATTATTGTGCGATTAGATAATGTAATTTAATGTATCTGTAGTATCATTATATTCGGAGAGTTCTTGTGATCAAAATGGTTTTAGATTGAAAAATCAGTAACAATCCAACAGCCTGGAAAACTGTCGGTGAAACCATCAGTTGCCCATCTTGATACCAAGGATCATAGAGATCATAGGGAATAGACAAGAGATCTCAAATTAACCAGCAAAATTGGACGGAGTAAGTATATATTTATATATTCTGTGCGTTAATCTGTAAAAAATAAAGGTTAAACGATCCTATTGGTAGAGTAAAAGAAAACTTAGGTTAATACAATCAGTATGAACCCGATTACTACAATCAAGGACAATGAAGATCCAATCACATCTCTCACATTCTTATTATATATTTGGATATTATAGAATGCGGTGATCTCTGATGAATTTCTGGAACTCGTGGGGTTCATAAAGCATCATATTATTCTGTTGACGTCAATTTCCATTTTTGGATAAGCATCTATCACACCTGAAACCGGCCTTGTATACACTGCACCGATGGAGCACATGGTTTTTCTTCTTCTGGAAAGTTTGGCCACATTATTTGTCAACAAATACCATATATTACAATATATATGTATATTTTACATGCGCAGATATACGTACATTTGTGTGCGATGTCCGACCCTGTGTGTATGCACATATATATTTATATATACACGCTACTGCCATGGCTGTGCTGCCATTAAATTCTCTCTCTCTCTCTCTCTCTCTCTCTCTCTCTCTCTCTCTCTCTCTCTCTCTCTCTGCTGAGCCTGCTATTTCCCTTCTCACTCAACTTCTGTTCTTCTGGGTTTGCTTCATGGATCAACCAATGGACAGGTTGGGCTGTCCAATCCACGAACTTTCTTCTCCATGAAGCTTAATTCCAGTCGAAGCTGGCAACTATAGCTGCTCGTCTGATGCCGCAGCAGCCATTCCCTATTCAAAATTTCAGCCCTTTTTCTTAATTTCCTGAATAAACAATTTTTCTTCAGAAATGACATATATCTATTCCAAATGGAAATGAGAATACAAAGGAACAAGACAATGAGAAATTGTGGTTTTCTCCGATGACAAGGTATTTTTCTTCCTATATATATATATGTTGAGCAAAATCTTTATAATCCTGTTCTTCTCCATCAATAAAATTTAGATTCATGCACTTGATCATAGGAAAAAAAATTACAAAACTGGATGGAACATCCCTGTCGATGACCCCAGGCAATAGTTAGTTCAACGTGTATAACGCCATTTTTGTGTATGGAAACTATAACATCATGTCTAGTGTTCATATATTATCACATTCTCCCATTTGTCAACTCTATGAAAATATTGGATAGACCTCGCTGATGTTATCATATACTAGAAAGTTTTTCTTTTTAGGTGGCATAGTTGATTCAAATATGATGGGTCTAATACATTTTCATATAGTATATAGTATATGACAACCAAGACCGAAAAGATAGATGGGAAGTCATGCCACGATGGCAACAACGCATAAATTTGGATAATGTAGAGATATGACACGACAAACAGTCGAGCTGAAGCATGTCGGCGGTGATCCATATATAGTAATCTCTTCATAATAATCGGCACCTCTCTCGGAATGATCACTGTCGGCGGTGTACGCTGTACGGCGCCGGTAAGGCTGACTACTTCAGGATTAAGTAAATCTCAAGGCCATACTGCCATGGGCGAATGATTTGTCGGGCAGTTGCCCGTGGAGGTCAGTTCCTGCTCCTCCCACAAGAGCTTCGTATGTGAACGCAGGAAACGTCGCTCCAAAATATTCCAGTAAGGTGAAATCACTGACAGATTTACGAATGGACTCAATTGAGTACTTCAAAGGTCACAAAACTCGGTAAGAACAAAAATGGGGGACGAGTCGGCCAGATAAATTTATAAAGAATATCAAGAAAATCGGTACAAGATTTTCATAATTTATTTCCAATTTCAAGACAGACTATTGTATGCAAATTACGTTCACAGTTTGTAAATGTAAATCAAAGGCGGTCCTGTGGGGGAATGACCGGCCCCGGAAACTAGCCCCCGTGGCGGCCGGCCAGTGCCTCGGAAGTCTCAAACGGAACAAATTGTCTCTTATAAGAAGAATCAACACAGGTTGGATCGCATAGGGAAGGAAAAGAGAAGGGCAGAAAGAAAGAAAGAGTTACATCGCATGTTCTTGGTGGCTTCCTGAATTGTAGATGGAACGGAGAATAATCACGGCTGAGGATAATCAATACTGGCCGAAACGGGACGATTATCTCTCCATCTGGCACATTGTCCAAAAGCGATCCCTTTGAATGAATATAATTCATGGGTTGCTTGGTACTTAAATGAAATGCACCCATGAATCGAGCAAGCTCGGTCCACATCTGAGAGACCCAATCGATCCAGTAGGCCCAATTGTGGCATCCATGCTCGGATAGGGTCCATCAATCTCCTAATAGAAAGGAAGAAGAAGAAAGTAAGAAATGAAGGGAGAAAATTCTCACGCCATATGAACAGAAAAAAAATAACTTATGAGATTGCATTATTTTTTAGTGATTGAATTGATCCAAATTGAAATTAGTGATAATTATTAATTTCCAGATATCAAATTTACACACGGAGAAAGGGAGAAAATCATTAATAAAACTTAATATTTGTGAAAATCACTCTCTTCACTAAATAGTTTTTTTAAATTTATTTTTGGGTGGAAAATAAATTTTTTTATCGAATGAAATAAATTTATTACGTGCGTTTGGAAAGGGGACATATTTTTCGAGCAAGAAGGACATAGAACGGAAAAAATCGTTTTTTTTTTTCATTTAGTGTTCTCTCAGGAAGCATTACGTAATGTGCTGGTTCCCCCTTCCTTCATTAATCCCACCAATCATTAACGATTGAAACTTTTTAATTTACAAAATTTTCTCTATTTAAAAACTTAAATGCATAAACTAATCAAGATAAAAGGTGGTAAAACAGCTTAATCCATTGGTTTGAGAAGCATTTTATATCCGGTCAAACTGATGAGGTGCACCAACTTCTGTGGCTATATCATTGCAGAGAGTGTGACATTATTTACACTGTTATCTTTCTAAAGTTGCACGTCATTCTATTCCTTAAGTCAACTTATATGTAAGGCTCGCATTCCACATTACATAGTTTATGATTTAATAGCCGTAGTACTGTGGCAACGTTGGTGCCCGGAAGATGCCCCTTTGGCATTTATCCGAGAAAACTAATCCACAATCTGGTCATCCTTAGGATCCTCCATTGATAATCACAGGATCGAGATTCCCTTTTCTAGGTGTGTTTGAAGTGGCTTGTTCATTGATTAAGTCCCAACGTGCCGCACTAAGAAAAACTTGATTAATATAATAATAGTGAAGTATTTGTCATTTATCTCTATGGATTTCTATTTCTCTCCCATCTCTCTCGGTAAAAAAAGATATTTAATTATTACCCCAAAAAGCAAAGAGGAAAGGAAAGATGATAATCTCTTAACATTAAATCATCCTTCTTAATTAGCTAGCTAGCCTTTAATTGACATTTTTATTATAGTTGTGCTATTATAGCCGCTCCATGATTGATTTAGAAATCTTTAATTTAATTTTAATATTTGGGTTCCTCATGGGATTCATACGTAGAGTAGAATTGTATGTGTAAACATAGATTATTGACTCGAATATTTGCTCGCGGAATTTGATCGATCTCACTCGCCCGCCTATCCCGACACTCCTGACTCTCCTCTGTCAGAATGTACAATCAAATAATGAAGAGTCAAACTGTCTGTTTCCGAAAAAGGTCAACCCAAGGGCCAAGGGGACATGTGCTCCCCAGAGAACAAAGAAGTGCCACTCTCCTCATGAATGTGAACTCCTGACTAATCGCTCGTACTTGTCCACGGCACTCGCCGGCACCGCAACCATCACCTTCAGACCATCCCTTCGATCGCCGGTCCTCGGCAGGATCAGGCAGTACCGGTCGCAACACACAGGCGAAACCTGGACTGGCTTCCCCATCCCAAAGTCGACCTTGTCGAGCCCCAGAGTTGACCACTGCGACATTATCAGTGCGCTCGTCAGGTCCGGTTCCGCACCGCCTCCTCTCACCGAGTCAATGATTGCTCTCACGTAGCCTGCATCGACTCGATCCTTGGCTTGCTTCACGAGCTCTGAGACGTGGCCCAACCCCTTCTCCGTCAGGTCCCTCGCGCTTGATTCTGCGCAGCCGAGCACGAACGCGTTGCCGTAGTAGCCGCTTGGAATTCCCGGCTTCACCCGGTTTCTAATACTGACGCTGAAGATGAGCTTCAGGATTTGCTTCGATGGCAAGTTGAGAGACCTTGCCCAGCTCCTCCATACATGAGCGGAAAGGACATCGAATGATGTGTAGATAGACCTTCTTGCTGAAACCAGCGTAATAGTCATGGTCAGATAGTAAGTATATCGACCGATACCTTGTAATTAAGCAAATCACATGGAAATGCGACTCAATACAGTAACACACTCAACAATTTTGGATGAATAGAAATTGAACTCCATTATGACCAAGTGAAACATAATAAATAAAGCAGAGGACGTTATTTTCAGCACATCTGAAATGAACTCACCGGGTTGACCCGCGGATGAAGCGGCCTCCTTGAGCTCATCTAGGAAGCTTCCGTCGAAGACCACCGCAGTGGGGACGAGCCTTTCCCTTGAGAAGCGAGAAGTGAGCCCACATACGTCCATGACTCGGCCGAGCTCGGCGGCGGGAGCGGCGCCCAAGTCATCTCGGAACGTTTCATGAGAACCAATTGAGTCAACAAGATGGCGATCCCAGACGGGCCTCGGTCTAAGCTCACCACCGCCGCTGGTGAGTCCACACCTGGCCAAATCGGCGAACGCGTTGAGGAACTCGCCGCTCCCGATCCCGTCGCAGAGGCAGTGGTTGATTCCCACTCCGATGGCGGCATTGCCGTCCCTGAGCCATGTCAGCTGGACGACGAGTGGTGGGGCCCCTTGAAGGACGTCCGGCACGTGAAGGGATAGGAGCCGCCTCCACTGAGTCACATGCAGCGGGGCCCGCTCAAAGCTGCCCGCCACTTGGTCCGACGACACAGCCTCTATGAACACTGCGCCCTGTGCCCGGCATACCACCTCGAGACCTGCGCCCTGGGGGCTATGCCTGACCCGTCCGGCAAGCGGATAGTACGGCACGAGCGCTTGCGCCAGGGCGGACTTGAGACGGGCTGCGGTCGAGCACTGGTCGTGGCTGGTGAGACGATGTGGCAGCTCGTAGATGAGGAGGTACTCGATGGTGAAGCGGAGGAAGGGCTGAGAGTCGAGGGCGGAAAGTGCGAGGACTCTGGAGGGAGTGGGCTCCAACGGGGTGACCACCACGGCTTCTCTGATGTGGATGGCGGAGCTGCCCATAGTTGCGGTGGCTGGAGAGGGTCGAGCTTTGGTTCTACTAGTGTGGTGAGCAAGGAGGCTCTTCAATGTTTCTCCCCTCTGACGTGGGATATATATAGTGTCTAGAATGCGAAGTTAGTTCTTAATTGAAATAATAGAATTTCTAAGTTTGATTTAAATATACAAATACATGTATAACTACATAATTTACTTATTTAATTTTTTTTATATCTCTTTTTAAATTTTTAATTATTTTTAAAATTAAATATGATTAGTGAAATTTCATATTTCCTTTTTTTTTTTCGAACACAGGTGCAAATAAACATTTCCTCGTACCGTCGGTAGGAGAATGTGATTAAAAAGGCCACAAAATCCATGATTAAGCATCTGGATTCAAAAATTCGTAATTTAAAATCAGAAATCTTATTATGGGCGTTTATGTGTTGAGTGCATTAGTACAACTCGTCTGTCTTAAAAGAAAAAACTTTCCATAAATTATTTGACTAATAAAAATATATTTAGCTATCTCAGCATCAAAAAAAATATTAATTCCCTGATCATGAAGATCGGGAATCAAATGGTCAGACCAGCCCGGACGAGTACATGATCAATTATTGACCACCTCTAGAGTAGTCTTGGGTTTATATAATGATGTATCAGAACAGTGGTTGAGTAAAGTGTACTTGACCCGCATCACAGTCTATATGCATTATTAACGTAATGAAGCTGAGTATGACAGAGTTACTTTTGCCATTAGCTAAAAGTGTACAGTTACAGATTAAATGGATCCGAGTTGGTCCGACCCATTCAACGAATCTTGCCCTTAAGTTGTTAGTTTGAAGCAGTGAGAATGCAGAAATTTTACAACAAAAACAAAAAAAAAAAGAAATAAAATTCCTACCACCAGCGGACCAAACTGATTTGAGCATGGATGAGGAATTTCGGGTTTTTGATTTAGATGATGAAGAGTAAGTCCTTTCCATTTCTGTCTCTGTCTCTATCTCTGAGTCTCTGACTATGGAAGATCAATGCCATTCTCCGGGCATTGCTTTATTGAAAAATCAATTAGAGAACAAAATGTTGAACAGCATGGCCCTTCGCTTTCTGTCTGCTCGAGGAAAGTGCTGCCCATCTCTCTCCCTCCCTCCCTCCCTCCCTGCCTGTCGTTTCACTTTGTAATTTTGATTGGACGGACGAGGTGGAAGAAACTATTCCCATCGGAACTGTTTTGGTGTAGGAATCCTAATTTGATCAGGGATTTTAATGCATCTCTATTTCTTTCCTGTTGGGTGTATTCTAATTCATGTGCATCTTTTATAATAAGAAAAAAAATTGTTTACATGTAGATGATGTAGCTAGACAGCACGTATCGACGTCGGAAACTTACAATAATTGGAGATTTTTGTGAACATGATACCTTAAAACATCGGTGGTCGGCAAGCCGTAAGGCTTATCAGATATTCCGTCTAAAGAAAAGGCATGAAGTGACAGCAATTAGGGTAGGAAAAAGTTGAGCTAACCTACCTATGCCGTCACGGATTTCATAAAAAAAAGTGGATATATTGCAACCAGACACGACCCCAATTTAGGGAGTACGTACACACGAATATTTCTTAATGTGCATATAACCACTGAAAAAAAAATCTGCCCGATCCAAGCGTATGCATAGAATCAATCGATTCTGATTAAAATTGAACTTAAAATGAGTTAAATATAGTAGAGAAGATGGTACAAGATTCAATCTCCCTTGTTGGTTAATTATTGATTTTATTAAATAAAGAGATTGTATAGCAGCAACTTGGCTGGGGGCAACACTTCACTCTGTCGGTTGGGGGACGGTGGACCCTCTCTACATATTTTTATAGCTCTGAGAGATCACAATTCTTAAAAAGAATCTCTATTAATTCATAAGCCGATTTGCTCTTTTTTTTTTTAAATTACCCTTTCAGAAATTCTCCGTTCTAATTAACCATTGGGTTTTGTAAAATTATATCTTTTTATGCAATATATAAATCATCCCTTCCTTCCTTTGAGTTTTTTTTTTAATCTCATGTGTGGATGTATACATATCCAATACCAACCTATGTAACAGTTATATTTATTGATCGATTGGGATTTTGAGGAGCATTGACATGTTTAAATGAAAAATGGGAGGAGAGAATAGAATATTTTATAAAATATTATATATAAGAATGGGATGTAAAATTTTTTAAATTTATGCGTACGTGTAAATATCAACCAATAATTCAGAGACAAGCACCTAGGTTATGCAGATAAAGTCATGAAGCCAAAGCAAAAAAGGCACTCCATGCATTTGGGTGCTCGCTCGACTTTCTTGGGCATAAATTCGACTCAAAATAGAATGGAATTCGGTGATATAGTCGGGGGGATAGGGGTTTAGGTTTATCGTGCCTCGTGGTAGAGTGGAATCTCCCTACAGGGTGTCGATAAGACATTCCTCCCCAGCATATTTGGACGCCCAGCTACATAATTATCTTACCACGCCCCATGGATTTATGTAATCGTTTCGTCGTCCCCATCACAGAAGAAGCCCCTGGCTTAAGTAGGGACGGGATCGAAGAGGAACTTGAGAAGAGCACTGGGACTCACGAAACTCATACCCAATATCACGTACCTTTAATATACAGTATTATTGCGGTGAGCCATATTCTTACGTATGATAACTGGTAATTTTAATAGGGATTGACTAAAAAATGATGCCTTGAAATGCGAGGACAGTGCGAGATGACAAGTAGATAGAAGATTTTGCTTTATTCCTATTCCAATAGTAGGGATCTAGTCGATTATTAGTCTCATATGTAGCTTGGGGCCGGCCATTCATGAGCGAGGTGGTGCCTGAATCGACGATGCCATATATGCAAAACGCAAATTCTAATGCCAAAACAAAAGGTCTATTACATCACTCATCGGATCATGGATAGAACTATTTCTCTAGAATTTGATTTTAATAATGTCTAACTTGGTCTTTCCTTAATAATAATTTAACGGCATATTCACAGCACATTAAATAGCTTCTACACACTACTGTGCAATATATATGCTACATTTATTGAAACTTGAATTCGAGATTTTAAGAACCGGAAAGATTTTTTTTTAATCCGATCTTCGGAAGAGAAAGAGGGTTTTTTTTTTTAATTTTGTCTATTGCTATATAGATTATAATGTACAGACATGCGTATACATAGGGGGCAGCTTTCAGTCGATGCTTCCAGTTAAGGGGATCATCCTCATTCGATCGACATGACATTTACGTGGCTAGGGCGGCAACATGCTTCGTGCCCAAGGAACGTAGAATCTATCTTCTGATTTAATAATAAATTCAATCGGGACCCAACACGAGAAAGGGGAAGAAAAGATTGTAGCTGTATATGATCCGCAATTATATGCTAGTACTGTGTGTACTGTTATACCTAATGCAATATCTCCATACGACAGCTAAAGTGGATTAGCTTGCTGTCTATCTGCAAAATCTAGATTATTAATTAAAAACGCTCCTAAGTTAATTACAAATGGCGAGAGAACATTAAAAATTTGTCATTGTTGGTCAGTGGGGGGGACAAATTACCATTCAAAGAATTACAATCAGATAATTCCTAAAAGGGACGAAAGAAAGGGTTAATTTGATAAGGCAGAAATTATAAGAACATGATATTAACAACGTAATCTGTGGTAAAAATAAAAAGGGTTGATTAAGTCATTTATCGCCTGCTGTAGCCAAGAAAATTTGAGTTCGGTTCATACTGGCAGGAGTTCTCAAGCCTATTTGTTTTTTTTTCCCTTTTCGGCTTTTAAAGCTTCTACTAGGCTCAAAGGGATACCGAGTTCAAGGCCTGATCACATTCGCGGCAGCCTCTCGACAGCCTTTTGAATTTCAAGTTCAGCGGGAACGCGTCGATGGAATTGTGCGTGGGATTTGCAACCAATGCCGCGGGGGAACTCAGCGATTGTTCTTTTTTTTTTTTTTGGTGGGGTGGGCTAGCTAATGAAAGGTCAATTTCATTCCATACACATGAGCTGAAGGTCAAGATTTGTGAATTGACCAGATGTAATGAATCCCTTGTGCTAGAAACAAAATCCATCTTTAATTGGTTGCTTTTGGACGCGACCCCGTCTTGAGTGACGGTGAAAGGTACATTGATCGATCAATTATGCTGGTCCACAGTTAAATTCTATTTTTTTTTGTTTTATTAATTTGGAAAGAGATAAAAAAAAAAGAGTCGGCAAATAATAATAAGGTCAACCCTCTCCTTTTTCGTGCAGGGACACATGACATTCATTAGGCATGCAACAACAGGACAGTTTGTGTAGGGCCTCTCCGTACCCATCTGCTCAATATTTTCCCTCCAGCCAAATTTCACTTTCCAACCCTATGAATTGGTCAGATTTATTTTAACATATTTCCTTAAGTTTTAATAAACGGAAAAAATACATAATTTATCTTGAATTTATATTAATCTGGTCTATAAACAAAAGAAAAAAAAAGATCATTTGGTATACAATAACTTGTTTTAAGTAAAATACTTGCAAATAAGGTTGAAACATGGTCTCTCGGTACAGAGCAAGGGGTGGATCAAGAAGTTATGTCCAAATGGGGTGAAATTTAATATAAGAATATGTAATCAAATTCATGGGCAAGTTAAGATATACCAATAAAATATAGATAAATTGAAGTAAAATTTATATAATTAATGAGTGATGCCCTTAGGTGCTCTAAATTCATCCCTCTATATATATATATAGTTGAATATATTGGTGAAAAAATCATGATAATAAATCCTTATGAGGTATATTATTATTGTTTTATATTTTAATAAGATTTGTTCATAACAGATATGATGTGATCTATTAATATTTATTTTATAGTTGAAATGAAAAAATTAGAAAGATTTAAGGTACAATCATTCATCACAACTTTAAGTTGGGAATTACATATATACATACATATATATATATATATATATATGATCCTCATCATCATGCCCATGTGGTTCAGAGATTAGTGGACGGCCGGTGGGCGAAAGAAAAGACTTAACAAATATTCTTTTAAAAGAAAAGGACTCCATCAAAAGGGCAAAGAATATCATGAGTAATATTGTCTTATCTTGTTGTCTATTTAGCTTGCCTGGTAAATGGTGTCGGGTAGGGTTGGGTTCAAGTACAACACAACCTTGCTGGACCAACTTTTAAAGAAAATCAGACAAGAGGAAGATATCGTTGTCCAGCCAGCTATCATCATGAATTTACGTGTAACTCACATGGGCTTAAGTGCACATAGTAACTCAGATCATTAAATTGAATATATATATATATATATGTACTGAATCTCTTATAAATTCTATGGGAGGTTAACAATGATTTTCTCCTAATTAATTTTCCCTTTCCATATACCTTGTTATTAGGGGTATACAATTATTTCTGGATGGGGGAGATCAGGAGGATCTGTCTTGTCGGGCATAATGAGATTTAGGTCCCAGAAAGAAAAATCGACGTGGACCCTTCGGCCAGTGGCTAGAAATTAAAAGAGAGAGAAGATGAGATGGTGATATACATCCTCAAGATGCGCCATCAACAGCATGTGTTGTGTGTCTTCCTTCCCCCTAGAGGATATGCTTCATCGATGCTTTTCCATGCCTACAGAGAGTATATATATCGTCACGTCTTCACAAACCCCCCGCCCTTTTTCTTTTTTTTTTATTTTTTTCTCTCCTTTATAAAAAGCAACGCACGACTGAAACGACCACCAAGTATTCTCTCTCGTTTAATTTGTGTCATTCTGTGAAGCTTTTCACTTTACGTTTGTGTGCATAGACATGCCCACGTCGCTCCCTTACTCTCCCTTTGTCAGCCGATAAGTGTGCAGTGATCAAAAGCTCAAAGTCTAGGCTCGGCTTTCGATTATGATTGAGCGCCGAGGTAATCCTCCTGATTTTATTCCTAAAGTTCAGATTTGGGCTCAATCATACGTATAGAATATTGGATAGAAGGTGTTTCATTGGCATGGCCTAATCTTTATAAATTGCCATTGAATTGATTTCCCTCTCTCTCACTCTCTCTCTCTTTTCTTTTTTGATTATAAGAGAGGTACGTGATTTCGAGATGAGTTAGTATTGAATGGGAAATAGAGAAATATGAGGAATTGTATTAGTGAAAATCAAGTTTTCGACAATCATAATCTCGAGGCAAGGCCTGCTAGGCTCATCTTACGTATGGAGGAGCCTAATGCATGGCATGTCTGGGGAATACTCCTGCTAAAGCTGTTGAACTCCACCATGGCAAGTGCAACAACGCTAAAGCTCCTTCCTTTTCTTCTCGGTCTTTTTATTTGTCTAATCGAGCACTCTTGCAATGACCCTAAATTTGATAACTAAATTATAGTATTACAAGTATTTGTATTTAATAGAAGGTGAAGTTATAGGACTAATCACTAATAAGCATCGAGGAAAGGGACTAATTTGTACAGTCAAACTCTTCCTCTTGCTTTATTAGTTAACCTTGAAAAACAAAAAAGAAGAAACAAAGACTGGAGGAAACAGAATGGAGAGACACACAAAAAGATGATTTGTAAATCCGAGAACAAATAATCATTTTTTTAACGTTATAAAGATATTAGGATTCAATGGTAATCGATATCTTAACAAACATTATCATATATTTTATAGTAACAATTCCATTAAAAAACATTTGACTTGAAATGCTAAAACATATATGTATATATATACACACACACACAGAGAACAATAGAAACATTAAATAAGCATCCTCTCCATAAAATCAATATGATGAGGAGAGCGCTAATGTGAAAGGGGAGGAATTACCGGTATCAAAGAAACCAGGTTTAGATTCGTCACTTTAGTTATAGATTACCATCTAGGTGAGTTATTTATCCCTTTTCGGTTGGTTCTTAATAATATTAACTATATTCGAAAATATTAAAGAGTGTGGAATAACTTGATAATTACAATTTTTGTATATGCTTAATATCTATCCAAACAATTATGTTTAACATATTATTTTTTCATAAAAAAACCCAAAACAATTAAGAAGATATTGTACTTGTAAGTTTTGAAATTTGTTTCTAACTCGCCAACTTTTAGTAAATTTTCGCACTAATCTTTTTGGCTCTAAGAGTTTAGCTTGCTTCTGAATCAAAGATCATAATACTAGATTTTCTAGGACACCAAAAATATTGAATTTGAAGTTCTATGGATAGAAAAACGACTCCTTGAAGTCGGCCTCTGGAATTAATATGATTATTTTTACTTACACCACTAGAGAGAAACTAAAAGGTATGGATAGGGGATGATAATCGTATTATCTTTGTTGCAAAGGTCAAGCATATATTAAACTATGTATCAACATCATATGACATACCGAACCAATATCATAATCCCATTTAACATAGAAAAAATAGCTATATAACCATCCGAATATGCCATTTGTTATACAAATAATGAGTTAATATAATTGAGTAAATTATGAATTTAAATTACATTTTTCAACTACATATACGATATATATAAAATATATATTCATAAATATCAATCCTTATTTTAATACTTGAAACAAGTTGGCGATGTATTACATGCAATAAGAAGTCTTGAAAGAAATACAATTAAGTGCGTGTCCTAGATCATGAAATTGCAACTACAAACAATTAAGGCAAGCAAATTCTTATTCTAGTAATTCCACGTGACATTAGAATAGCATTCACTTGACCCTAAAGTGATAGTGATGGTGTTTCGATCAAATATCTCGGGAGTCCTGAACTTGATTTTTATTCAAGATCATCAAGCTCCAGTGGTCGAATTTACATGCAACAAACATGGGCCTTAGGTCATATCTAGCGTATCAATAGATAAAACTCTTCATGTTTGGCAACTGGCAAAATGCTTTTGCCCTGACTCAATTGGACTAATATTTCCATGGAATCAGTATCCGAGGATAAATGTATTTGTCATATTTGTCAAAAGGTTAAAGGAAATTGATTAATTTGTGATAAATAAGATCATATATTTTCTTTACTACTAGTGATAGTTTGTCATGTTTCTCATTTCCATGTATAGGCAAGAACAATATATATAGATTCTCTATTCGGTTAATAACTTCAATAATATCAAGCCACTTTTGCAGCAAGTTACTTGCAACCGACTTATAGTTATAGCTTTTCGAAAGCATTGAGGCTGACCATTTTGGCTGAACCGACTAAAATCACCAAAGTCTTATGAGAGTAAAGCATAGTTATTAAAATTGAATCGATTGGAAACTGAATAAGGTAGGGATCAAACTGGGGTTTAATTAATCAAATCATATGTTTAATAAATAATATAAAAATTAAATGAAAAGCAATGTTGTATATTATATTCTAATAATCCAATGATCTAAGTTCAACTCCTTCACCTGATCCAACGCTCCAACTGCTCTCACACATAATTTTTAAAGCTCAACTGGGTTGGTCGATCGGACCAGTTCGACTACGAATTAAGTAGCCACTTGGTGTAATTTATTTAATTAATTCAAATACAATTTAAAACTAGTTAAATCCATATAAATCGGCCAATTTTCAACTTGATCACCTAACTCAATTAAACTAAGGGTCTAATTATATGAATTAAAAATTATTAAAAAAACCTCATCAACTCCAATGTTTGTTTAAAAAAGAATATTTATATTATATTGTATTTTTATTAAAATTAAAATTATAATTTTAGTTGAATTTAGATATTACTATGCATATTTTAAAATTTAAAATTATATATATTAGTGTTTAATATATGATAGTTAACTTATGATCCTTAATTATATATTATTATCATTATTTATTAAATATCTAATTTACCAATTAAATCCATAATTCGACCATGAACCTATAAACTCATACGTTAACCATTCCTACTTAAGTTCGATTTAAAAAACTATACTCCCATCAATAAACAATAGATACTCAAATCCTAATTATTTTTGTCTCCTTCATATCTTTGCTGGTTTGTACCGCCTTCTTCTGCACTGGCCTCTTAAACAGGAGGAGATGGAAAAACTTTACTCTTCTTCCCTATCATTTCAATACTATCAGGGTTTTATGAGATTACATTCAATTCATGTCCATTTCCCATCTCCAACCCAAATCCAAGGAAGAGAAGATGAAAGAAAGGACAAGAGAAGAACATCATCGACTTTGTCCTAAAGTCGAAGCCCCAGGAGAAGAAATGGAAGAAATTGGGAGACGCTTGAAGACGGTGGCTTCCATAGGAAAAGAAAGAAGAATCAGCTGTCCCCAGACCCAAGTTCAAGGAGATGAAGAGCAGCATGATCCCCACATCCATATGGGAAAGACAATATTGTCATTTTTGTTATATTTCTTTTATTCTTAAAATTGATTTCGCTTGTCGATTCAAATAGGCTCCCATTTTTTTTTTAATAAGAATTGGCCGATTTACATTGGTTTAACCGAAACAAAGTTGCAGATGGAATAATTAACAAGACTAGACTAGGTACATGTCCGATTCTCGGTTCCTGGTTGGCTTGATTCGATTTTTACAACTATGTTTTTATTCATAACTATAATAATTCATAATAATAAAAAGGAAATAATTTTGATTGTTTAAAAAAGAAAGGAAATATTACAATAACTCAGATTCATTAAAAAAATGAAATAACACACAAGAGCCCAGCATGTCTCCACGTGGCAGCAAACGGGAAAGCCTTCCTGCAATCCTCGTTTTCTCCCTTGCGGTGAACAGGACAAAGAGAAGCAGTCAAGGGAATGCACCATCAGTTTCATCAAATAGCCATGAAGAAACTTTCTACCGAGTAATCCAAGTTCTTGAGGAAACCAGACATTGATATTAACAATGAACAGAGGAATTCTCAGAGATTGACTGCAGCCGGAAGAGAGAAAAAGGAGGAGCTCTTCCTCCACCAACTCTAATGGCTAACTCTGGATTTTTGCCAGCTGGACCCCTGCTAGAGTCCCTGATTCAGATCTGCAACGAAGTGTCATCAATGGAGTCCCCTTCAACACAAGTCAAGAACATTTCGACCATGATAAGGAGGATCCGGCTTCTTTCATCTCTGTTTGAAGAGATTCGGGAAGCAAAGAGGAGGCTCCCGCTGTCTTCTGTTCTCTGCTTCACCAAGCTTTTCTCTTTCATACAGCGAGTGAAGCTCGTAATCTGATCGTGCAAGGAGGGGAGCTGCCTGTGGAGCCTCGTGCAGACAGAGCACATCTCCAGGCAGTTCCACGAGCTGGTGAAGGAGATGGGGAGGGCTCTAGATATTCTTCCACTTAGCTTGCTCAGCATAACATCTGACATTAGAGAACAAGTAGAGCTTCTCCACAAACAAGCGAGACATGCCACGTCGGTTACCGATGATCGGGAGCTTCAAAGAAGAGAGGACCTGCTGCAGCTAATGGCTTCTAACAATCAAAAGAACAGCACGACCAAGGACATCATTGATCTTGATAAAAATGAAGGACATCTTGAGCAGAATTGGGTAAGCAAGTCGCTGCATTGTGACGAAGAGATCTCAAACCTCTAGGAGGCCGAAGCACAGAGGCAAGCAGGAACAGGTGGAATAATGGTGGTATCGAACACCAACAATCTCGTCTCTCCAGTTTCATATGCAAGATCACTGTTCTTCATGAATGGGGAGAGTAAGAAACCGGAGAGTCCTGGGCTGCTTGCCTCGTCTTCGAACGGGAGCTTGGATCTTTCTTCCTCCTCCCAAAGTACGGTTTCCAACATTCACGATGGGTTCCACTGCCCTATTTTGCTCTACATAATGAGGGACCCTGCGATCATGTCTTCAGGCCACACCTATGATCGGAGCTCGATTGTGCAGTGGATTAATTCTGGGCACCAAATATTCCCCAGGAGTGGCCAAAGGCTCATTCACATGGCGCTCATACCAGACTATGCCCTAAAGAGTCTTGTGCATTGGTAGTGCCACGTGAATAACATCCCACTAATGAATTGTTATCCTTATCCATCTACTTCGACCAGCTTAGAGAGGAGCTGGACTCAGAGAAACTCCCAAGAGAATGCGATAGATCACATCTCAGCTGCAGAGGCTGCAATGGATTCCATGAAGATGACAGCAGAGATTTTGGTCGAGAAGCTTTAGATATAGGTTCTTTGGAGATCCAGAGGCAGGCAACTTATGAATAATTGAGACTATTGGCCAAGACTGGGATAGACAATAGAAGGTTGACTGCTGAGGCTGGAACAATCCCGTTCCTGGTCACCTTGTTGAGCTCCCACGACTCGAGAATCCAAGAGCATGCAGTCACCGCCCTTCTCAACCTCTGGATCTTTGACAACAATAAGTTTCTGATCGTGGCTGCTGGAGCAGTTGAGGGCATCGTGAATGTCCTCGAGACTGGGAAGATGATGGAGGCGAGAGAGAATGCTGCAGCTCCGATCTTTAGCCTGTCGATGATGGATGAGTGCAAGGTGAGTGTAGGGGCCAATGCGAGGGCAATAAAAGCTCTTGTAGAGCTCTTAAGAGAAGAAAAAACAGCAGGTAAGAAAGATGCTGCAACCGCACTATTCAATCTAGCAATTTATAATGCCAATAAGACAAGAGTTGTAACGGCTGGGGCAATACCATTGCTTATTGAACTTCTCACGGATGGCAAAGCCGGGATCACGATCGTTGCCCTTGCTCTATTAGCTCTACTCTTGGGCTGCCAGGAAGGGATGGAAGAATCAAGAAAAGGCCGGGCCCTGGTGCCTTTGCTGATCGATATTCTGAGGTTCGGATCACCAAACGGTAAGGAAAATGCCATCACACTTCTCCTCGGGCTGTGCAAAGATGGAGGCGAAGAGGTTGCAAGGCGACTGCTAATGAACCCGAGAAGCGTTCCATCGCTTCAGAGTTTGGCTGGTGACGGGTCCCTCAAAGCTCAGAGGAAGGCTGCTGCACCACTCAGACTGGTCAACAGATGCTGCACTCATTCTCCGATCCCCGTTTCATGGAGATCATTTTGGCAATAAAAAAAGGAACTTAAGTGTAATTTTGTTGATATTACAGCACAAATGGAGAAACAGAATAGTCCACTATCACCATCAATGCTTGAGGCTCTGACAATGTCTCATTCTCCCCACGTCTGCCCAAAAGGAGATGGAAATTTCAGCAACTGAGTAAACCAATGAATGTAATGTGCAATTTTCATTGTTTCAACCGTCCGAGGCACATTCTCGTGTTACGTGAGCAGCAGCATGTGCATTATGCCAGCCGATTTCAACTGGACTTCCGGTCATGTATGCAGCAGAAGACTGATAGTAACCTAATGAACCGATGTAGCCGTATAATGTTTGAAAGTAGGAAGTGGATGCGGACCAGGGCCAGAAGGCAGATCTTGTGTCTCGGGCTAAAAGTGAAGGCAGGATCGGGTCGGCTGAATTTCTCATATGCATTTTTGTCATTTCTACTCCCAAGAAAAGATAGAAATGTTTCCAAGATTTGGGCTCTGTCGGGCTATCAGAGCTTCGATTAGTGGGCTTCGCCGAAATTTCAAGCCTGCCTATCAACTCCAGAGAAAACGCTATCTGACTGCCTTCGCCTGAAAATCTGATCTTGCTGTATATGGCCAGTGACGTAATGGTGATTTTTGCCAATATAGCCAATATGGGTGGATAATTAAGATGCCTCACCACCATTTTTGCGTATTACGAGTTTTACTGGCGGAGAATATATATATATATATATATCTATATGTTATACAGTAAAATTTTATCCCAATATGTCAGTAATTACTCTAATTCATTGGCCTACTTCCAGTTTGAATTAATTAAAATTCATTAAAATTTTTAAATTTTGTTGTGATGTGCACTGGAAAATCCATTAAATTCTTTTGGACAATTTTCTTTTGTCAACTTACACAGCATGTAGTGTGGGGATAAAAACTACAATCAACCCCACAATATATTCAAAGTAAAACTGTGTCGTTTACTCTGACAGGCTCAGATCAGAGACAATAATATAACAAAGATTCTGCAGATATACCTCATCTGTATGTGTATGTATAGCTCGAGAGAACTGGCAGATATGTGCGTGCCAGCGTTTGATTCCCGTATTCTGAATGTACGACATGGATCCTTAACTTAGTTTCCATAAAAAGGGGGGAAGAGATTCTCGCGATTTCTGAAGGATCGAACGACACCACTGTCTCCGTCTGTGCGCTTCCGTGCGCCGAGAACAGTTCAGCGTTGCAGACACACACATCCACAGATGAAGACACTGTGTGGACACAGAGACGATGCTTGATCCAGATAACAAGACATGACAACAATGTTAACGTAATAATATATGATCATCAGTACACTGAAATTGTTGGCATAAACAAGTACCTGACCGAGATCTCACTTCCAAATTGTCGTCATTCACAAAGTCAGATCTAGGGTACTTGTCTTCTTCCTCTTTATTTTTACTTCACTACCCACCTCCTCCTCCCCCTTCCCCCTGTAGTCACTGGCTCCCCTTAACCTAACAATCTTATCCGACCGCGGATCACTAAAAGAATTCAAAGAGAGACACAGATTGCTCCCGGCCACCACATCGTTGCCCTCCTGTTCGCAATTCATCAGATCCGCCTTTGCCTTCACTCGGAGCGATAGGTCCAGGTCTAGTGACCCGATCGAGTCCGGGTTCTTCCTCTTCAGCGTTTCCCTAGCCGGTGCTCTTGGGATCGTGGTGGAAGGATCTGAAGTGCTGTTTGGCGACCTGATCAGGTCTGTCACCGGCAAGCAAGATTTAGCTAGGGTTTCGGGTCTACTGAAAGGAAAGTTACTCGCCCGCTGGATCTCGGTGTTGATCATCAGTCTAGGGCTGTAGTTGCTTGCAAGAGAAGAGCCACCGATCATATGGTAACTAGGGCTGCACATTTGATGGTGGTGGTTGTGGCCTCTCCATGGAGCATCGACGTATCTTGAATTAAGAAAACAAACCATACCGGCTGGTCATTTTTTCATACATACCAAAAAATATATAGGATGATTCACGAGTTATGTAACATATATCTGAGAATGGACATAAATTAATAATAAGGTTGAGAAGTTCGTCTTTTGTTACCTCGAGTACGCCCTTCCATTGTTCAAGCTTTGAAGCATGGAGAGTTGGCTTAGATGGTAAATATGGTGATCGCTGCCGTCAATCAAAAGGCCTTTCTCCTTCATAGCTGTCAATTAAATGACGTGAATTGGATGAAAGAGGGAATTAATTTCTGAACAAACGAAATCCATAAAGAGACAGCAAGGGGGAACAAAAGGAGCTAACTTCAACTGGATCCAAGGGTTTGTCTTCGAGATGTAAAAATTGGAGAGAACTTGTCATACCTTGATTTTGGTCATCAATCTTCTTGCTCCTATACATCTGAAAAGGCAAAAAAATAAAAATCGAGTAATGTAGTGCTAATAATTCAACCTGTTGTTGGACAAAAATTTTAAGGGAAACTGAAATAACAGGATTATATATGTACCATAAGATCGATATCAATTATAACTACCTGAAGATGGCTCTTCACATGAGCAATGCTTAGACCCTTGATGTTCATCAACTGAAGGACCAGCTTTGGCGTTGCACCTGCGACGATGCAAAGGAAGCTCCAACGTTGGTTAATGAACGAAGATGTGATTCTGTGAAATTAGACTCGTGTACAGAGGAGGGACTTTGCAACAAAATCATCGTGTCAACTGATTTTCTGTGGTTTTCGTTTCTAATTAGCTAAATGGATCTCAATCGATCCACGCACAAGTACTCACTACGCCAGCAATGATAATATGTAGTTTGAGATCGGATTGAAGGGAGTGACTGAGCAAGCATGTAGATAGAGAAATTAAAGTGATTTTTCAGAACGGTCGAGGGTTTGTGCCTGATTTTCATGAAGGTTTCAGTGTCTCCGTTCCCTCTAACCCTCTTAGTCCTAACCGAAGGAGAGAATTTCATTCACAACTCCGAGGGAGCAGCAAACGATTCGCTTGCTCAATAATTTTTTCGAATCGTATGGATCATATTATGAGTAGAATAATTCTTACTATCATGCCCTCCGAGTCTCTCCACGGCACGAACAAAGCAAAGATGGAGTTCTGGCGTCCACCGGAGCCTCGGCATCTTTGAGCGGATGTACTTCCTCACAGTCCCTGAACCCGAAGAGGAAGCGGCTGTGGTCTTCGCACTGCCACCATTATTGTTGTTCTCTTCGACCGTGCTGTTGCTCGAGCTCCCCACGTTGTGATCAGCTCCCGGATTATCACTCCCATCGATCTGGTCGGCCTCCTCAGGTTGGTGGTCTTCCAGCCTCTCGCTCGGGGAAGCGCTTCTCGAATCTAAGAAGAAGTTGCTTGTTGTACTCTGGCTCCGCTCCATCGTTGAAAGGTCAATCGTCTGGAGGGACAGAATTGATCTCTGGTCACAGCCCTTTGAGTAGGGATTCAAAAGAAAGTCTTCTCTGATTAAACCATTCAAAGATGTATTCTATCCATTCCTTCTTTACCTCAGACCACGAAAGACTTATTCTCTTCGTCAGAATTGACAAGGGAGAGAAGTTGGGGAAGAGAGAGAGAGAGAGAGAGAGGAATTTTTGCAGAAATGGGGGTTGGAATGTATGACAAAAGAAGCCCTAAGTCATTTGACAGGTGGGAAGGTCTTCACATTCAATCTATTTTCCCTTCACTTTCTTTTTTTCATGACAGGCTATTTTTATGATATCCATAATTCAATGGGCAGTCATCGGTTTCCAACTCTGAAACATATCATGTTAAAGTTGAATTCCTTTTAATTATATGTGATTACCATTCACAGGACTTGTGCTCATATCTTACTTAAAACAAATGGCTTGATAGCTCCTATTTGATTTTTTTTCCCAATTCCTTTATTTGCTATTTTCCATCTTCATATCTCAGATCTTTTGTCTGTCTTGCATGCGTGATTCTAGGTGCTTACATGCATTTATGTGGATATGGGTGTATTTACTCCCACAATTAATGACGTGATGCATACGGCTTCTTGAGAGGAAGAAGAAGATGCTGTGTCAAAGGAGAAAACAATCCCCTCTAGTTTACAAAATTTCCTTCCTTCTAAGCAAAAATGGAGAAACCCACCCATATATATGTCAAGTGCATTTTATGAAAATGCTTCTTTTCTTTAGCTATGTGTGTACATAGTATATATATATATATATATATGATATTTTAAAGAATTTAATGCGCCTAGATCACTGGTTTTTTAAAGACTAGAAATTGTCTTAATTTTTTTTATTAGTGAAATGCTGTCAAGCTCTTAGGAGAATAATAACTACAATGTGTCAGAGATCAGTCTGGCCTGTGTATCCTTGTTCGGGCAGACAGCCCCATGTAACCAAATGATACTGAGAGTTTAATCAAAATATTTCAACTTACTCATCTATCATGAATATATGGTAATGCTGTCTATAATATATGTATGCAAAGATACATATATGTGTACACATACAGACATATCAGATCCCTAATATGAACTACATTGAGGGAAGGGAAGGAGCTAAGAGAATGGCATCGATGCTATCGGATTTGCAATAAGACCCGCATACATACATGAGCAAAACTGGTCCTACAATAATTGATTCGGCCATGAATCTGTCTAATTTTAGAGTGAGAGAGGGACAAGAGAAGAGAATCCTGTGGAGCAGTTAAGTGTCAGCTCAAAAATTATATCTAGACAGTGAGAGTGGGGAGACTGAGGGCTGAAGCGTTAAATGGGCTCTCTCTCTCTCTCTCTCTCTCTCTGTCTCTTTTGATATATTTAGAGATCAACTTATATATTTATAACTGAGATTTGATTAGCTGGCAGCTTTTCTTCCCGGAGAGGAAGTGTCAACCTTGTAAATGCGAAAAATTATGATAATTAATTTTATTTCCCAAGAAAATGAGGAATGAGCTAATTTAGATTAATTAAAATATATTAAGTTATCTTAAAAAACTATATAAAATAAATAAATTTAGCTGTGACTGTCACCGCATTTTCGACGAGAGTCACGGATTTATCTCACGTTGGGCTCTTAGATTTTCCGGTCTCACGTTCAATTAATTTCTGCTGTACTGATTAACTTCATGTCAACCGTGGATCCATTTCACCAGCTCTTCTAACACATGCCCAACAATGGGAGAATACCATGAATCGATCCAAACACTTTAAATAAATTAGCCGTAGCTCGTATATTATCGTGTTCTTGTCGAGAGGAAATTCTCGTATCGTGCATTGCTTTAAATCGAACTTATTTATGTCGTGGAAGGACAGTATGTGTGACCTTTTGTCTTGGACAGCTAGCATGCATGCATGATATTGACCGTGCTCGGGTAATACAGAGACTGCTGGGATGGCTTTTCGACGGGCGAAAAAAGGTGAGAGCTTTAGAGGTGGCCACGGATGGAAAAAAATGTTGAAAATGAAATTCCAACCCACGTGTGGAGGAGTTAGGGTTTTCCAATTTAATGGATCGATTAACAACTCCAACTCACGGATCAATTCACCAACAAAAAGGCAATGCAAATGCGTAGCCACACGGGCTTCCCGAGACGCCCAGCACAGCCGTCGAAGAAATGCCCCAACTGAAGGGAAAAATCGGTCCACGAATGCATGGCTCGATCTTGCAACTTTGTTTTTGCCCCCGCCTCGGTCGGATTTGAAAATACGGAGTGTCGACGTTAAGAATACATCTCGAATTCCCTCATGAATTTATAAGATTTTATAATCTGAACCGACCCGTTCCGGTGGAAAGACGATTCGATCGGAACGGTATTGAGCATGTGGGAAATTATGGACCAAAATTGATGGCCAGAGTTGGGTGGTCGTAGGGAGGGGGGAGCCTGTGAAAACCATTAAATTAAAAGGGAAATGGGGTGTGAAGAGGCGGGTGCGCTCCTGAGCAAGATCGAGTCTTGAGGAGAGGCGGTCTGTAAAGTCAACTCCTGGACAGCAACACCGCTGTCTCTTTCTCAAATTTCTAATATAACCCACACAAAATTTTAAAAAAAGAAATCTATGCAAGACACCAATTTGAATTGGCTAATTCCAGCAATGATTCAGAAGCCAGTCTTACGGATGTGAATTGGACTATCTATGATTGAGAGAGTATTTACCCTTTTAACTTATTGATCTTGATCGATATGAGTGTGTGTTAGTAGGGTTAATTACTAATTACACTATTATTATAATAATCATGTCCTTATGTGTGTGTGTGTTTCTTTATTGCCATGAGACAAGGTGAAACAGCCGATGCGATCCGGATCCCACGGGAATGATGAGCATGTCTGTCTGTCCTGCCACTTCACTTGTGTCCGGTTCCACATCCTCAACGCTAGTATGTGTCGTTATGAAGCAGATATTAAAGAGGAGGCACGCTGTTAGACTCAGTCAAAACCCCCAGCAGAGATTCAGAGCAGGAATTCCCAGTTGGGTGCCACGGAGCGAGCAAGGCTGGGCCCGAGATTTGCATGATTAACGATCAACGTCACCCTCCCCCCACTCGGATATGAATGACAGCATGGTTCGATACTGAACGTGATTCACGGCACTGGCGGGACAAGAGGTATCGGGAGGCATACGACCACACATCACGGCATTGACATGTCCAGAACATAGGAGGAGCGTAAAACCTTAGAAAGACGAGGCGAGTTCATCGTAGAAGACTTGAAAGGGACAGGAAAGTTAGGCTGACATTTCGGACCATTGTCTTCAAATGATTCGTATAAAAAAGTACTCAGTCTCCACTTGATCCACTTAACTCATATAAACTAATCCTATCCAATACATTTGTATTAATGAGATTCCCAATAAAATTTAATACATTTAATATTGATAAATTAAATTAATTATACAGACATTTCAACACCTTAAATAGGTTAATATATTTATTTATATATATATATTAAGTAAATTTAATTAATCATATTTTATTAAACTAGACACTCCACGCCGTGTCGTATTAAAAATTGCCGGCCATAGGGATATAATGAACAATTCTTTTGGAGGAGTGCTGTGGTTAATCGTGATTATTTATGCTCAAGAAAATGCTGAGAAGAAAACAGTGTACAACTTTTCAAGAATAATAATAATAATAAAACAAACGTAGAGAAGAGGCTGAAAAGTACGTGCGAACCATAAGATAATCAAATTCGTTGGAGAAGAATCTTGCATGTATATAATTGCAATCACATGAATATAAATTATACATTCAATATTTTCAGAATGAAACAAAATTATTTTCCTTTATTTTTTTTCCGACTGTGAAATAGGCCGTGAATCAGGCCGCAAGAGAGGGAGGAGGTTAAAGCATTACATGGAGAAGAATTTATTGTCGATAAGAAGAGGCAATTGACTCTCCGTGGAGTATACCACGCCTCCTGCTCTGAGCCCTGCATGAGGCTGACTCCTTACCCAAAATGCCTAATAAAATCAGTCACCGTCGATCATAATAATTATATTATGATCACAAGAGATGAGATCTACAGAAACCACAGCCCATCTTCCAGGAGGCAACTATTTGCTCGGCGTTGGCCCAAAAATGGGCTCAGATAAAGAAGAGATCGGGACCCCCGGTGGCGCAGTTATCATGCCTCTTATATTTGAGGAAAATGACAATGACCTCCTATATACACACAGGAGGCCTCAGCTACTATGAGGACAAGAATGAAACAGTGTCTCGAATTGAACCTTAACGGTATTGAAGAAGACGGCTCACGAGCAAACATACCTCAGACAACAATGGCATCGTAGCACGATGAAGATTTCTACGGCCAGACAAGCTCTTGATTTTAGATGGGTTGAAATTTATCCTCTTTTTTTTTTTTTGGCAGGACAAAAAATGTTAAAACATCCTCAGTACCACCAGGCATATGCTGGGTTATTTCCTCTATCAAATGCCGTTCTCAAATGTGAATCTCTCAAACTGGAACAACAAAACTAAGGGCGTCTACTGCAGAATGCCAGTGAGGCAGTACAGCTTCCCAAGAGATGATAACTCAAATTTATCTCAAGCATGCTCCATGGCTTTTTTCAGCATTGCAGCAATACAAATATCAAGTGCTGGGCCAATACTATGTAGATGAAAAGCTAACCCTCAATCCAGCCTTGCCTCGATCAAAATCAAATTGCCTCAGCACATAGCAGTAGTTAACCTGTTGCGCAACACAGAAGAAAATATTGTTTGAAAAAAGAGCCAACATTTTAAAGAAATCATCATCCAATTGCTACACATAAACAGGAGGAGAGCAATATTTAGATCCAACTAATCCATGGTTGAGAAGAAAGTTTCACGTGTAAGGAATATCAAATCTGCTTCAACTATCTAAAACTAAATCACCTTGTACATCTGTTCATTTCCATTGTTACTGTAGATTCTAAACATTGTTCTGAAGAAACATTTCCAATGAATTCATGTAATGAACCAGCTAGCCTATCAGCATTTGTGAGAAACAATCAGGTAACAATTGAACTCCTGTAGGGTGCCAAACAGCCATTATATGTTGACTTCTGTCTGTGATCAAAGTACTAAGTCATAAATTCCACTATGCTAAAGCCTAACATAATGGCGTGAGAGATAGAAATCTGACCTCCAGGCGAACAATATTTGTTGGGACAACAATTCCAGCTCCAACAGAACTCCGGTAGGATTTCAAAAAGTTTTGGAAAGAGAAGTTGCGGAACTCATTCTGTGTCAACTTGGCAAGGTTCCCTCCACATGCAAATACATGCCCATATATTCCACTCTTTCTGCACCATTTGAGCGGAAGATCAAAAGAAATATCAGCAAAAGCAGTGACAGCAAGATCCCCACCAACGAAGTCCCTCTCAGTGGTGTCATCAGTTTGCCGTCTTGGTTCAGAAGGGCCCACACCCCTTGTTCCAAATCCTAACAGTGATGTTGGGCCTCCTAAAGAACTGAATGGAGATGAATTGCCACCCAAGTAGAATCTCTCAGGCAAAGGAGACGGCTTTTCCAAGAATCCAGTGCCCCATGGAAAGAGGGCACCGGTAGACATCCCAAAGTTGATTGCTGCATTATAAAACCCCAGAGGAAGGGCATAACGAAGGTCAAACTCCTGGAAACAGAAAAAAAAGTTAATTGATTTAAAGATCTTAAAGAGTATTAGCATGTTCAGAGATATGCTATTGAAGACCAAATAAAGCAATCCATAAAGAGCCCCACAATATTAAAAGAGAAATAGGAGTACATCCAGGCAAATAAGATCTATATCCCTCCATCGACTCCTTCAATTGAAGTAAACACATCAGAAAATCTTCAAACACATAAATCTGAAATAGGAAAAATAAATGAGACAGGCACATTCACATGCTATGGGCACAAAAATATATCGGCCTAAAGCCAACAGTAAGTAATAACTCACTAAATTTGCAAATCAAACGGGACAACTTGAATACAATGGAGTGTCCCAACAAACAAAAGTGTACATGGAAGTTTTATGCATAAGTGCTTGAGTAAAGTAACACAACTAAATCATTGAAATTTGCAATATACCAGAAAGTGTGAGAACTATAAATGATTCTCACACCTCCACCTTTCATTTTCTTCTTACAAATTAACAGGTGAGCTAATAAGGCACAGGGGATGTCACCGACATTCTCTTTCACTTGGTTGTCCAGCCAATTTAAATTCCATATAAACATCCTGGAGGATATCGATATCAACTATAACCTTCCCAGAGGTATATTACAACTGTTTCTGTTAGAGCCATAAATATTGCATGGATGCTCACTTCTAACAATTTGAACAAGCATTGAACATGGACTGCACAGAATCACAATGAACACTAATAACTAATAATAGATAAATGAAATAATAATGATCCATACACATAAGCAAGAAAGATATCAGGGGCAACATTTTCAACTTCAAAGTACAACACAAATAAAAAATGAGTATTTAACCTCCTAACATATCATACTCCAGATTTTTTTTTCTTATATATGGAAAAATATGAATGCAAAATTGGCATAGAGGTGAATAATAATGATTGTCAAAAGGAAACTAAATTTCAGGAGATACTGTAAGGTAAGCATATTAAGTGTAAGACCTGGCGTAAAAAGCGCAAGCTTCTGGCATCAGGAACAAGGCCACCAACTTGAGTTGTAGAAACAAAAGCATACCCTCGAGTTGGTCTTGTAGGAGAATTTCTCCTATCATACCTGAAAGTGTATTTAAGAGCCGAGCTTAAACCATGTCCCAGTTGCCTCCTTACTGATCCAGATGACATCTGGGAGGGATCTGTCAAAGTACGCCAAGCGAGATTATAAGTTAAGTCATGGTTCCTTGAGGAAATTAGGCCGAGAGACAGGCCAAGTGATTGTTCGTTGTATGAAGTGTATTTCAACCAATCTTGCGTTATGAGGAACACTCTAGCAATCAAAGGATTTGTCCAGCTTTTGAATCTTGGGAAAAACACGCCAGCGCTTAGCTCTGATGTTTGATTCCAACCATAAGCAAATGAGCCATCCCAAAGATCACCATAACCGAGCAGATTCTTGAATTTTAACACTCCTTCGAGGGTCGAGGATCTAGCCTACAGAGGTATCATATGATAAAAAATGAGCTGCTGAAATGAATCAGCTTTAAATCAAATTCAATGGAATCAAACAAGATAGCAGAAATTAGCTACAAATGCTAATTCATACTGACTAAAGCACACAAACTCCAATAATAGACCTAAAGATCTTTCTTTTTATCGAGGCAACAGATTCAACATTGATACACAGTCCACATTGGAAAAACATAAGCATGTCATCAAGGAAACAAAAATATCAGGGAAAAAAAAGAGATATTTGTAGCAGATGATTAATGTGACAATTCAGCTAAAACTTCTTACGGCAATAATAGCTGGCTCAAACATAAATTATGCTTCTGACAAATGAAGAGAAATCTAATAACCAATTCTCTACCATTCGTGTCAAAATCATCAATATCACACTTCAAACGATTTTTACACAAGTGAAGCATTCTCATATCTTCAAGGAAGCATCAAATTCATATTTCAGTACCTCTGGCTTGGTGTAATATCCAATTTCTCCTGAGAGGGGATTGCTCGCCTCCACAATATTGACGACCACGTTTGCAGTGCCAGGCAGCTCCTTCGGCCCTGAATCGAGCACGATATTCACAGAGTGGAAGATCCCAAGCTGTTGGAGCCTAAAATTGGCCAAGCTCGCAGCTTGAAGGAGCTCCTGCAGTGAGCCCGCGCGCTTTAGCTCCTCGAGCTCCGCTTCGATCACCCAGTCCTTGGTCTTCGTGTTACCTTTTATCAGCACGTCGTGGATCCGGATCTGGACTCGTTCAGAGGACAGCTTGCGAGAGAGGTTGGTCAGCCTGGCCTTGTGGGACCGCAACCGCGCCTCCTGAGAGGGCGGCTGGAGCTCGGTCTCGTAATCTTCGCCCTCAACTTCGGAATCTTCTTCCTCCTCATCCATGCGGTTCTGTGGATCCATTTTCTCGCCATTGCTAGGGTTTTCCTCGTGAGCTTCCATTGACGGAGATAGTAGAAAATGGGGACTGAAACGCCGGCAGTGTGACGTATGGAGAAAATGGGCTCATCCGGTTCAGTTTTGGAGATTGTTCATTCCTTAATAAGCTGATCCGGTTCGAATCGGACCAAAAAATGAGCGCGTGCCGCACGTGCCTCGGGATAGGCACATCCCCCATATTTCAAATTTATTGGGTTCCTCTGAGTTCATCGGTCTCCGACCTTGTTCCCTCCGCTTCTCCTCCGGCGAGATTCTTCCACTTAAACTATGTCAGCCACCGCCAATGCCCAACGCCGAGGCGCCGCCGCCGCTGCCACCACTCAGTGGAATGATATCTTCTCCTCGTTGATTTCCGACATCAAGACCTATACCGGCAGGGATCCTCTCCTCCCCTGGCTCCGGTAGCAATCTCTTGAGATATTTCTCTGTATTCTCCGCAGTTATTATTATTTTCTTTTTCGAGTCAGATTTGTATCCATCCCTCTATGTCACATGTTTGGATTAAAATGCGATAGCAGAGGAATCAAGACGATGAAAGAGTGCCTGCCTGCTCAGCTTCTGAAGGAGAAGCTACCTCGGTTCCTGCAGAAGTGCACTCAGACCTTCGAATCCGATCAGCGCTACAAGAATGACCTCCGTTACATCCGCGTCTGGCTGCAGCTGGTAACTGGAGAAAAACATCATTTTTCTTATGTTCATGTGGTAGTTGCTCATTTCTTTGAAACAAACTCCGCCCTGATTGGACTGAATCTTATTCTCCAAAGCTCATAAGCTTCAATGAAGGTTCATTGTGACAATCTATATTAGCATGAGTTGAAAGAATTAACTGTGAACAGGAATCTGTCAATACATATATTGGGCATGTTTCAACAGCGAGCTTCATACATAAAGTCATTTTATAAATTGCATAGACATAGAAAAAGCAAAAGGACATATGTGCTAACGCTCAGTTCTTCACTTCTCGAGAGTTTTCTATGTCTCAGTTTCTGTTCACTTTCTCTTCCATGGTATTATTTCTGGGATAGAAGCTGATGTAAATTTTAACTTGTCTAACTTGGTTTGAAATTGGTGTACCTTTTAATGATCGAAGTTGTGTTCTTCATATGTATATCAACTCCAATAGTATCAAAATGAGATCTTAAGACCATTTTACCCCCGTGTTTTCATTTTTCTATCCACTACCTATTATTTGCGGAAATTGCTCTGTTAAACTACTGTTTCTTTTCTTGTGCAGATGGATTACGTGGATGATCCAGGGGTGCTTTTGAAGGCAATGGAGACAAATTGTATTGGGACCAAGCAGTCTCTGTTCTATCAGGCGTATGCTCTTTATTATGAGAAAGCCAAGAAGTATGAAGAGGCTGAGAAGATGTACCATTATGGAGTACAAAAGTGAGCCTTTCTACTTATTCAGCATGTACAGAGTCTGTTATGTGTCTGAATAGCTGCAAGATAACTATTCGGTAATCATCTTTATTCTCATTCATTGTTCTTTGTCCATTGAAGGTCGGAAATTGCTCCTGCCTAAAGTCTTGAAAAATAGCCATCATGTTTTCATTCATTTGGAAAGTTTTTTGGTATATCCAGCAGTGCAAGAAAGCTGGAGTTTTCTTATGAAGGGCTGGCTTTGGAAGAGATTACACATCAACTATCATCATGAAAAGTTAGTTAGAGTTTTAGATGTATCTAAGAGATCATATATTCCATTGCTGGTATGACATCTACTTAATGCAGAGAGCAATAATAAAATTAATGAGCTATCAATTGTTTAGCCTTGCAGAACCAATGGGTGACTTAAAGAAATCCTATGAACAGTTCCTCTGTCGATTGGAGAGGAACAAGGATAAGAAAAACCAGGTATTTTCATTTCATTTTTTTTCTCAGTTATTTATCCTGTCTCTATCAAACTTGAAATCATTAGTCTACGGTCCAACATATGCAGCAGCATGAGAAGAAAGTCCGGAAGAAGCCTCTATTGCGCCTCAATTCCCTAGAAAATAAGGAAAACATGAGCAGAGTTGAGAGCCAATCTGAGGAGACATACTGCATTGGTTACCTGAACCAAGTGCTGAATGAGAATAGTACAGAAGGAGTTGGGAAGATTCTGGACAAGAAGTCGAAGAATGTGAAATTATTGATAGAAGAAAATAGAAAAGTCGAAGCAAGTGCCGATACAATTGTAACAAAATTTGTAGATACTGCTATTGTTGGGAAACCCCAAGTAGAAGATGCTTGCCACCATGGATTGGTAGAACCGACAATAAACATGAAGGAGGCCATTGATACCATCAATGGCATGTTCAGTGAGCCCATTGAGGTTGTTCCAGTTAAACGAAAGGGAGTGAATCATAACCGACAAAATGAAAATCAGAGTCGTAAGAGTGGATTCATGGTGTTCGGAGATGAAGATGTAGATGAGAAAGTTGAACCTGACCAACCACAGCAGAAACTGCTTGAAATATACATTGATGATGAAGAAAATTGTGATGGCAGGGATGAAGGACATCATACTGGAAATCCTGTCTCCACTGGCTTTGTATTTCCACGCCCAAAGGATCTTCCCTCGGAAAGTTTGGATGAGTTGGCCACTGCAACTTCATCACGGGGTAAGTTCAGAGAGGACACAGTTGTCTGTAGATTTGTTGGGTCTGCCATCTTAGATGACCCATTGTTTGAAAATGTTTGCCATCATGGTCTGGTTGACCCAACAATTAACTTGAAGGAGGCAATGAAGGACATAAATAGCATGTTTGGAAAGCCAATCGATTATGTTCGGACTAAAGGATCAAAGAAGAATGAGAGACCATCTGAAGGGAAAGGACATGACAGTGGATTCTTGATTCTTCCTGACGAAGATGATGATGTTGTCAATGACAGACAATATCAGCTTCAAGTGCCGCTGGATTTGTTAACCAAAGTTGAACACCGAGGAAAAGATCCAGTAGGACTATCAATTCTCCCTGATGATGAGTTGGAACTTCCTCAGGAGAAGCTTCGGCCTGACTCTTCTGGCAAATCAAGAGAATCTGACTTGTTTGAGCCTACCTTGTTTACCAAAGAGGCTATGGACGATATTAATAAAATGTTTGGAATGCCAATGGATTTCTAGGAAAAGTCTGGCGAGTTTCTGGCTACTCTTTTGCTGGCGATTTCTTTCTTAGTGGGGTGGATTGAATTTAGCTGCTTGTTACCGGCTTATGTATCTTTTGAGATGCTACAGAAATGATGAAACGGTAGCCTGTACCAGCTTATGCATATCTTCTGATGCCATGGAAATGATGGAATTGATGGTCTCTTTGATCTCTTCAAAAGTTCTTTGTCCATTTATCAATTCGAGTTAGATGGAGATAAGAGCGGTTCTGAAAGCTGGTATTCAATTAACACTTAATGTATTAACCGAATCAAAACATAGCCGACCCACTGCTGGTTTCCCATACAAGAAGTTTGATCCCTGAGGGGGAGCCCGATCACTATCTATCACTTTCAGATATTCAGTGACTTCATTTTTTTTTTTCTCACTATATCTTGTCAAATTCCCTTGAGGAGATATTCGTCTATAATCGAGATTACCTGTGATTGTTCAATGATTCGAATATGAAACTGTTCGTCAAACCTATTGAAAAAATATATGGTCACCTAATCAATCCGGATGAGGCAAGCATTAAATCTGGGACATATGGGCTGAACAAATTGTCATAATCCTAGGTTTGATTAGGTAGTATTAAATCAACCTAGGTAGTATTCAATCAGAGTAACATGCAGTTGAAAGGGGGAAGGCTGTAAATTCGAGTCATGTCTTCAGGGTTGGTGGAGGAATTCTTGCGCACTTCTTGGAAGCCGTCTCGTACACGAACACGGCAGTGTTCCACCGGCTCAGGAGAATAAACTTGCTGCCATCCTCCAAGACCTTGACGAGCTTGAACGAGTGATCTAGGGACGGGTGATGATGAGGAGTGTCTATGCTGACTTTGCGCTTGAACCATGTCGAGTTTTTCACATCCTTGAGAGCCCACAAGTCGAACCCATTCTGGGAACTGCGGTTTATGTGATAGATCGCTCCATTACTTGCAATGGCGGTGGCCCCCCAACTGCTCGGACGAGACGGCAACCGGGGACAGTCTATGGCCTTAAACTCTTCGGTCGTGACATCGAGCGAGAACAATCTTAGCTCCTGCTGCTGCTGTTTCCGGCTGCCTGTCGTCATCGTCGTAGTCATCGTGATCCAGTGCAACTTACCTCCGCCGGAAACACTTGCTTCCACGCTCCCTCCCATTCCACGCAGGGGTACCGTTAGAACATCCCATGGGGTCAACATATATTTAAATATGTAGTCAGATCTGCGAAGATTGGAAGATTTGTCATAAAAATAGAGTTTACGGAGAAAGCATATGGACATGCCATCCCTTGAAAATTCTGTCAATGCAACCCGGTAAGTCTTCAATGAAGCATCGTAGATGATATGCCCTCGGTCGAAGGACTGCATTTCAGATTCGTGGAGACGCAACACTCTGATCCTTCTCGTCAACAGGTTACACGCGAGCAACGCTTGTCGTCGAGCATCAGCACGTAATATGATTCTTATCAGGAGGAGCCCATCAAGCGAGTCGAGAATATGGTAATCGACCCAATCAGATGGAGAGTCGCCGGTGAAGACGCACCCGTCACGAAGAAAGAAACCGCGTAACTCGTCAAAGAAGGCCCCCACAGTCGCAACGTCACGGGGCCAATGCCAGAGATTCCGGGTAAATACGAACCCGATCCGAGCTATCCAGAAACGGTGATGAAATTCCGCAAAGCGAGGACCGGTGATCAGTTCGTACCAGGACCTGCAGACCAGCTTCAGCCGCTGGTTGAGATCGTTCACTGGCAGCCGGAGAAAAATCTCGGCCAACATATCTTCCGGCAACGTGGAGATCCTGTTCATCTGCGCCCCTTTCCGTGCCTTCTTCATGCCGGGCTCCGTCACCTCTCCCGCTTCGTTCATGAAGGAACAAGCTTGCAGGTACCGTTCGTTCTTCTCCGCCAGTTGCAGAAAAGGCTTGACTGATAAATCTACTCAGTTAAGGCTCTGTGAAGTATATTCCGTTTCCTAATTATACAGGGCGGAGGATCCAAATTTGGAATAAAAAAGATTTTTTTTTTCCTTTCCGGATAGATATTATAATTTCACAAAAGATATATATTTGTTTGTAAGATTTTAACAAAATTGCTCGATATATCTTTACATATAATGAGTAAATCCCACGAGTCAATAGGTTTTACATATATTAACCAACTACAAGTCATGTGTTGATATTCTAAGATTTTGATAGATTACTATCGGACTAAAAAAAATTGAACTCCTCTCTACCTTCTGAGTATAGCTAGCCGTTAATGAAAAGTGGTCCACGAAACTTACCGTGGAGATCCTGTTCATCTCCGCCCCTTTCCGTGCCCTCTTCATGCCGGGCTCCGTCACCTCCTCTCCCTCAGAGGAAGTATGAATTAAAGTTAGTGCTCGATCGTATTTCTTCCACTGGGTAAGAGGCCTCGCTCGTGTTGAGATGTGAATCTTTGGCAGTCAACAAGTTGCCGGATCAAAGTTTATAATCATGATTGATTTTAGGTTTCTCAGTGTCGGAGATGGTGGGAGCACACATCTCAACACGTCCCGCTAATGGTAAAGACATTGGGAGAAAAGCTATCGTAATAATGTCTCGATACTCAAAAATATCGACTGCACCGGACCATACAACTCCTCAATATATTGCTTGCTTAGTTAATGAAAAGCTACTAGCGTGGCTATATGTAGGGGCTCAACAAACAACATAACAACAAAAGTTGTAATCAATCTTTTTCGTTTTTGGTTGTGGTTAATATGTGAGTTTAGAAAATTGGAAATAAATGGGTATAAAGGGTTTTATTAACAAAAATTACATTAAAGTCATTCAATCCTTGACCAAAAGTGTTACCATTTCACAAAACTCCTTTTTCTAGCCGTGCTTCCGTTAGGCATTAGACACAGGGTTCTCGTAGGGTCCTTGGAAAGACAAGCCGACCTAAGGAAACTGATACTAAAGAAATCAACCAGTGGAAAAACTTTTGCCTCCTGAAAATGTCGTTTCCTCTTGCATTAGTCGACCTTGGGACTCAAGTAGAACTTGGGATCCCTGAAGAATCTTCTGAGAGTGTCCGCTTTCTCTTCAGAGAGCAATTGTCAGTGTGAAAAAAAAAAAAAATCCTATGATTCCCGCCGTGCCAACATAGGATAACAAACATGCTGGTCATTATACACGGGATACAGATTGTCGGGGAAAATTGTATAGATTGAGTCACAGCAAAAATGGTTCGCTGGTTGCCAAACGTGGAGAGTTTTCTCTGTTGACACGCTAGCGATGACCCAGGGCTCGTGCTTATTCCATGAGAACTCAGCCACCGGAGCCTGATGGTCTTGAATGAAGATGCGCTCAGGAGTACCCCTAACAAATTTTAACGTGCAGGGTTATAAGGAACACACAATAAATGCTGAACAGATTGTTGAAAGCAATATGTTGTTGCAGAGTACCTGTTGACGTCCCACAACGTTACCCTTCTGCCGGTAGAACAAGCCATCACAGTTGCGTGATTAGGATGCCATTCCACTTGCTGGACTTCAGATCTGTCGGAAGCAAATGCCAAGATAAATTAACCAAGAAGAAATTGAGAGAGAGAGAGAGAGAGAGAGAAGACATACTCATGAGCTAACTTCATCAATGGACTACGTAGATTCCGTATATCAAACAGAGTAACCGTCCTGTCTGCCAAGGTTGCTGCCAGGATCCAGTCATTGTATGGGCTGAAGGATAAAGAGTTGATCTGGGACAAGGACAAGCTCTTGAGATGGAGTCTATGACCATGGGAAGGCTTGCTCATGGACAAAGGTAACAACAAGAGAAATATGAAATGATCGACTACTTTACCTCTCCTGCATGTGCTCTGTACCAAAGAGGCCACAGTTCAGATTCTAAGCGCGTGTCCCATATTGTTATGTCGCCACTCCGAACGCAAGACGCAAACACACCCTCATTCCAATAACTCCACGTCACATCCCGAATTGTTTCTATCTGACCCTGCATGATAGTAACAGCAGCACTGCTCACATAATCATCAATTAAAACATTAAGGCAGGTTCCATCATTTATTTTATTACCTCAAGAAAGTCGGAGACGCATTTCCTCTGGTGTGGAGTCCCTGAAGAAATGTCGCATAACCATATAGTTCTCTTATGAGTAACATACAGAAGGCAACCTGATCTCATGGGGTTCCAGGACAGCCCGAACCCTTCTCCATGAGAATCTCCCAACGTCATATAGGGATTGAAAGCTTCCTCATTTTCGTCCTCTGCCTGCTTGGAACAGTCCAAGATGTAGTGTGCGGAAGTTGTCTTCGCAGCCACAATTGCAGGGTTCTGTGGCATAAACCGTGCCCTTCTCAAAGGCCCATCCAAGGGTATCTTCTGGATTATCTCCACCTACAGGCAGAGAGAGAGAGAGAGAGAGAGAGAGAGAGAGGGAGAGAGGCGAGAAACATATGTCAAGAACATGACATAAGGAAGCATTTGATGGGAGAAGGTTTCCCAGGTTTCATTTGATGTAAAACAACAACATAAAAGATCTTTTCAGGAAGTATGTTTGGCACTATGTTTGCTCAAGAAATCTCCATCTTGGTCAGACCCCATTTTCCATTGAAAACCTACTGGATGGACATCTTGGAAACAAGAAATCGCAGAACATGGATGTCGTATGTTTATGCGGAAAATGAAATAGAAGACAAATAAGCCAAACATGCTCCGATTCTGTCAACTGGATGATTGCAAAATTTTCATGAAGCAAATATTCGTGTAGCCTCATATTTCACACAAACCTTGGATGACTGAATTTTAATTTGATAATATATATTCCAATAATATATTATTGATTGTGTGTCTCTATATCCAATTAGTCAACTCGATTAATTAATCTAATTAAATTTATAAAATAAGGTTTAACAGACAATTTGTAAGGTGTAGAAAGTAATATGCAGAAACCATAAAGTAATTTCTGATTTTTAGGGTGAAATTAGAAATTAATAAACTGAAAACACTTATATATAATTTGTTATTATCGTCATGTGACGTACAATAAAATCAATTCTTTTTGATATCCCATTAGTTAATGAGAGACATACATAATCCCAATATCGGATAAATCACACGAATTCCAATGCGTACAATCTTAAGATTATTTGGGTTAGAAAATTAGAACCATTGGTATAAGAGCCTTGGCATGTTTGGATCATTGAGAGTTTTTTTAGTTTGATGTGATTGATTGATTTGTAAATTCGGATCACAGTTTATATTTGGAAATTAAAAAAAAATCCGCTGGTTGGCTCTAAGGCGAGGCTTCCCCGCCACAAGCCGGCCGCTGGTTGGTTGCCAGGCGAGGCTTCTCGGTCCAACCTCCGTCAGAGTCACCATAAGTTCGGCCGCGGCTGAAGTCGGTGGCTCGCGTCGCAGGAGGAGGAACGGGGCGTCATCAGTGGGCCGAGGCTGCGGCCAATCGCCAAACTAGGGTAGTTGACAGTTGTCTGCGGGCCGAGGTGGCAGCCAATCGCCGAATACCAAACCCATAACACACTCAAAGTCGCCATAAGGCAGCCACGGCCGAAGGTGGTGGCTGAAATCGGCTGCTCAGATCGCAAGAGGCGTGAAGGAGCGGTTATCGGCGGCTCAGATCGCAAGAGGCATGAAGGAGCGGTTATCGGCGGCCCACATTGCCGGAGACGTGAATGAGAGGTTGTCGATCTCAACGGCCGATGTCCTCGGTGATCGCCCGTTAGCCGAATTCCTTGCGGTTACTTAGTGATAATTACGACGACGGTTTTGGATCGTGATTACTAGTGGCTAAGATCGCGGGATTCGGTTGAAACGGATGAAATCATGCGGCAGAATTAGGGTTCCGGCGAAGAAGACGAATAGTAATCGGTCTGTAAGTCACGCCGGTTCGGTCCAAAAAGGGACCGGTTCCGATGGTTTGGATCGAAATTAGTCCGGTTATGGATTGGTTCAAAGTAGATTTGAACTGGTTCGAGTCAATGTCCATACGGTTTGGTCCAAAGGGACTGGTTCAATGCAAATTGGGTCGGTTCATAGGGTTTGGGTCGAAACTGGGCCGGTTCGGGACTGATTCAAGACTGGTTCAAAAGGAAGATTTGAATGGTTCCATCATGTTTAGTTGATTTCTTCACCAATTTTGCTCCAATTTGAACTAATTCAAGAAAATTATAGTAAAATTAAGACCAATTCAGTACAGTTCAGACCTACTTCAGCATGGTTTATACCACTTAAGGTCTAATTAAGCGGGTTTAAGCCTATTTTAGTCCATCTAAAGTTAAATAACTACCAACGAGATTTGGTTTAGGTCTGGAAACTCGATTTTGGATGTTGAATGAAATAATGGCATTTTTTTAGTCTAATATTCAAGAATAAGTTAATTGAATTAGCATCTCGCCAAGGTGAACTCTCCTGTGTAGATTGATTTATTCAAGAATATATAAGATGTTTGCATGTTTGAAATTTTATGCGGGCAGTGGATCAGCCTAAAGTAAGGATATTGTTTGGCCAAGTTTCAAATATGCATGCAGTAATAAATGTATGATAATTGTTGGGTTTCCATGTGAACATGAGTCGGCCCAAAGGAAGGCTCATTGTTTGACCGGATTGATTGTCAGTGTTTGATTACTACATCAAGAGTACTGCTTATAAGTTGATTATTTTGTCCAAAGATGAAATATCAATGTTGTGCTTGATATCTCATGATGGGATAGGTTGTTATTTCATTTGCTATTCATGAATATGTAAGCTAATAAATTTTCCATTTGTTATTTGTTCTTTGTTCAACTAATACTTCTGTTACATTGATTTCTACCACTATTAATTCGATCCCTGTGCTAACTGGCACAAATTTTAAAGTCTGGAAAGAAAACATTATGATAATTCTCGGTTGCATGGATCTGGACTTGGCCCTTCGAACAGAATGACCACCTCCTCTTACAGTTAACAGTTCCATTGAGGCTAAATGGGATTTTGAGTGGTGGGATCATTCAAATAGGTTGAGTCTTATAATCATGAAGCGTGCAATTTCAGAGACCTTCACGGGCAATACCTTTGATGAGGAAAATGCCAAATCGTTCCTAGATGCCATAGAAAAGTGTTCTGAGAAAAACGAAAAGGCTGAGACAAGTACGCTTTTGGCAAACTTATCTCAATGAGGTACAAAGGCAATAGGAACATTCAGGAGTACATCATGGAGATGTCTAATATTGCTTCAAAACTAAAGGCACTTAAATTAGACCTGTTTGAGGACTTGCTTGTGCATTTTGTTCTGATCTCTTTGCCGACACAATATAATCAATTTTAAGTTAGTTATAACTGTCAAAAGGAGAAATGAAGTCTCAATCAGCTCATTTCTCACTATGTGCAAGAGGAAGAGAGATTGAAGCATGAAAAGGTAGAAAGTGCACATTTGGCATTGACCTCTATAGGTAAGAATAAGGGCAAAGGCAAGAAAATGCCCATGAGTAAGGAAGCTGCGAGTGTTCCAGATAAGGTTAAGAAGCAAAAGCAACAAGATCAAGTTGCTACTTGTTTCTTTTGCAAGAAAGATGGACACTTAAAGAAGAATTTTACCAAATATCACGCATGGTGTGCAAAAAAAGGTACATCTCACGCTTTGGTTTGTTTTGAGGTTAATTTGACCTCTGTACCTGCACACACTTGGTGGTTAGATTCTGGTGCCACTACTCACATAAATGTGTCTATGCAGGGTTGCCTGAACTACCAAAAGCCAAATGATGCTAAAAGATTTATCTGTGTGGACGATGGCAAGTCAGTTGTGGTTGAAGCAATAGGCAAATTTGGGTTATTGTTAAAGACAGGATATTATTTGGATTTGGATGAGACTTATGTTGTACCGTCTTTTAGACGGAATTTGGTTCTATTTCCCAATTGGATAAATTCGGTTATTATTGCTCTTTTGGGAATTCTCAATTTCGACTTCTCCTTTATTCAAATGTGATTGCTAGTGTTCTTTATCCTTTCATGATAACCTTTACTTGCTTAATTCAATTGCTTCATATGGTGAAACCTTGCATGCGGATTCACACGGTACAAAGCGAAAATTAACTAATGAGAGTTCTACAAAGTTATGGCACAAACGATTAGGTCATATTTCGAAACAACAAATTGAAGGCTTGTGTCAGATGAAATTCTTAATTCTCTAGATGTTACAGACTATGAGGTATGTGTTGAGTGTGTCAAGGGGAAACGAACAAACATTAGGAGATTGGGTGCCGATCAAAAGTCAGACGACTTAGAATTGATTCATACTGATATTTGTAGACCATTCCCNTAACTGTCAAAAGGAGAAATGAAGTCTCAATCAGCTCATTTCTCACTATGTGCAAGAGGAAGAGAGATTGAAGCATGAAAAGGTAGAAAGTGCACATTTGGCATTGACCTCTATAGGTAAGAATAAGGGCAAAGGCAAGAAAATGCCCATGAGAAAGGAAGCTGCGAGTGTTCAAGATAAGGTTAAGAAGCAAAAGATACAAGATCAAGTTGCTACTTGTTTCTTTTGCAAGAAAGATGGACACTTAAAGAAGAATTTTACCAAATATCACGCATGGTGTGCAAAAAAAGGTACATCTCACGCTTTGGTTTGTTTTGAGGTTAATTTGACCTCTGTACCTGCACACACTTGGTGGTTAGATTCTGGTGCCACTACTCACATAAATGTGTCTATGCAGGGTTGCCTGAACTACCGAAAGCCAAATGATGCTAAAAGATTTATCTGTGTGGACGATGGCAAGTCAGTTGTGGTTGAAGCAATAGGCAAATTTGGGTTATTGTTAAAGACAGGATATTATTTGGATTTGGATGAGACTTATGTTGTACCGTCTTTTAGACGGAATTTGGTTCTATTTCCCAATTGGATAAATTCGGTTATTATTGCTCTTTTGGGAATTCTCAATTTCGACTTCTCCTTTATTCAAATGTGATTGCTAGTGTTCTTTATCCTTTCATGATAACCTTTACTTGCTTAATTCAATTGCTTCATATGGTGAAACCTTGCATGCGGATTCACACGGTACAAAGCGAAAATTAACTAATGAGAGTTCTACAAAGTTATGGCACAAACGATTAGGTCATATTTCGAAACAACAAATTGAAGGCTTGTGTCAGATGAAATTCTTAATTCTCTAGATGTTACAGACTATGAGGTATGTGTTGAGTGTGTCAAGGGGAAACGAACAAACATTAGGAGATTGGGTGCCGATCAAAAGTCAGACGACTTAGAATTGATTCATACTGATATTTGTAGACCATTCCCTATGGCTACTCGGAATGGTCAACAATACTTTATCATATTCATAGACGATTATTCTCGATATAGGTATTTGCACCTCCTTAGTGAGAAATCTCAGGCCCTAGATGTATTCAAGAACTTTAAAGTTGAAGTTGAAACTCAACTTGGCGAGAAAGTTAAAGCCATCATATCTGATCGTGGTGGTGAATATTACGATAGATATGACGAATTAGGTGAACAACGTCAAAGACCTTTTGCTAAATTCCTAGAGGAATGTGGAATTGTCCCTCAGTACACCATGCTAGGAAGTCCTACATTGATGGTATTGTTGAAAGACGAAATAGAACACTCAATGATATGGTAAGGAGTATGATTAGTCATTCTACTTTACTATAATCACTATAGGGAGAGGCACTAAAGACCGTAGCCTACATACTCAATAGAGTACCAACCAAAACAGTGTCTAAGACCCCTTATGAATTATGGACTGGGAAAAAGCCCAGCATCAAGTATTTTCGTATCTAGGGATGTCCAACTGAAGCTAGGCCTTATAGGCCAAGTGAAAAGAAATTTGAATCAAGAACGGTCACTTGTTATTTTGTTGGTTACTCTAAAAAATTCAGGGGTTACAAATTTTATGATCCCACTACTAGATCAATTCTTGAGACAGGAAATGCCCAATTCTTTGAGGAAGTTGAGTTTGTGGGGGGAGATAAGGCTAGAGACATTGTTTTTGAAGAGAAATCAATTTCTCTTCCCACAGTCATTGCTTCTAATCAGGAGCAACATGACAATGTCATACAACTTCCTTTGCAACCTCAAGAGGTTGTTTCAGAAAAACAAACTCAATAACCTGAAGAACATGTGCCATTAAGACGATCCACTAGAGAAAGGAGAAATGCAATTCCGGATGATTATATTGTATTCCTCCGGGAGAATGTAGTTGACATTGGAATGATGGAAGATGATCCGATCAACTTCTGTCATGCCATGCAGAGCACTAATTCTCCAAAGTGGATAGACGCTATGAATGAAGAGATGAATTCCATGAAGAACAATGACATTTGGGATCTTGTCCCTTTGCTAGATGGTGCGAAACCCATTGGTTGCAAATGGGTATTTAAAACCAAAAGGGATTCTATGGGCAATGTGGAAAGATATAAGGCTCGTCTTGTTGCTAAGGACCTTCTCTCCGATTTCTACAAAAGACTTTTTGAGGGTCATTATGGCACTTGTAGCTCATTACAACCTCGAGCTACATTAGATGGATGTAAAGACGACATTTATCAATGGTGACATTGATGAGACAATATATATGGTGCAACCTGAAAACTTTGCGGTTGGTGACCCAAAGAAAATGGTTTGCAAGTTAAAGAGATCCATCTATGGGCTAAAGCAAGCATCCCGACAATGGTATTACAAATTTCATCAAGTTATTCTCTCATTTGGTTTAGAGGTAAATCCAGTTGATGAATGTATGTACCATAAGTTCAGTGGGAGTAAATACATTTTTTTTAGTTTTATATGTCAATGACATATTGCTTGCATGTAACGATATAAGCTTATTGCACGAAACCAAGAGATTTCTATCATAGAAGTTTGAGATGAAAGATCTTGGGGACGCCTCTTTTGTCTTAAGGATTCAGATTCATTGAGATCGCTCTTGAGGAATTTTGGATTATCATAAAAGAGCTATATTGAAAAGGTGTTAACTAGATTTGGCATGAAGGATTGCAAGCATCCTGATACCCTTGTTTCTAAGGCAGATAAATTCAGTTTTAATCAGTGCCCCAAAAATGAATCTAAGCGTAAGGGAATGCAGAATATTCCCTATGCATCTGCTATTGGGAGTTTAATGTATGCTCAAGTCTGTGCACGGTCGGATGTTGCGTACATTGTTGGAATGTTAGGCAGATATTTGAATGATCCTGGTAAGGAATACTGGAAAGCAGTCAAACAAGTTTTGTGGTATTTACAAAGGATAAAATATTACATGCTCACATATATGAAATCAAATCCATTGGAGATCATTGGATATTCTGATTTCGCCGGATGCCAAGACAGTCACAGATCTATATCAGGTTATGTTTATTTGTTGGATGGAGGAGCTGTCTTCTAGAAAACTGCTAAGCATACACTTGTAGCCGCTTCAACTATGTAGGTAGAATTCGTAGCTTACTACATGGCATCTAATCATGGGATGTGGCCGTGGAATTTTGTCACAAGACTGCAAATTGTTGATGGAATAGAAAGAGCGCTAAAGATATTTTGTGACAATAAATCAGTAGTAATGTATTCCCATAACAACATGAGCTCTTCAAAGTCAAAGCACATTGACATCAAATTCCTGGTTGTTAAAGATAGGATTCAGAGTACTCAGTTGTGTATTGAACATATTAGTACAACTTCCATGATTGTAGATCCGCTCACTAAGGTTTTAGCACCTTTGGTCTTTCATGAGCACACTGCTCATATGCGTGTAATTTCATATTATGATGCTAAGGTGTAATGGGAGTTTGTACAATGATTATATTTGTTCATGATGATTATTTTGAATTATTTTCTACATAAATAAAGTTTTCAGTTCATTTGCACTCTGAATCTAATTTATAATTTAAAGTTGATCTCCATAAGGTTTAAGGAGGACCAGTTGGGAATAGGCATGTTTAGATCACATTACATATAATTTCCATACTGCATACCTACACTTGATTTATGTCGTTGGGTGTGTTGACAAACGTGATCATTGATGATTTTAGTCACGATAAATGAGATGAAGAATGCTTTGATTCTATGTCAATACATTCAATGAACGAGATTGTTGAGATTGTTGATATGGATAATATTTTTTTGAGCTTAATAAAGTATTTTGGTGATACATGACATATGGGATATATTTGTTGGCCCAAGTGGGAGATTGTTGAATTTTCATTTGACAATATATGGTCAAACAATATATTATTGATTGTGTGTCTCTACTATCCAATTAGCCAACCCGATTAAGTGATCTAATTAAATTTATAAAATAGGGTTTAATAGATAATCTGTAAGGTGTAGGGATCAATATGTAGAAATCATAAAGTAATTTCTAATTTCTATGATGGGTGAAATAAGAAATTAATAAACTGAAGGCACTTATGTGCAATTTACAGTTGTGGTCCCTGGGATGTACGATGAAATCAACTCTTTTGATATTCCATTAGTCAATGAGAGACAGAGATAATCCTAACGTCCTCTGAAAAGATTTTCTGTATAGTCCCATAAGATTCATATCCAGTCAATCACACAAGTTCTATCTATGGATTTAGGTACGCTTCCACTTATGTTTAAGTAATCTCTTTAATTTCAGCACGAATGATCTTGAGGTTATTTAGATTAAAAAATTACAACATGGAACACAAAAGCTTATGTGACCGTGGCCATCAGAAGGTGATTTGATGGGAAGAATAGCATTGGCCACCAAAAGGAAGTTACCGTAGGAAGCGTCGGAGGTGGAGGTGCCGTACAGTAGCCTGTGGACGGAGAAGGATTTATCAATAGGCTAAGGTGGTGAGGGGCACCAGTGGACAATGCAGGACGACCACTTGAGGTCTCTCTGAATGATGAGGTCGTACTTTCTACGAGGCGAACAGAAATCGAAATCCGCCATAGATGAGCCGATCGAAGCTAGTCGAGGATGAGTGTGGACAATTGAGCAATGAAAATGGTAGAGTGGGAGTGTCCATTAGTTTTGGCGGGAGAAGCTAAAGAGTTGTCGGGAAATGTAGATGGTGGGTATAGAGGACTTTGGGCCTCGTTCCAACAAGGAGGAGCATAATTATAGGGCTCAACAAAAGGGAGCACAAGCAAAACATGAGCAGAGCTCAGAGCCGATCTAAGGAGACATAGTGCAATGGTTACTTGAGCCAAGTGCTAAATGAGAATAATAGGGCAAAAGTCATGAAAAATGTAGAGTTATTAATAGAAGATTGTGCGAAAGTTGAAGCTAGTGATGATACAGTTGTAACAAAATTTGTACAAATTGCTATAGTTGGGAAACACCAAGTAGAAGATGCTCACTGTCACACGGTTAGACTTTACCTAACTTTTTCCATTCCTGCGATGGTGCTGAGCAGTATCCCGCACACTCTCAGCCATCCCAAACACACGTCGCCAAGTAGCTCCGCCAGGTTTAGCAACAAAGGGACAAAAGAGAACATAAGCACGTAGCAGCAACATCACTTGTATTCACAATCCAAATTACAAGAACACACAAAACCCTTACACGACCTTACACGGACATGCCAAGTATGTGCCTTATTGGCCACCAAAAGGAAGTTACAGTAGGAAGCGTCAGAGGTGGAGGTGTCGTACAGTAGCTTGTGGAGGAAGAATGATTTATCAATAGGCTAAGGTGGTGAGGGGCACCAGTGGACAGTGCGGGACGACCACTCGAGGTCTCTCCAAATGATGAGGTTGTACTTTCTACGAGGCCAACAGAAATCGAAATCCACCATAGATGAGCCGATCGAAGCTAGCTGAGGATGAGTGTGGACGATTGAGCAACGGAAATAGTAGAGTGGGAGTGTCCATTAGTTTTGGCAGGAGAAGCTGGGGAGTTGTGGGGAAATGCAGATGGTGGGCATAGAGGACATTGTGCCTCGTTTCAACAAGGAGGAGCATAATTATAGGACTCAACAAGAGGGAGCACAAGCAAAACAAGAGCAGAGCTGAGAGTAGATATAAGGAGACCTAGTGCAATGGTTACCTGAGCCAAGCGTTGAATGAAAATAACATGGCAAAAGTCGTGCAAAATGTAGAGTTATTTACAGAAAATGGTGCGAAAGTCGAAGCTAGTGATGATACAGTTGTAACAAAATTTGTACAAATTGTTATAGTTGGCAAACACCAAGTAGAAGATGCTCACTGTCACACGGTCAGACTTTACCTAAAATTTTCTATTCCTGCGATGGTGCTGAGCAGTGTCCCACACACTCTCAGCCAAACCAAACACACGTAGCAATGTAGCTCGGCGAGGTTTAGCAACAAAGGGATAGAATCGAACAACGGAAGGTAAGAGAAATCTCACTTGTATTCACAAACCGGATTACAAGAACACACAAAACCCTTACACGACCTTACACGAACACACCAAGTATGTGCCTTATTGGCCACCAAAAGGAAGTTACAGTAGGAAGCATCGGAGGTGGAGGTGCCGTACAATAGCCTATGGAGGGAGAATGATTTATCAGTAGGTTGAGGTGATGAGGGGCACTAGTGGACAGTGCGGGACGACCACTCGAGGTCTCTCCAAATGATGAGGTCGTACTTTCTACGAGGCTAACAGAAATCGAAATCCACCATAGATGAACCGATCGAATCTAGCTAAGGATGAGTGTGGACGATTGAGCAATGAAAATGGTAGAGTGGGAGTGTCCGTTAGTTTTGGCAGGAGAGGCTGGGGAGTTGTGGGAAAATGCAGATGGTGGGCATAGAGGACATTGGGCCTCGTTTCAACAAGGAGGAGCATAATTATAGGACTCAACAAGAGGGAGCACAAGCAAAACAAGAGCAGAGCTGAGAGTAGATCTAAGGAGACATAGTGCAATGGTTACCTGAGCCAAGCGTTGAATGAGAATAACATGGCAAAATTCGTGAAAAATGTAGAGTTATTTACAGAAAATGGTGCGAAAGTCGAAGCTAGTGATGATACAGTTGTAACAAAATTTGTACAAATTACTATAGTTGGCAAACACCAAGTAGAAGATGCTCACTGTCACATGGTCAGACTTTACCTAAAATTTTCCTTTCCTGCGATGGTGCTGAGCAGTGTCCCGCACACTCTCAGCCAACCCAAACACACGTAGCAAAGCAGCTCGGCGAGGTTTAGCAACAAAGGGACAGAATCGAACAACAGAAGGTAAGAGAAATCTCACTTGTATTCACAAACTGGATTACAAGAACACGCAAAACCCTTACATGACCTTACACGGACACACCAAGTATGTGCCTTATTGGCCACCAAATGGTAGTTACAGTAATGGAAGTTACAGTAGGAAGCATCGGAGGTGGAGGTGCCGTACAATAGCCTATGGAGGGAGAAGGATTTATCAATAGGTTGAGGTGATGAGGGGCACTAGTGGACAGTGCGGGACGACCACTCGAGGTCTCTCCAAATGATGAGGTTGTACTTTCTACAAGACTAACAGAAATCGAAATCCACCATGGATGAGCCGATCGAATCTAGCTGAGGATGAGTGTGGACGATTGAGCAATGAAAATGGTAGAGTGGGAGTGTCTGTTAGTTTTGGTAGGAGAAGCTGGGGAGTTGTGGGGAAATGCAGATGGTGGGCATAGAGGACATTGGGCTTCGTTTCAACAAGGAGGAGCATAATTATAGGACTCAACAAGAGGGAGCACAAGCAAAACAAGAGCAGAGCTGAGAGTAGATCTAAGGAGACATACTGCAATGATTATCTGAGCCAAGCGTTAAATGAGAATAACATGGCAAAAGTCATGAAAAATGTAGAGTTATTTACAGAAAATGGTGCGAAAGTCGAAGCTAGTGATGATACAGTTGTAACAAAATTTGTACAAATTGCTATAGTTGGGAAACACCAAGTAGAAGATGCTCACTGTCACACGGTCAGACTTTACCTAAAATTTTCCGTTCCTGCGATGGTGCTAAGCAATGTCCCGCACACTCTCAGCCAACCCAAACACACGTAGCAACGTAGCTCGGCAAGGTTTAGCAACAAAGGGACAGAATCGAACAACAGAAGGTAAGGGAAATCTCACTTGTATTCACAAACCGGATTACAAGAATATGCAAAACCCTTACACGACCTTACACGGACACACTAAGTATGTGTCTTATTGGCCACCAAAAGGAAGTTACAGTAGGAAGCATCGGAGGTGGAGGTGCCGTACAATAGCCTATGGAGGGAGAAGGATTTATCAATAGGTTGAGGTGATGAGGGGCACTAGTGGACAGTGCAGGACGACCACTCGAGGTCTCTCCAAATGATGAGGTCGTACTTTCTACGAGGCTAACAGAAATTGAAATCCACCATGGATGAGCTGATCGAATCTAGCTGAGGATGAGTGTGGACGATTGAGCAACGAAAATGGTAGAGTGGGAGTGTCCGTTAGTTTTGGCAGGAGAAGCTGGGGAGTTGTGGGGAAATGCAGATGGTGGGCATAGAGGACTTTGGGCCTCGTTTCAACAAGGAGGAGCATAATTATATGGCCCAACGAGAGGGAGCATAGGCAAATCAAGAGCAGAGCTGAGAGCCGATCTAAGGAGACAGTGCAATGGTTACCTGAGCCAAGTGCTAAATGAGAATAACATGGCAAAAGTCGTGAAAAAATGTAGAGTTATTTACAGAAGATGGTGCGAAAGTCGAAGCTAGTGATGATACAGTTGGCCACCAAAAGGAAGTTACAGTAGGAAGCATCGGAGGTGGAGGTGCCATACAATAGCTTGTGGAGGGAGAAGGATTTATCAATAGGTTGAGGTGATGAGGGGCACTAGCGGACAATGCTGGACGATCACTCGAGGTCTCTCCAGATGATGAGGTCGTACTTTCTACGAGGCCAATAGAAATTGAAATCCACCATGGATGAGCCGATCGAAGCTAGCTGAGGATGAGTGTGAACGATTGAGCAACGAAAATGGTAGAGTAGGAGTGTCCGTTAGTTTTGGTAGGAGAAGCTGGGGAGTTGTGGGGAAATGCATATGGCGGGCATGGAGGACTTTGGGCCTTGTTTCAACAACGAGGAGCATAATTATAGGGCTCAACAAGAGGGAGCACAAGCAAAACATGAGCAAAGCTCAGAGCCGATCTAAGGAGACATAGTGCAATGGTTACCTGAGCCAAGCACTGAATGAGAATAACAGGGCAAAAGTTGTGAAAAATGTAGAGTTATTTATAGAAGATGGTGCGAAAGTCGAAGCTAGTGATGATACAGTTGTAACAAAATTTGTATAAATTGCTATAGTTGGGAAACACCAAGTAGAAGATGCTCACTGTCACACGGTCAGACTTTACCTAAAATTTTCCATTCTTCCAATGGTGCTGAGCAGTGTCCCGCACACTCTTAGCCAACCCAAACACACGTTGCAACGTAGCTCGGCGAGGTTTAGCAACAAAGGGACAGAATCAAACAACGAAAGGTAAGGGAAATCTCACTTGTATTCAAAAACCGGATTACAAGAACACGCAAAACCCTGACATGACCTTACACGGATACGCCAAGTATGTGCCTTATTGGCCACCAAAAGGAAGTTACAGTAAGAAGCGTTGGAGGTGGAGGTGCCGTACAATAGCCTGTGGAGGGAGAAGGATTTATTTATAGGCTGAGGTGATGAGGGGCACTAGTGGATAGTGCAGGACGACCACTCGAGGTCTCTCCAAATGATCAGGTCGTACTTTCTAGGAGGCCAACAGAAATCAAAATCTGCCATGGATGAGCCGATCGAAGCTAGCCGAGGATGAGTGTGGACAATTGAGCAATGAAAATGGTAGAGTGGGAGTGTCCATTAGTTTTGGCGGGAGAGTCCGTTAGTTTTGGTGGGAGAAGCTGGAGAGTTGTGGGGAAATGCAGATGGTGGGCATAGAGGACTTTGGGCCCCGTTCCAATAAGGAGGAGCATCATTATAAGGTCCAGAGCACAAGCAAAACATGAGCACAGCTGAGAGTCGATCTAAGGAGAAATAGTGCAATGGTTACCTGAGCCAACTGCTGAATGAGAATAATCGGGCAGAAGTCGTGAAAAATGTAGAGTTATTGATAGAAGATGGTGCAAAAGTTGAAGCTAGTGATGATACAATTGTAACAAAATTTGTACAAATTGCTATAGTTGGGAAACACCAAGTAGAAGATGCTCACTGTCACACAGTCAGACTTTACCTAAAATTTTCCGTTCTTGCGATGATGCTGAGCAGTATCCTGCACACTCTCAGCCAACCCAAACACACATAACAACGCAACTTGGCGAGGTTTAGCAACAAAGGGACAAAATCGAACAACAGAAGGTAAGAGAAATCTCACTTGTATTCACAAACCGAATTACATGAACATGCAAAACCCTTACATGACCTTACACGGGCATGCCAAGTATGTGCCTTATTGGCCAGCAAAAGGAAGTTACGGTATGAAGCATTGGAGGTGTAGGTGTCATACAGTAGCCTGTGGAGGGAGAAGGAATTATCAATAGAATATGGTGGTGAGGGGCACTAGTGGATAGTGCGGGACGACCACTCGAGGTCTCTCCAAATGATGAGGTCGTACTTTCTACAAGGCCAACAGAAATCGAAATCCGCCATGGATGAACTGATCGAAGCTAGCCAAGTATGAGTGTGGACGATTGAGCAATGAAAATGGCAGAGCGGGAGTGTTCGTTAGTTTTGGCGGGAGAAGCTAGAGAGTTGTGGGGAAATGCAGATGGTGGGCATATAGGACTTTGGCCTCGTTCCAATAAAGAGGAGTATAATTATAGGGCCCAGAGCACAAGCAAAACATGAGCAGAGCAGAGAGTCGATCTAAAGAGATATAGTGCAATGATTACCTGAGCCAAGTGCTGAATGAGAATAATAGGATAGAAGTTGTGAAAAATGTAGAGTTATTGATAGAAGATGGTACCAAAGTCGAAGCTAGTGATGATACAGTTGTAACAAAATTTGTACAAATTACTATAGTTGGGAAACACCAAGTAGAAGATGCTCACTGTCACAGGGTCGGACATTACCTAACTTTTTCTGTTCCTGTGATGGTACTGAGCAGTGTCCCGAACACTCTTAGCGAACCCAAACACACGTAGCAACGCAGCTCGGCGTGGTTTAGCAACAAAGGGACAGAATCGAACAACATAAGGTAAGGGAAATCTCACTTGCATTCACAAACTGGATTACAAGAACACACAAAACACTTACACAACCTTACACTAACACGCCAAGTATGTGCCTTATTGGCCACCAAAAGGAAGTTGCAGTAGGAAGCGTCGGAGGTGGCGGTGCGTACAGTAGCCTGCGGAGGGAGAAGGATTTATCAATAGGTTGAGGTGGTGAGGGGCACTAGTGGACAGTGTGGGACGACCACTTGAGGTCTCTCCGAATGGTGAGATCGTACTTTGTACGAGGCCAATAGAAATCGAAATCCGCCATGGATGAGCCGATCAAAGCTAGCCAACGATGAGTGTGGACGATCGAGCAATGAAAATGGCAGAGTGGGAGTGTCCGTTAGTTTTGGCAGGAGAAGTTGGAGAGTTGTGGGAAAATGCAGATGGTGGGCATAGAGGACTTTGGGCCTCATTCCAACAAGGAGGTGCATAATTATAGGGCCCAACAAGAGGGAGCACAAGCAAAACATGAGTAGAGTTGAAAGCCGATCTAAGGAGACATAGTGCAACGGTTACCTGAGCCAAGTGTTGAATAAGAATAATAGGACATAAGTCGTGAAAAAGGTAGAGTTATTGACAGAAGATGGTACAAAAGTCGAAGCTAGTGATGATACAGTTGTAACAAAATTTGTACAAATTGCTATAGTTGGGAAATACCAAGTAGAAGATGTTCACTGTAACAGGGTCAAACATCACCTAAATTTTTCCGTTCCTACGATGGTGGTGAGCAGTGTTCCACACACTCTCAGCCAACCCAAACCCACATAGCAATGGAACTCGACAAGGTTTAGCAACAATGGGACAAAATCGAACAACACAAGGTAAGGGAAATCTCACTTGTATTCACAAACTAGATTACAAGAACACGCAAAACCCTTACATGACCTTACACGGACACGCTAAGTTTGTGCCTTATGCGTTCGACATCATTCTCCATCTTTTGCTAGAAGTAGCAACGAGTCAATAGCGCCAGCGTCCTTTCTCGTCCCGAATGCCTAGCCCACTACACATCATGATGTTTGCGCAGCAATTGAGTCCTTAGCCCTCCACTGGGGACGAATACACGACTACCATTCACGTACAACAAGCCATCTTCAAGCCAGTATCTCCTCACAGTACCATCTTGAACTTGCACAAACAACTTCTGGTATAACTGATCCTCCTTCGCCTGATCCATCAGTTTGCTCGTGAAGTTGGATTCCAGCTGGGTCAACGTAGCAACCATCTCTACTGCCTTCCTGCTCAATGCGTCGGCAACCTAGTTGTGACGCCCTTGCCTATGCTCCGACTCGAAGTCATACTCGGCTAGGAACTCCTACCACTGGGCTTGCTTTGGGGGTAACTTCTTTTGCGTTATAAAGAAAGTGTTTGCAACATTATCAGTTTTGATCACAAAAGAAGTGCCGAGTAGATATACCCACCATGCCCGTAGGCAGTACACAATTGCCAACATCTCCTTCTCGTGCGCGGAGTAGCGTTGCTTAGCCAACTTTAACTTTCAGCTCTCGAACGCTACCGGATACCTGTCCTGCACAAGCACCCCACCCGCAACACGGTCAGAGGCATCCGTATGGACTTCGACCGACCTATCGAAATCCGGAAGTTTTAGCATAGGTTCGGCCACAATCCGGGACTTGATTTTCTCGAAGGCATCAACACACACTCCCATCCCAAGTCCACGGCTTTCTTTCTGCAGTAGATCGGTGAGCGGGGATACCAACTTCGTGTATCCCTTGATGAACTTTCGGTAGTAGTTTGCCAAACCGANCTCTCCTCTCTGGTCTTTGTTTTTCCCGATCGGGTCCAAGGGGAGTCAGCTCACATTTTCCGCTGGGGTCACAGAGCCAGCGTCACTCATGTCCCATGTTTATATCCCGCCGGGAACCCGCGGTAGTTCAATAAGGTCCATTTCTATTCCGCCGGCTTAGCGGTCACCATGGTTATACACAAGCACAAACAGTATGCAGATCATGTATGAATGTATGCATGCCCAGCTACTGGTATCACACATATATCTAACAGCTACTCAATTCGAAATTGTATCTACTATGTACCAAACACAGACATATCATTCCACAATGGAAGAGTGTACTCACAACCTCTTACTTGATCAAAATCACAAAGCAGGATCCTCTAGGTGTTGATCTCGGGTCTCCTCAGCACCTATCATATCATCTACAATGAGGTCAATATACACACTTATACACATATGCATCAGTAAATTATCCTTACCTATCATATTCAAGGAAAATATCTTCTTATGAGCTAAGGATAATTTCTAAGGATTGAAAGGGCATAGGCTATTCTACCGATTGATCTAAAGAGAGAGGTCTCTCCTTTGCATCCCACACTGTTGTGATTTCCTCCTCCCTCCCCCACCAGCGTCTACTCCCAGCAAAACAGAAGAACAGAGAGCCCTTCAGCAGAAACGAAACAACCACACTAGCAGCACACACTACATTTCTCAGTTGACTTCAACTCGAGCCCTAACAACTATAGAAACTCAACCTCCCAGCAATAACACATCCATTTCAGCCATAGCGATTTCTGGATAACAACTCAACAACGACCTAAGTTGGGCTCGAGTAACCGAGATTCTCACCTCAACGCCCGAAGTCGACAGTAGGACAGTGGAACCTAGAACCAAGTTCTGGTTCGCAGAAGGTCCTCTCCTCTAGGCTCAATTGCCTCCCGCAGTGGCCGATTGAATGGAGACGAAAGGGGAAATCCGAAATCTTCCAGCCCTAATTTTCCTCTTCTCTTTCGCGTAGGGGGAAAAGACGAGAAGAACGACGAAGGGAGGAAGAGAAGAAGGAGAAAGCAAAAGTGGACAGGGTAGATGGGCCAAACTAAATGGGCGTCTTCATGCAACATAGTTCAACAACAAGGAGTTCAACAATGAAGCTGTTCAACTTCATGCAAGGTCTTCAATTGTGGGCTCAACTTGAGCTGCGAAGGCAAGGAGTCCAAGACCTCCAGACCGCAATGGCGAAGATGGAAGCGTTGATAGACATCCGCGTAGCCACAAACAACTTGAAGAGGAAGCAGGTCGAAAAGCCAAAGGACAAGGCATCCAAGCCTGGCAAGAATGCAGGCAAAGGCAAGAAGAAGCCACCCAAGGGAGATAAGGGGAAGGGGAAGGCAATGGAAGGTCCGTCCTTGAAGGACCCCAAGACCCACCCAGGGTGCTTCATCTACAATGGCTTCCGTCGTATTCGTGAGTCCCCAAACAGGGAGAAGCTGTCGGCCCTGGTAAACAGGACTAACTCCGACTCTAATGGCGAATAGACCATAGTGGCTCCTCTCCAAATCTTTGGCGCAATCCGCTTGGGGTGTAAGGCATCGGAGCAAGGACTGATGTATAGAGTGATGACCCTGAATGCAAAGGAGGCAGGGACGATGGTGGACACAGGCGGAACGCACACCTTCGTGTCAGATCAAGTTGTGCAAGCCTATGGACTGCGGATCCAAAAGTTAGCCGACTGAAGCAAACCTGTCTACACCCAAAGCAGACACGTGTTTGGGATGGCCAACGGAGTGCCCGTCCAGATTGGCGAGTGGTCCGGCAACATCGACACCATAATCATTATAATGGATGATTTCGATGTAATACTTGGTAACAATTTTCTTGTGAAAGCTTGTGTTTTAGTTATGCCACACTTGCCTGGTTTGTTGATCGCTAACTTGAATAAGCCGTGCTTCGTTCGGGGATTTAAAGGACTCAACCATGCGGAGGACATTCGGACCGAGAAGGTCTCGGCTATGCAAATAGCCAAGGGTTGGAAATGGGGCCATCCAACATACCTTGTAGCTATCCACGAGTCAGAACCCGACTTGGGCGTAACTATGGAGGTTCCTAACGTGGTGCAAGGGATCATAGGTGACTTTTGTGATGTTACGCCTATGAAACTACCCAAGGGCTTACCGCCAAGGCGGACGGTAGATCACAAGATTGATCTGATTCTGGGAACATGGCCACCTACAAAAGCACCTTATCGAATGTCGCCTAAAGAGATGGAGGAGTTGCACAAAAAACTCCGGGACTTGTTGGAGTCGGGGAAAGTTCAACCCTCCAAGGCACCCTTTGGAGCACCAGTGCTGTTCCAGGAGAAGTAGGACGGCACGCTGCGGTTGTGTGTAGACCACTGTGGGTTGAACAAAGTGACCGTGAAGAACAAATAGCCCGCACCTTTGATTGTAGACTTATTTGATCGCCTCAATGGAGTTGAATTCTTCACCAAGTTGGACCTGAGAACGAGTTAACCAATCTCTAGAGGAAGATCTTGGGCACTTACGTTGTGTGTTCCAACAGTTGAGAGAACACTGGTTGTACGTAAAGAAGGAAAAATGCGAGTTCTGCATGAAGGAAATTAACTTCCTTGGCCACGTAATTGGGGGTGGCATGGTGCAAATGGATCCCCAAAAGGTGCAAGCCATCAAGGAGTGGACTGTTTCAACCAAGGTGGGTGAGCTGCGGAGTTTCCTCGGTTTGGCAAACTACTACCGAAAGTTCATCAAGGGATACACGAAGTTGGTATCCCCGCTCACCGATCTACTGCAGAAAGAAAGCCGTGGACTTGGGATGGGAGTGTGTGTTGATGCCTTCGAGAAAATCAAGTCCCGGATTGTGGCCGAACCTATGCTAAAACTTCCGGATTTCGATAGGTCGGTCGAAGTCCATACGGATGCCTCTGACCGTGTTGCGGGTGGGGTGCTTGTGCAGGACAGGTATCCGGTAGCGTTCGAGAGCTGAAAGTTAAAGTTGGCTAAGCAACGCTACTCCGCGCACGAGAAGGAGATGTTGGCAATTGTGTACTGCCTACGGGCATGGTGGGTATATCTACTCGGCACTTCTTTTGTGATCAAAACTGATAATGTTGCAAACACTTTCTTTATAACGCAAAAGAAGTTACCCCCAAAGCAAGCCCAGTGGTAGGAGTTCCTAGCCGAGTATGACTTCGAGTCGGAGCATAGGCAAGGGCGTCACAACTAGGTTGCCGACGCATTGAGCAGGAAGGCAGTAGAGATGGTTGCTACGTTGACCCAGCTGGAATCCAACTTCACGAGCAAACTGATGGATCAGGCGAAGGAGGATCAGTTATACCAGAAGTTGTTTGTGCAAGTTCAAGATGGTACTGTGAGGAGATACTGGCTTGAAGATGGCTTGTTGTACGTGAATGGTAGTCGTGTATTCGTCCCCAGTGGAGGGCTAAGGACTCAATTGCTGCGCAAACATCATGATGTGTAGTGGGCTAGGCATTCGGGACGAGAAAGGACGCTGGCGCTATTGACTCGTTGCTACTTCTAGCAAAAGATGGAGAATGATGTCGAACGCATAAGGCACAAACTTAGCGTGTCCGTGTAAGGTCATGTAAGGGTTTTGCGTGTTCTTGTAATCTAGTTTGTGAATACAAGTGAGATTTCCCTTACCTTGTGTTGTTCGATTTTGTCCCATTGTTGCTAAACCTTGTCGAGTTCCATTGCTATGTGGGTTTGGGTTGGCTGAGAGTGTGTGGAACACTGCTCACCACCATCGTAGGAACGGAAAAATTTAGGTGATGTTTGACCCTGTTACAGTGAACATCTTCTACTTGGTATTTCCCAACTATAGCAATTTGTACAAATTTTGTTACAACTGTATCATCACTAGCTTCGACTTTTGTACCATCTTCTGTCAATAACTCTACCTTTTTCACGACTTATGTCCTATTATTCTTATTCAACACTTGGCTCAGGTAACCGTTGCACTATGTCTCCTTAGATCGGCTTTCAACTCTACTCATGTTTTGCTTGTGCTCCCTCTTGTTGGGCCCTATAATTATGCACCTCCTTGTTGGAATGAGGCCCAAAGTCCTCTATGCCCACCATCTGCATTTTCCCACAACTCTCCAACTTCTCCTGCCAAAACTAACGGACACTCCCACTCTGCCATTTTCATTGCTCGATCGTCCACACTCATCGTTGGCTAGCTTTGATCGGCTCATCCATGGCGGATTTCGATTTCTATTGGCCTCGTACAAAGTACGATCTCACCATTCGGAGAGACCTCAAGTNCAGATGGTGGGCATAGAGGACTTTGGGCCTCATTCCAACAAGGAGGTGCATAATTATAGGGCCCAACAAGAGGGAGCACAAGCAAAACATGAGTAGAGTTGAAAGCCGATCTAAGGAGACATAGTGCAACGGTTACCTGAGCCAAGTGTTGAATAAGAATAATAGGACATAAGTCGTGAAAAAGGTAGAGTTATTGACAGAAGATGGTACAAAAGTCGAAGCTAGTGATGATACAGTTGTAACAAAATTTGTACAAATTGCTATAGTTGGGAAATACCAAGTAGAAGATGTTCACTGTAACAGGGTCAAACATCACCTAAATTTTTCCGTTCCTACGATGGTGGTGAGCAGTGTTCCACACACTCTCAGCCAACCCAAACCCACATAGCAATGGAACTCGACAAGGTTTAGCAACAATGGGACAAAATCGAACAACACAAGGTAAGGGAAATCTCACTTGTATTCACAAACTAGATTACAAGAACACGCAAAACCCTTACATGACCTTACACGGACACGCTAAGTTTGTGCCTTATGCGTTCGACATCATTCTCCATCTTTTGCTAGAAGTAGCAACGAGTCAATAGCGCCAGCGTCCTTTCTCGTCCCGAATGCCTAGCCCACTACACATCATGATGTTTGCGCAGCAATTGAGTCCTTAGCCCTCCACTGGGGACGAATACACGACTACCATTCACGTACAACAAGCCATCTTCAAGCCAGTATCTCCTCACAGTACCATCTTGAACTTGCACAAACAACTTCTGGTATAACTGATCCTCCTTCGCCTGATCCATCAGTTTGCTCGTGAAGTTGGATTCCAGCTGGGTCAACGTAGCAACCATCTCTACTGCCTTCCTGCTCAATGCGTCGGCAACCTAGTTGTGACGCCCTTGCCTATGCTCCGACTCGAAGTCATACTCGGCTAGGAACTCCTACCACTGGGCTTGCTTTGGGGGTAACTTCTTTTGCGTTATAAAGAAAGTGTTTGCAACATTATCAGTTTTGATCACAAAAGAAGTGCCGAGTAGATATACCCACCATGCCCGTAGGCAGTACACAATTGCCAACATCTCCTTCTCGTGCGCGGAGTAGCGTTGCTTAGCCAACTTTAACTTTCAGCTCTCGAACGCTACCGGATACCTGTCCTGCACAAGCACCCCACCCGCAACACGGTCAGAGGCATCCGTATGGACTTCGACCGACCTATCGAAATCCGGAAGTTTTAGCATAGGTTCGGCCACAATCCGGGACTTGATTTTCTCGAAGGCATCAACACACACTCCCATCCCAAGTCCACGGCTTTCTTTCTGCAGTAGATCGGTGAGCGGGGATACCAACTTCGTGTATCCCTTGATGAACTTTCGGTAGTAGTTTGCCAAACCGAGGAAACTCCGCAGCTCACCCACCTTGGTTGAAACAGTCCACTCCTTGATGGCTTGCACCTTTTGGGGATCCATTTGCACCATGCCACCCCCAATTACGTGGCCAAGGAAGTTAATTTCCTTCATGCAGAACTCGCATTTTTCCTTCTTTACGTACAACCAGTGTTCTCTCAACTGTTGGAACACACAACGTAAGTGCCCAAGATCTTCCTCTAGAGATTGGTTAACTCGTTCTCAGGTCCAACTTGGTGAAGAATTCAACTCCATTGAGGCGATCAAATAAGTCTACAATCAAAGGTGCGGGCTATTTGTTCTTCACGGTCACTTTGTTCAACCCACAGTGGTCTACACACAACCGCAGCGTGCCGTCCTACTTCTCCTGGAACAGCACTGGTGCTCCAAAGGGTGCCTTGGAGGGTTGAACTTTCCCCGACTCCAACAAGTCCCGGAGTTTTTTGTGCAACTCCTCCATCTCTTTAGGCGACATTCGATAAGGTGCTTTTGTAGGTGGCCATGTTCCCAGAATCAGATCAATCTTGTGATCTACCGTCCGCCTTGGCGGTAAGCCCTTGGGTAGTTTCATAGGCGTAACATCACAAAAGTCACCTATGATCCCTTGCACCACGTTAGGAACCTCCATAGTTACGCCCAAGTCGGGTTCTGACTCGTGGATAGCTACAAGGTATGTTGGATGGCCCCATTTCCAACCCTTGGCTATTTGCATAGCCGAGACCTTCTCGGTCCGAATGTCCTCCGCATGGTTGAGTCCTTTAAATCCCCGAACGAAGCACGGCTTATTCAAGTTAGCGATCAACAAACCAGGCAAGTGTGGCATAACTAAAACACAAGCTTTCACAAGAAAATTGTTACCAAGTATTACATCGAAATCATCCATTATAATGATTATGGTGTCGATGTTGCCGGACCACTCGCCAATCTGGACGGGCACTCCGTTGGCCATCCCAAACACGTGTCTGCTTTGGGTGTAGACAGGTTTGCTTCAGTCGGCTAACTTTTGGATCCGCAGTCCATAGGCTTGCACAACTTGATCTGACACGAAGGTGTGCGTTCCGCCTGTGTCCACCATCGTCCCTGCCTCCTTTGCATTCAGGGTCATCACTCTATACATCAGTCCTTGCTCCGATGCCTTACACCCCAAGCGGATTGCGCCAAAGATTTGGAGAGGAGCCACTATGGTCTATTCGCCATTAGAGTCGGAGTTAGTCCTGTTTACCAGGGCCGACAGCTTCTCCCTGTTTGGGGACTCACGAATACGACGGAAGCCATTGTAGATGAAGCACCCTGGGTGGGTCTTGGGGTCCTTCAAGGACGGACCTTCCATTGCCTTCCCCTTCCCCTTATCTCCCTTGGGTGGCTTCTTCTTGCCTTTGCCTGCATTCTTGCCAGGCTTGGATGCCTTGTCCTTTGGCTTTTCGACCTGCTTCCTCTTCAAGTTGTTTGTGGCTACGCGGATGTCTATCAACGCTTCCATCTTCGCCATTGCGGTCTGGAGGTCTTGGACTCCTTGCCTTCGCAGCTCAAGTTGAGCCCACAATTGAAGACCTTGCATGAAGTTGAACAGCTTCATTGTTGAACTCCTTGTTGTTGAACTATGTTGCATGAAGACGCCCATTTAGTTTGGCCCATCTACCCTGTCCACTTTTGCTTTCTCCTTCTTCTCTTCCTCCCTTCGTCGTTCTTCTCGTCTTTTCCCCCTACGCGAAAGAGAAGAGGAAAATTAGGGCTGGAAGATTTCGGATTTCCCCTTTCGTCTCCATTCAATCGGCCACTGCGGGAGGCAATTGAGCCTAGAGGAGAGGACCTTCTGCGAACCAGAACTTGGTTCTAGGTTCCACTGTCCTACTGTCGACTTCGGGCGTTGAGGTGAGAATCTCGGTTACTCGAGCCCAACTTAGGTCGTTGTTGAGTTGTTATCCAGAAATCGCTATGGCTGAAATGGATGTGTTATTGCTGGGAGGTTGAGTTTCTATAGTTGTTAGGGCTCGAGTTGAAGTCAACTGAGAAATGTAGTGTGTGCTGCTAGTGTGGTTGTTTCGTTTCTGCTGAAGGGCTCTCTGTTCTTCTGTTTTGCTGGGAGTAGACGCTGGTGGGGGAGGGAGGAGGAAATCACAACAGTGTGGGATGCAAAGGAGAGACCTCTCTCTTTAGATCAATCGGTAGAATAGCCTATGCCCTTTCAATCCTTAGAAATTATCCTTAGCTCATAAGAAGATATTTTCCTTGAATATGATAGGTAAGGATAATTTACTGATGCATATGTGTATAAGTGTGTATATTGACCTCATTGTAGATGATATGATAGGTGCTGAGGAGACCCGAGATCAACACCTAGAGGATCCTGCTTTGTGATTTTGATCAAGTAAGAGGTTGTGAGTACACTCTTCCATTGTGGAATGATATGTCTGTGTTTGGTACATAGTAGATACAATTTCGAATTGAGTAGCTGTTAGATATATGTGTGATACCAGTAGCTGGGCATGCATACATTCATACATGATCTGCATACTGTTTGTGCTTGTGTATAACCATGGTGACCGCTAAGCCGGCGGAATAGAAATGGACCTTATTGAACTACCGCGGGTTCCCGGCGGGATATAAACATGGGACATGAGTGACGCTGGCTCTGTGACCCCAGCGGAAAATGTGAGCTGACTCCCCTTGGACCCGATCGGGAAAAACAAAGACCAGAGAGGAGAGGTAAGAAAAAGAGAGAGACTTGACGACGATGGGTCCACTCTTACCGCCAGAGGTTAATAGGCGGACCCCGCATGCATGCGAAGGGAAGGGGCACGGGAAGTAGAACTCTAGGAATTGATTGAGGTGCGGGGTCACGGTACCGTTTGGGGAGAGGAGAAGTAACGGTACCGCCATAATTCTGTCGCAAAGGTAGTGCTTTGCATTAGGTGGATCGTGTGAAGTTGGTTGAATTGCCAATGACCATATGTCCTCGGTATATATTTTTTCAGTAAGTTGATACAGTTGTGCAAGGACTTATATGTGAGCCAAATGTTATTCCACTATGGAATTTTGTATTCACTGAGTTGCAGCTCATACTCTTCTGCAAATTGTGTTTTTCAGATAGAGGAGACACTCAGCCGTGTGGAGCCGCCCAAAGTGATTCAGGGATCAACTAGGACAAGTTCTTAGTTAGGGTATGTGTAGATTTCATGCATAGTTGTAACTGAATGTCATGGCCTGAATATTTTGTGGGTAATAACTGTGGTTCGAGGAATGGTTGTGGATGAGTTTTGACTGAATATGTGTGTGTTGAACTATTCTATAGCAGGTTTTGAACTTCTGGTTAGCTTAAAATACAAGGGGAAACTCTGCTGAAATTTCGAGTCGTGTCAAGTTTGGTATCAGAGTTAGAAGGAGTGACAGTTCTTAAATCTGTGAGGGCTCTTTTAAGGACAAAAATCGTGAGGGGTGGGATGGGCCAGACTTGAGCCCCAGTCCCCAAAGCGAACAATACCTCGCAGGTGGTAGTGGGTCGTGACAGAGGCGTGGTCGACCGCCAGTAGCAGCATCTTGCTCGAGGGTTCGCCGCCAGAGTTTCGCATTATTGGATAGGTACATGACAGGCATCGAGACCCATTCCCCTTCTGGAACTCTTCTTGGCTCGAAGTAGTGTTAGATGTCCCACAAGAAGTTCTTGAGCTCCTTGGAACTCCGAGCGCCTGTGAAGGCTTTGGGTTCAAGTATTCTTACTTTGGCCCGAGATCCCCCTACTTCAACTGCCCTTGCAACCAACATCCGTCGGAGGATGCACACTTCCTCCTTCAACCGGGCAACGTCTAGAACAAGGGAGGCAAGCACTTCCGCTACCATTCCACCAACTCCAGACATGTTGTCGAGGGACGCTTCCAAGGCCGCAACTCAATCCTTCAATGCGTCCATGCATGACATTCAGGTTACCAGTCGTTTGTTGTTGAAGACACTCACCTTACCGCTAAACACGGCACTGATACCAACTGTCATAGGGGTAGGATTTTACCTAAATTTTTCCGTTCCTACGATGTTGATGAGCACTGTCCTGCACACTCTCAGCCAACCCAAACACATGTAGCAACGCAACTCAACGAGGTTTAGCAACAAAGGGACAAAATCAAACAACACAAGGTAAGGGAAATCTCACTTGTATTCACAAACCAGATTACAAGAATACGCAAAACTCTTACACGACCTTACACAGACACGCCAAGTATGTGTCTTATGCGTCCAACACTTGTACTACTCACTTGGACAAATGAACTTGCCCTGGGAGTCCATGCACAGCTGGGAGGAATTGAAGACAACACGGCTGGACTTCCTGGTTCAGCTTTCGGTCAAGGACTTCCCTTCCTTTGCTGCAGTCTTCCTTCTCCTCGCCTGGCTTGCTTGCTCGCTCACTTGCTCACTTGCTTGCCTAAGTGTGTGTGTCTGTGTGTTGTGGTATGTTTGTGTGTCCCTTCCTTTTGCCGACCATCAGTCCCATTTATCCTTGCAGGGGCAAGTAGCACAGTCCTTGGCAGCCTTGCTTCCCCTACCTGTCGAGCAGGAGTTGGTGCCTGCAGCAGTGGGATTGACTAGAGCAGTTGGATGGACTGGAGCAATTGAATTGACTGCTTGCCAGCTCAATCCTCTGGTCAGTCCTCTGACTGGGAGCCCATGCCCCCATGACTGAAGCTGGTTTGGTCCGGCTGAGTGCCACTAACACTCAGCTAGGTTCTGGGCTCGTGCCCGCGTGTTGGATCAGTTGCTGGCATCCGAGGTGCTGCTCGATCATGAGTGACCTTCCCTAACAGCACTTGTGGGAGCTTATGGCATTCCTAGGGCATTCGGATTGCTTGCCCTAGGAAGCATGTTGCAGGAGCTTGCCCACATCTATAGCCTACCAGCTCGCCATGGAGCATGTTCAAGGAAGGCTTAAGGCATCCCTATCGCCCACCCTTGAGCGAGCCTTGTAGGACCGGCCACACGCACGTCTCTTGCCAACCCGCCATGGAGCAAGTGTTGCAGGAGAACCCTTTGCCCATGTCGCCCGCCCGCTCGCCCTTCCATACTAGATGATCCTTCGACAATCTTCCCCTATCCTAGTCCAAGTTGCTATGCAATCAAGGGCCCGCATAGTAGCCATATCTGTGTCCGAGCATTAAGGGGCTAACACTCACCACCATGGATTGGTCAAACCAACAATAAACAGGAAGGAGGCCATTGATGATACCATCAATGGCATGTTCTGTCATGACCCGAAATTTTGACAAAGTTTCATCTTATTTTCATACAAACCAAAATCTCAATACCTATTATAAAATAATTTGACTAACATATTCAATAACAACCGTTCAATAATTTGACCCGAAAAACTTGCCTCCTGAAAATGTCATTTCCTCTTGCGTTGGTCAACCTTGGGATTCAAGTATAACTTAGGATCCCTGACGAATCTCCTGAGAGTGTCTGCTTTCTCTTCAGAGAGGTCGGTGTTCTCCAGGATGTATTGCTTTGATCGATGCCTTGGCAATCACTTCAATGGAACCAATGGCTTCAGTCAGCTGGACATAGCAACACCAAAGGATCAAACAAATTGGTTCTGCTCTTATATTGGAATGTATAAGATGATATAATTAGTTTCAGAAGACGGAGTTGAAGCTGTTGATGCAGTTACCGTATTAGCATCATGATCATCAACGCTTGGTATTGAGGTGACTACCTACGGAAGATGTCCATCCTTCGGATAAACTGCCTCCTCTTCACAGTTAAACATAAGAAAAAAGGTACTTGTGAAGAATGATGGACTAATCTCAGCGCTACTCGAGAAGTAAGAGAAAATGCCTCAAAAATTTAAAAACCAACCTCAGCCTTCAGCTTTGAAACGGCATCCAGTTGTTTGCATACGGCAACTTAGGATATGTTTAAAAGAGCATGAATTTACCCTAATGAAGTGAAAGCGAGCTTTGAAGACTGAAATCTACCCCCAAGGGAAAGAGCTATCCTCACGATCTTCTCGAAGCCCATCTCAAGGTCATGAACAGGTACGAAAGCTGGTTTACCAAACTCCATCCCAAACCTAAGCACCAGAAGTTATAAAGTTTGTCGTCGTCTGTACACGGAATTGCAACCCAAGAAACATGCACGTGGAAGCACAACTCACTTGAAATAGGTGCGGACAAAAGAATCATTTTGCTCCTTGGTTGGGAGCGTTACCACAACATAGAAATGAGCAAATTGCTGTTTTAAGTTTTCGAACCCTGTCAAGAAAGTAAAATTAGAGAGGACACAGAGCGACCGGGTTGAGAATCTACACTACCTGCTGAAGACAGTAGGAATATTATGGCAATCCCAAGAAGGTACAAAGACAAGAGCCACCGATATACCTCCACAGTTGACAATAAAATCGTGCAGAAATGTATCTAAGTTCAGAACCAAAGAAACGAATGGTTTCAGCTATCAGGAACCAGTAAAGGAGCTAAATTACAGGTCCAATTGGAACGAAGTTAATGCGAAAGAAGTTTGCATGGAGAAAGGAGGAGATGAAATTAATAAGAGAAGGGTGTTGTCCATCTCTCCAGATAGAACTCATTATACAAACCACTCCACTACCTGCAAATATAAAAGATTATGCTCTCTACAAGATGCTCATCACAGAACACACTTATGATGCTTGAATAGATAATATTTGGCACTCAATGGGACTCAAAGAGCATAATGTGGAATGTCGCAGCTCCTCTTATACTGACGTCAAAACTATAAGAGAAGCACAAGGAAACTGCCACTAAAAGTAACTGTTCAGCAGTATAACTTCAGAATAGAAGCCTATCCATTGAAAAATTATTAAGTAATTTCGGAGAGCATGTAGCGTATAAAGACTTACAAGAAAACTGTATGAGAAGGTGGAGGTATAAATCTCAAAGTTTAACTCAGCCAGTGAACTCAAGAATCCATAGCTTTATCTCACAAAATCAATGGAACAAAACAAAAAAAAAATCATGAAATTTCGCTAGCTTTAAGGTACGGTGAACGGCTAGAACACAAGACTAGGTGGTAGTGGACAGCAAGTGTCGGCAGGCCTGTGATGCAGTCCTAAATGGGAAAACTGCATCTTGTAGTTTTCTAATTTTGTCCTTCATTTTGAAATTTTCAACAAAAATTTACCGAATTAACACAAATGTATCAAAGTACATCCAAGGACGTTGAACAGTGCCAACAGCAGGAGATCAAAAGGCCATTGTGCCTGGATCTCCCTGTCCTGAATTACTTGATTTCGTGTCCACAACGTCCTCCATTACTGAGATAGTGCAAACGATTGAGAGGAAGCAATTTTAATCAGACGCAACATGAAACAGGAGATATTCGACGCTCAATTCAAATCTCCCTCCTGAGACAACAGACCTATACTTTTAAACTTCAGCTGCAGAAGCTAAGAAATCCAGTATTCAGATAGCTGCTCATGAAGATAAATTCGCTATGCATTAAGAACCGGAGCAGCAAGCAGTTTAGACAGCAAATTAACCAGCTGACACAATCATTGAGCTACTAGCGGATGCGCCATATGTGAGATGAGCCTAAAAGCAAGAGCCGTTCAGCGATTGATTCCTCCTAAATACTGTGATATTACCTCGAGGAGAAGACGAGAATCCAGAGAGACGCAGGGCGGAGTGGCGCGAAAATTAGCGGTTCCGAGAGGGGAAGGCGTTAATTCGGATCGGGTCAGGAATTTTCCGGTAAAGTTGGGCTGAGTGCTTCACTCGTGTACATTAATTTTTACAATTATGGACATACGGGCTTCGTATCAGGTTTACAAGGCCGGAAAACTCAGGGCCGGCTCAAGGGCAATTTTGGATTCAATGAGGGCCCATTGGCCTATAAGAAATAGGATGACAGGTAAGGAAAATCAGGGAAAATACGGAATCTCCCCTACAACAATCAAATCTCACAGCGTTACTATTTCACAAAACTCATTTGCTATTTGTCAATCATTGGGGTAATTGCTTTTGATTATAGCCACATGAGTTAGGGAGGAAAAAGGTAGACATACATTTGCTTTTGTTGTATCAAGATAAACGAATTAATGATAAGGACTTGTGCTTGGAAGTGGTATTACGAAATCTCGAGCCTTCAAAAAGATGAATGTGATTGGAAGGCCTCTCGTACCTATTTAATATCCCCCCACTTTATTATCTTTCTCTTGTATTTTGTTTTTTTTCTTCTTCTTCTTGTTCTTCTCACCATTGAAATCTTTTTTCATGTCTTCCATGAAGAAGCGACACCGACGTTGACTGAAAAAATGACTAATAATCATTTAGTCTGGGACATGTGGGATGAACAAATAATCATAATCCTATGTTTGAATCATGATGCGTCTGTAATGTAATATTCATCCAGAAAACAAAAAGAGTTCTACGTCAAGCAAAATCAACCAAACTAGCGTTCAATCAGAGGAACATGCTGTTGAAAGGGGGGAAGGCAGTAAATTCGAGTCATACCTTCAGGGTTAGTGGAGGAATTCTTGTGCACTTCTTGGAAGCCATCTCGTACATGAACAAGGCAGTGTTCCATCCACTCAGGAGAATAAACTTGCTGCCATCCTCCAAGACCTTGACGAGCTTGAAAGAGTGCTCTAGGGACGGGTGATGATGAGGAGTGTCTATGCTGACTTTGCGCTTGAACCATGTCGAGTTTTTCAAATCCTTGAGAGCCCACAAGTCGAACCCATTCTGGGAACCGCGATTTATGTGATAGATCGCTCCATTACCTGCAATGGAAGTGCCCCACCAACCGCTCGGATGAAAGAGCTGCTCTCTCTTGTTTCAGGCGCATGCTCTTTATTATGAAAAAGCCAACAAGTGTGAAGAGGCTGAGAAGATGTACCATTATGGAGTACAAAAGTGAGCCTTTCTACTTATTCAGCATGTACTGAGTCTGTTAATTGTCTGAATAGCTGCAAGAGAACTATTCTGTAATCATCTCTATTCTCATTCATTGTTCTTCGTCCATTGAGGGTCGGAAATTGCTCCTGCATAAAGTCTCGAAAAATAGCCATCATGTTTTCATTCATTTTGAAAGTCTTTTGGCATGTCCAGCAGTGCAAAAAAGCTGGAGTTTTCTTACGAAGGGCTGGCTTTGGAAGAGATTACACATCGACTATCATCATGAAAAGTTAGAGTTTTAGAAGTATCTAAAAGATCATATATTCCATTTGCTGGGTATGATGTCTACTTAATGCGGAGAGAAACAACGGAATTAACGAGCTATCAATTGTTTAGCCTTGCAGAACCAATGGGTGACTTAAAGAAATCCTATGAACAGTTCCTCTGTCGATTGGAGAGGAACAAGGATAAGAAAAACCAGGTATTTTCATTTCATTTTTTTTCTCAGTTATTTATCCTGTCTCTATCAAACTTGAAATCATTAGTCTACGGTCCAACATATGCAGCAGCATGAGAAGAAAGTCCAGAAGAAGCCTCTATTGCACCTCAAGTCCCTAGAAAATAAGGAAAACATGAGCAGAGCTGAGAGCCAATCTGATGAGACATATTGCATTGGTTACCTGAACCAAGTGTTGAATGAAAATAATACAGAAGGAGCTGGGAAGATTCTGGACAAGAAGTCAAAGAATGTGAAATTATTGATAGAAGAAAATAGAAAAGTCGAAGCAAGTGCCGATACAGTCGTAACAAAATTTGTAGATGCTGCTATTGTTGGTAAACTCCAAGTAGAAGATGCTTGCCACCATGGATTGGTAGAGCCGACAATAAACATGAAGGAGGCCATTGATACCATCAATGGCACGTTCAGTGAGCCCATTGAGGTTGTTCCAGTTAAACGAAAGGGAGTGACTCATAACCAACAAAATGAAAATCAGAGTAGTAAGAGTGGATTCATGGGGTTCGGAGATGAAGATGCAGATAAGAAAGTTGAACCCGACCAGCCCCAGCAGAAACTGCTTGAATATACATTGATGATGAAGAAAATTGTGATGGCAGGGATGAAGGACATCATACAGGAAATCCGGTCTCCACTGGCTTTGTATTTCCACGCCCAAAGGATCTTCCCTCGGAAAGTTTGGATGAGTTGGCCACTGCAACTTCATCACGGGGGAAGTTCAGAGAGGACACAGTTGTCTGTAGATTTGTTGGGTCTGCCATCTTAGATGACCCATTGTTCGAAAATGTTTGCCATCATGGTTTGGTGGACCCAACAATTAACTTGAAGGAGGCAATGGAGGACATAAATAGCGTGTTTGGAAAGCCAATCGATTATGTTCGGACTAAAGGATCAAAGAAGAATGAGAGACCATCTGAAGGGAAAGGACATGACAGTGGATTCTTGATTCTTCCTGACGAAGATGATGATGTTGTCAATGACAGACAATATCAGCTTCAACTGCTGCCGGATTTGTTAACCAAAGTTGAACACCGCGGAAAAGATCCAGTAGGACTAGCAATTCTCCCTGACGATGAGTTGGAACTTCCTCAGGAAGTGCTCGATTTTATTTCTTCCACTAGGTAAGAAGCCTCGCTCGTGTTGAGATGTGAATCTTTGGCAGTCAACAAATTGCTGGATCAAAGTTTATAATCATGATTGATGTTAGGTTTCTCAGGGTCAGAGATGTTGGGGGTGCACATGGGAGCTACGAGAAGAAAATGAAACGCCAGAACCAATCCAAAATGATCAATGTAGGTATTAGTTTCGCCGCCGAGGTACCTATAAAGTCTATTGCAGAAGCATTGAATGGTCAGGAGACCGAGCACCTCCAAGAAGCTACTAGTCCTGGACATCATTTTAAGACAGAACACGGCAGAGAAACATTCCGAGGACATTGATGTTTTTCTCACATTCATGTTCTTTTAGGGGTTGTCTTCTCGTGAGACAATCCTTCTTCCACGATGGAAGGGGAAACTTCTTTCAACGACGAGGCGGTGTCCTTGGACGTCATGGCTTCCACTCATGTTTCCAAGCCACCCAAGGGTCGCTGAGTTTCTCCGTAGGATATGTATGTTTTGCCCACGGATCAGAGCTGGCTTCACAGATACGAAATGTTCCTAGTACTGCAATAACTTCTAGAGGTTTGTCTATGCATTCTACCGCTACAATTATTCAGCCGGGTCCAGTGATGCGATTCCTCATGTGGAATCAAAATATCAGAGGTCCACATGAAGCTGACAGGATCAAGGTAGTAAGGTCGATGAGATATTGGAATCGGCCTCCAGCCACGGTGGTGTGACTTTGGCTCATGAAGATCTGGTGCCGAAGTTGCCCCCCAGTCGCAGGAGAATGTCCAGAGAACCTTTTTTTTTTTTTTCCTCCTAGAATGGTGAAAAAAACACAGATGTTTTTCATGTGGATCTTTCCGTATTGCTCTTTGGTTGTTTCAACAGTTCAGATATACAACTGGTCCAGGTCAGTCTATCATGGTTTGGTACAACTAAGAATAAGCATCATTTTTGAGTATTCAAACCAGAAGCAACAATTTTCCCGTCCAACCGCGGTTATGCCTGACCTTCAACTTCCTCGGGTCCAACTAATCAGGCTGTTGACATGAACGCGATAGGAGAAGCAAGGAATTCCCATCTGACGACCGGAGTTTAGAGTTCTACCTTCCATGTCAATAAGCGGAATGCTTGTGCACCTCCTGGAATTCATCTCGTACACAACGGAAGTCACTGTTGTTTTGCTCATGAAAACAAACTTGTTGTCGTCTTCAAAGTCTCCGATGAGATCATATGAGTCATCCCAAGACGGAGGAGGAGGTGCACTTACAGTAAATTGCCGCCTAAACCATGTTGGGCGGTTACTTAAATCTCTGAGACCCCACAACTCGAACCGGTTCTGTGACATGAATCTCACGTGGTAGAACTTTCCCTCAGATCCAGAGAACCTAACAGGCCAGCCGTTGCTTGGAGCAAACGGTAACGGGGAGCAATATACGGCCTCAAACTTTTCGGTTGTGAGATCGAGAGTGAGCAGTCTGACTTCCCGAGGTTCTCCACTCAACGTCATCAGCCAGTGTAACTTCCCTTCACAGGAAACTGTTGCTGTAACCGTCCCTTTCGGTTCTTCTGGTGGTAGTTTTAGTTTTCTCCATGAGGTTAACCGGTGTTTACTACTGTCCAGTTCAGTAAGATAGCATTCGCGAACAAGTCCATGTGAAGAAGTTGTCACCACAATCTTGTACCTCTGTAAGGAAACATCATAGATGATATGACCCTTTTCGTAGGTCCACATTGCATCTGGGACAGGCAACAATCTGCTAAATCTTGTAATTGGATTACATACCAGCAGCGCTTCTTTAAGCTTCATACTTTTCGACCCAAGGTCTGATCCTAGCCTTGTTTTGAAAAGCCGTCGGTCTGATCTTATTCTTGTGAGGAGTAGCCCATCGCATGAGTCGAGGACGTCATAATCCACCCAAAACTTCCGAGTGTTGCGAGAGAGAAGGCGCCTGCAATGAGCGAAGTCACGGCATAACTTGCCAGCGTAGAGCCCTGCGCTCGAATCTTCTGCCGATAGATAAAACGGCTCCATGACATTGTCAGAACGGTACAACACAAACACGATCCCGCCATGGCCATTCCAGTGCTGGAGATGAGATTCTGCGAAGAGAGGGCTGGTGATAATCTTGTACCAGGACCTGCAGACCAACTTAAACCGAACGAGGTCGCCCGCGGGGAGCCGGAGAAGAATCTCAATCAAGACATCTTCCGGTAACGAAGACATGTGGTCGATGCCCGCCTCCGTCCTCGCCCTCCTCATCGCCAAGAAATTAGGCTATGCGTTCTTTGCCGGGGCTCTTGCCGTCTTTCGTCCTCGTTTCAAAGCTCGCAGGCTGTTCTTCTCTTAGATGCCAAATTCCTAGCAGGGAAAATCGCTCGGCAGTTCAAACATTGAATCCGGATTTTTGTTTTTTTTTGTTTTTGGTATCTTATTTTTATCTGAAGAACAGATTTCTAGATTTACGGAATATGTGCATTCCATAAAGTTGATTGACATATATATATATATATATATATATCTTTTTTCTGGTAAACGTCCACGTGTAGATACATATATATCCTATATTATAAAGAAAGGACAGATCTGAAGATCAAGAGAAAGAATCGGATAATCTCTACCCACAATCTTATTACCATCAACCGATGATGTGAATTTCCACCTTCACAACAGGGTTAATAGGAGTCTTGCCGAGATACGATTCAATTTCGGTATGGCTGACTAAGAGAATCCCTGTAATATTATTCTATGGTAATTAATGTCACCAAAACATATATATATATATATATATATATACACACACGTATAGATTATTACCGTATCTTTGACAAATTAAATTAGCTGATACGAAATCAGTCGGGAGTTGGTATCAATTTGACAGGCCGACCGGTTTCCCGTATCAGTAATGGATAAATTTTAGAATATATCTCAATTCTGTCCATATTGAGATAGTATTTCAGATGTCGAAATATATACGTATATGTATGTATATCTTACTAAAGATGTTAAATGACTAGTTTGGACTGATTCAAAATTGGTATAGAACCATTTAGGCTCGGTTATGGCTCGGTCCATTAAACATAAAGTGTTGGTCCGGTGATGGACCAAGGTTCAAGAAAATATGAACCGGTCTAGTACCGTTCATAAGTAAGCCGGTTCATAGCTGGATCCGATTTGAACTATGAATGTTTAATTTTTTCATATTATTTAAAATAAATATTTAAAAAATGAAATTTAATAATTAATTTATAGGTTTTTGGTGATATTGGCAAATTTTTTATTCACTAAAAATAATGTCGGCCAATTCTAATTTAACATGCTCATTTCTTGTATTGGACTTATAATCATCCTTCAATCTAATAAGAACGATTATAGGCCAGTTTGGAGCCGTCCATGCTGATTACGGACCCAACCGGCTCATTTAACATCTCTATATCTTACTACTGCACTTCCACTTGCAGGGGGCATCCTGGCTCGATCGATGATGTCCTCAATTTGCTTGCTCTTTGTGTGGACGTACTCGCGTAGTAGTTGACATCATGCCAAAGGTTTTAACATGTTTCTGCATGTGATTGCAAATTTGATCGTGCATTATCTGTATTCAAGTGTCTAAGGAACCCTCCATTTTCTTGAACTACAGGCGGGTCACCTTCGCCTCGTGAGGCCATACATGGCTGCAGTGCAGAGCAACCATGTACCCACTGTTAATGATGCCTCGTCTTCTGGTATTATTTATAGCTGTTAGCTGAATGAAGTGCTTGATCTCAAGAGTGAGTTTTTCGTTTGCTTCTGCATCCGGTGGGTTATATATATCTTATGGATTATCTCCACCTACAGGCAAAAAACCGAGAAACACGTATCAAGAACATCACACAATGAAGCGTCCGGTTGGTCGAACTATGGCACTCCCCTAATCCCTTTAAACATATCAGCAAATTCATGCTCCAATATATGGAAATTAAGGTTACTTTCAAGCAATAACACCATTTAGAAACACACTTATAAACTCGTTGGAAATGGCCTTAATACAGAGACTTGGCTTGATCCATGGATTCCAAATAACCCTGGCTTTAAACCTGTTCCAATCAGCATGTCACCATTGACACCGAACTGAGAGTAAAAGATCTGTTTATGTCACACTCTGCTGTACGGTGTACTAATCTGCCGATCACATTATTTGACACTACGCAATTCTGGGCCTGATGGAAGTGCTCACCTCTCTTTGGTGGATGTGCTTTTAATTGTGTAGCGTGGAGAGAGTCCAAACATAAAGTGACAATTTGTTCTATTCCCAAATATAGTAACCTCTGTAAAGATCTGATCAGCTTCATCTGCGATCCCTAGACTTCAAAATGAGCAGCAGTACGGAAATGGAAAGATTTACTTTGTTTGGAGCTTCACTGCTGTAATCATTATGGAAAATGAGATTGAATATTATCCATTCATGTATGCATGCTGATCTGTTTTCCTTCTTGGAAAACCCAGATAGAAAGAAAACAGAGATAAATCCCATTTTGAGCACCTGCATAGCTGCATAGATAGAGACCTAGATCCAGAACCCTCTGAAGATAATATAAAAGTGAAGGACTTCCCTTCCCCAGTTGCATAAGTGATAAATGCTAATCAGAATGAAGAGTTAGTTTAATGAGTTCACGGATGCTGCCTGGAAAAATTGCTCATCTTGTATATCTGGAGTCAGGAGGATGATTTTGTCATGGTTTGAAAAAGAACAAGTTGAAGCAGAAGTCATTTGCCCTGCACTTCAAAACGTGAAGAGAATGAAGTGGAAGAAGATTTCTCTGTTTTCATATGCCCAACTTATCATCAGAGCCATTTTGTCTCTCACACACTGAGATTGCAAGACACCAGTACTTGACATAAGAGAACATCTGACCTCTATTGAGTCCTTAAGATGTACATGGATTCCTAGAAACTGTAACAAACCAGCACGTAATCTTTGTAGTAGAGGAAGAAACTCCTGAGCAGTTGATTTACGTCGATCAGTTCAAAATTGGGCTCTTGCTTAATCTAGATCCATAAGCTCTGCAGTATGTGGCTCAAAGCCTAAGCAATGTTTTTTCTTTTACTTTTTTCATCAAGTCTTTGGCTCTTGCGATGTATTACTCATCCTTCGATCATAGATAGCTAGAGAGCACACCACCTGCAAGTCAGCAATCCAACCACGAAATCATACATGATACTGCCTCTATATGACATTCAAGTTGGAACTGTACGAGTTACTTGCTGTGCTTCTGTTAGGCATTAGATACAGGGTTCTCTAAGGGTCCTTGGAAGAGCAAATCAAACCGACCTAAGGAAACTGATACTAAAGAAAACAACCAGTGGGAAAACAATCTTCTCTTGCCTCCTGAAAATGTCATTTCCTCTTGCGTTAGTTGACCTTGGGAGTCAAGTAGAACTTAGGATCCCTGAAGAATCTTCTGAGAGTGTCTGCTTTCTCTTCAGAGACGTCGGTGTTCTCCAGGATGTATTGCTTCGATGCCTTGGCAATCGCTTCAATGGAACCAATGGCCTGACTCAGCTGGACATAGCAACAACAAGGGATCAAACAAATTGGTACTGCTCTTATATTGGAAAGTATAAGATGACATAATTAGTTTCAGGAGAGGGAGTTGAACTGTTGATGCAATTACCGTGTTAGCATCATGATTATCAATGCTTGGTATTGAGGTGACTACCCCGAGGAAGATGCCCATCCTTTGGATAAACTGCCTCCTCTTCATTGTTAAAGAGAAGAAAAAAAGGTACTTATGAAGACTGATGGACTAATCTCAGTGCTACTCGGGAAGTAAGAGCAAATGTCTCAAAATTTTAAAAACCAACCTCAGCCTTCAGCTTTGAAACGGCATCCTGTTGTTTGCATACTGCAATTTAGGATATGTTTAAAAGGGCATGAATTTACCCTAATGAAGTGAAAGCGAGCTCTGGAGACTGAAATCTACCCCCAAGGGAAATAGCTATCTTCACGATCTTCTCGAAGCCCATCTCAAGTTCATGAACAGGTACAAAAGGTGGTTTACCGAACTCCATCCCAAACCTAAGCACCAGAAGTTATAAAGTTTGTCGTCGTCTGTACACGGAATTGCAACCCAAGAAACATGCACGTGGAGCACAACTCACTTGAAATAGGTGCGGACAAAAGAATCATTTTGCTCCTTGGTTGGAAGCGTTACCACAACATAGAAATGAGCAAATTGCTGTTTTAAGTTTTCGAACCCTGTCAAGAAAGTAAAATTAGAGAGGACACAGAGTGACCGGTTTGAGAATCTGCACTACCTGTTGAAGACAGTGGGAATATTACGGCAATCCCAAGAAGTTACAAAGACAAAAGCAACGGATAAACCTCCGCAGTTGAAAATAAAATCCTGCAGGAATGTTTCTAAGTTCAGAACCAAAGAAATGAATGGTTTCAGCTATCGGGAACCAGTAAAGGAGCTAAATTACCGGTCCAATTGGAACGAAGTTAATGCGAAAGAAGTTTGCATGGAGAAAGGAGGAGATGAAACTAATAAGAGAAGGGTGTTGTCCATCTCTCCAGATAGAACTCATTATACAAACCCCTCCAATACCTGCAAATATAAAAGATTATGCTCTCTACAAGATGCTCATCACAGAACACACTTCTGATGCTTGAATAGATAATATTTGGCACTCAATGGACTCAAAGAGCATCCTCTTGTACTGACGTCAAAACTATAAGAGAAGCACAAGGAAACTGCCACTAAAAGTAACTGTTCGGCAGTATAACTTCAGAATAGAAGCCTATCCATTGAAAAATTATTAAGTAATTTCGGAGAGCATGTAGCGTGTAAAGACTTACAAGAAAACTGTATGAGAAGGTGGGGGTATAAATCTCAAAGTTTAACTCAGCCAGTGAACTCAAGAATCCATGGCTTTATCTCACAAAATCAACGGAACAAAAAAAATCATGAAATTTCACTAGCATTAAGGTACGGTGAACGGCTAGAACACAGGACTAGGTGGTAGTGGACAGCAAGTGTCGGCAGGCTGGTGATGCAGTCCTAAATGGCAAAACTGTATTTTGTAGTTTTCTAATTTTGTCCTTTATTTTGAAAATTTCAACAAAAATTTACCGAATTAACACAAACGTAGCAAAGTACATCCAAGGACGTTGGACAGTGCCAACAACAGGAGATCAAAAGGCCACGGTACCTGGATCTCTCTGTCCTGAATTACTTGATTTCGTGTCCATTACGTCCTCCATTACTGAGATACTGCAAATGATTGAGAGGAAGCAATTTTAATCAGACGCAACATGAAACAGGTGATATTCGACGCTCGATTCAAACCTCCCTCCTGAGACAACAGACCTATACTTTTAAACTTCAGCTGCAGAAGCTAAGAAATTCAGTATTCAGATAGCTGCTCACCAAGATAAATTCGCTATGCATTAAGAACCGGAGCAGCAAGCAGTTTAGACAGCAAATTAACCAGCTGACACAATCATTGAGCTACTAGCGGATGCGCCATATGTGAGATGAGCCTAAAAGCAAGAGCCGTTCAGCGATTGATTCCTCCTAAATACTGTGATATTACCTCGAGGAGAAGACGAGAATCCAGAGAGACGCAGGGCGGAGTGGCGCGAAAATTAGCGGTTCCGAGAGGGGAAGGTGTTAATTCGGGTCGGGTCCGGAATTTTCCGGTAAAGTTGGGCTGAGTCCTTTACCCGTGTACTTTTATTTTTACAATTATGGACATACGGGCTTCGTATCCGGCTTACAAGGCCGGAAAACTCAGGGCCGGCCCAAGGGCAATTTTGGATTCAAGCAAGGCCCACCAGCCTATAAGAAATATGATGATGAGGAAAATAAGGAGATAGATAAAATCTGGCTATAAAAATCAAATTTTACATCTACTAGTTTTAAATTAATAATGATCTCATTGTATTAGACAGTTTTTTTCTCAATTTTTTTATTAATTAACATATATTACGATATGGTTGTATCATCTCTCGCTCGATTGCCGTAGTCATGCATTGAGTAATACAGCCTCAGCATTTTAAATGAAGACTCTTCACGGCACCTCCCCTCACGGCGAAATTATCGTGATGATGTTTCGATACTCTGAAAATATCGACCGCACTGGACCGTACAACTCCTCCATGCATTGCTTGCTTAGATCATGAAAAGCTACTAACATGGCTAAAACCCAACAACATAACTAGAAAAGTTGTGAAAATCTTCTCTTTTCTTTTCTTTTTTTCAATTACAGCGATAATGCGTGAGTTTGAAATGATTTAGGTACAATGTGAACAAATGAGCATATAACGAGTTTCACATACGAAAACTTAAAGTAAAATCATTTAATTTCAGACCGAACGTGTTGGTGTCGTACATAACTCCATTTCCCAATAAACAGTCACTTGGGTTGATACTTTTGATTATGGCCACATCGCATGAGCTAGAGAGGAAAAGGTGAGGCATACTCGTGCTTGGATTGGAAGTATTACAAGACCTCGAGCCATAAAAAAAAGAAAAGATACATGTGATCGGAAAGGCTTTTCGTGTATACTTAATCAATATCCCTCCCACTTTATCATCTTTCTCCTGTCTCTTTTTTCCCCTGAATTCTTCTTATCGAGAAAAAAAAAATCTTGTTCTTTTGTCTCCACGAGGAAGCAGACTCCGAGGTAGATCGACAAAATAACTAATCCATGAAATTGTGGTCCGCTAGTTATCATGTGTCTCGAGAGGTAGTTTCTCCTGAGCTTCCAGGAAACCCCATATTCAACATGTTTCTGCACGATGGTCGATCAATTTTTTTTAAAAATTTTATGGTAGTATGTTTATAAGACTTATATTGAGTTCACATTTTTTTGTAATTATGAGTTTAATCGCTGATAAATTCATTTAACAAGTAGGTCAAAATGATAAGTGTACATGTGCACGTATATATATTAATTGAAGATTTGGGGATACGAATTGGCAGCACAGGAATAATTTTGTCCTGACTTTCTTCGTCTTCTTCCTCTTCTTCTTCTTCTTCTTCTTCTTCTTCTTTTTGACTGTGCGAGAGCCTCCCTAACCCCACTAACTGCGAGGGGGGAGGGGGAGCTTTCATGAACATACCGAAATGCCTGCTGTGGTGGGTCAAGGACGAGGCTAACAATTTCCAGGCAAGTTGCCATATACATATACCAAAGTGAGATCTGCACGAAAGAGCGGTGAAATCCCTGTCGAGCACGGACAGCTAGCGCCATTTTTGTCTCTGTCGAACAAGCCAAAAATATTTTCGGCCACGGTAGGCACAGTTATGTGTGTCATCCGTAGCATTACCTTCATCGCTCCTATTGCTGAACTTTCGGGATATACATTGCATTAGAAGCCGACATACTTAGTCAACATGGAAAGGAAAGAAAAAAAAGACACGTGTACATCTGTGCGTGGTTTGTATGTGCATGGATTGGTGGTGATCAGAAGGCCTCCCTATATATGCGGCGATCTCGCAGTACACTGGATAGAAAACTCAACCAACAGTCGGGTTCCAATCAATTTCGTAGTCCACTAACACCCCCGCTCGTATCACTTTATCAAATTCGAATCTCCGCAATATAAGCAATGTGTCACTATGTGCGTATGTATCCATTTTTTTCGGTGTATATCGCATAGTATTCAAAAATTTACTATACTCTAATTAATCTATATTCTAATTAATCTAAGATGGGGCAGTGTTGACTTGCAAGAAAAGACCCCTTGAAGGGTCTTTTTATTTTTTTCATTTGCAGTGCCCGGCTGTAAAACCCAATTTTAGGAAAGAAGTGTCAGATTACCTAAGTTGTTTTTTTTTCCATGTTGGTATGTGTATCAGCTCTTCCTATGTATTTTGACCTTCAAGTAAATATCAAAAGTCGTACAGTTAAGAGCTGCCAAAGTAAGTTATGTGCGTAACTGTAACATAGCATCTTCAGACGTGGAGACAACCCTTTGTTTTTTCCGTCGTTGCCCTGTAAGAGTACCGATGTCAATTCACACAACCATAGCTAGCCATCATCATCACCATCATCATTACCATCATTGAATCTTACCGTATGTATCGATTATATGTTTGAAAAATGGTGGTTTAAGTACCTATTTTTTATAATTAGATCTTTTGAATAGAAAATTACACACTTGAGAGATATTCATGTTTGAGAAGTAGATCCGGTCAAATGATATATATATATATATATATATATATATATATTAAAAGAGGTCAACGTACGTATAATTATCCCTAGCTATTGGATTAACCAATAGACTAAGTAGATTGAACTAGTGATTTACCATCAACTTACCATGTATAATGATGCTAGGAATCTCTTGAAACAACATTTTCTTCGAATTAGTGCTTGCCTCCTTAAGTTGCACACTACTCGGCCTAAGTGAGCTGATAATACGCACGACGACATCACCGTCCGTGGCTATGCTCTGGCCATTCCTGGTGTGTACAGACGACACCACCGCCGCTGTCTACGATCCTAAGCACTCCACATATGTACACACTTGCACGCCCATTAACGCTAATAGGGTAATAGCAAATAATAAACCACAGTGAAGAGTCATATGTCCCTCCCTCTCAACAGCGACGGTAGAGGTCCCCAGAATGTTCTTCACATGAGTTTATGCAATAAATTGATTTTTCCCAGACTTACTTGCGCTTTAGCATCGTTGTCTTTGTTTACTCTCTTTCTTCCTATCTTACTTGGAATAAACTCGCAGCTAAATCGAGGGACAGTGCTGCAAATTTCCTGAATAATAACTTTGCTTGGCTAACTGCACAATAAGAGATTATCGGGCTTACCCGTTTGGTCAATTGACCATACAATTTTCTTCTTATGCTTAATAAATTGTATTAATGTTACGTTATCGTTTCTCGTTCTTGATATAGTCCTCTTGTCTTAATTGGTATATATGCGCCGCCAATTACATGCATAGAAATCAAATGGAGATAGGAGAGTGAGTTGGTCTGGTCGACTAAACAGTTTATCTCTTCCATTCATGAAGAAGAAGAGACGCCAAACCGATCCGAACCGGCCATACCAATGTAGTCCTTTGTTCCTTTCCCTTATCCAAGTCCATGTAATGTCTTAAGATTTATTAGGTCTAATTCATTATTTTGCGATTGGTGACCCTAAACAGTTAATTCTTAGTGTCAACAATAATCACCGACCCCCCAGCAGTGAAACCGCCCCCCGCACAGAGCATACCATTTGTACAAATTCCAATTCCAGATAAACGACAACGTCGGGCAAAGAGAGAGATTAGCGGAATCCTATGACAATAGCAAACTTGGATTGCTAACCAAAGAATGAGATTTCATAATATGGTGACTATGGGATACTTTTTGGTGAATTAGTTTGATTTGAACTTAGATTAAAGCATCTGATTTTAGAAAAAAAAAACAACCCATAAAAAAGCTGATTTAACCATTTTTAACCAGGGAAAATGCATCCTACGTATTATTATTTTGGTAATCACATCTTACTTGAACTAAAAAGAAAGTAAAATAAAATCAATTATTACTCATCAGTGAAATTCTAGTAATAGTATCTCCACAGCACGTCATTGTTGGGAACAACAGTCTAAAATTTTCTCGGTACCGCACAATCTCGAAATCTTCAAGTCAGATATTTGCTTTTTTGTCCTTTCCTACGACTTTCTAAAAATTGCTCATCGACTCAACCAACTCATTAAAGGGTATGGGCTTTATAAAAAGTGGGCACTTTAGAATATGATTTAGATGTAGGTTGGAATTAATTAATTGAATCTGTTGATTTTGTTTTGTCCGATTGTGATGAGCACTTACACTGCACTGCCTCACACGTGAAGTAGCTAGCCCTAGAATTAATTATACAGCCATATGTGCCGTACGCGTTACCTGCATGATCGATTTGGTTGCATCAATTAATTAACCAAAATTAATTGATTGATTAAAATAGTTCGATACTTATACTTTTCTAAGTTAGCTATGAAATTCGAGTCTTAGTATTGTATATGAGAATTTATATATATAATTGCTAGAGTATTATATTTTAGTTAAATGAACTAATTCAAATAGTACCTTTAAACTATTATAGTGATTTAATCAATCTGTTGCTTGTCTTCATGAGTTGTTAGATCGATTCTGCTGATATCTATCAATCGGGATTCTTTTGCGGTGCAGACCACATTGCAATAAACATTTCGTCTTGTCAAGAGGCTGTAGTATTGCTATTAACTCATGTCCTCCGAGAGAGTACATAAACCAGAAAGACGAGAGATGTAAACATCAAATAATTATTTAGTCTTCTTTATTCCCTATTCAGGAACAAAGGGGTGTCCAAGAATGCCCTTTGGACTTACACCGTAGCTCGAACTATCGGAGCCGAAGTCTTCGAGGAACTGAGAAAGCTGGACGTTGTTGCTGTGGAGAGTGAACGCTTTCTGATCCCCCAAAGGTGCTGTGCCAGTACGCTGAAACTGTGCCACAGCTTCCTCTTTCTGACTTTGGATCCACAGTATCTCGGCCTGAGCCACAGCGAGCTGCATCTGCAGCTGACACACTTGGTTCTGCAGCTGGGATATCGCTCCCACACAGCCATAAACCGGGTCTCTGACTCTCGCGCTCGCCTCGTAGACTAGACTGCTCACGGCGTCCGGCCTCTGGTGAACCGGGATTTCCTGCACATTGTAGAAAGAATTCGAGTCACCGGAAGCCGGTCAGGCATCGGTTGCGATAGACACATACATCGAGACAAGGTTTTCACAAAAGCAAAAGTAAACGGCATCATCCATAAATTAAATTGATCGGATAAGGGAGCCGAAAGGGATAGGATCCAGTATGTATACCAGCAGCATCTTGCTAACATTGCTAGCGCCGAAGACCTTGTGGACGAGAGCGAACTTGTGGGGGTCGTTCGAGGGAAAGTAAGGAGCGAAGATGCAGTCCTTACCACACCGCCTTCGCAGCAACCTGCACGATGCGCACGGCGTGTTAACTCCCATTCAATCCTCTCTTTCGAAAACCAACTCTGGAGTGGCTAGAGGTGCGACTATATCAGAGGAAAGCTTCTAGATCTATATATATGTATTATATAGAGATGATATTGATATATGAACAACAAGGGCAATGCATGCATTATGTATTTATAATGAGATGCAGAAAAAAGTGTGTTTCCATAGTGCTACTCCACTATGTGTCACTATCGCACGATATATAGGGCAGACGAAGACATCAGGACCCTTAGATCCCTTCTATAAATATTTTTGATTTTTTTCATAAGATATCGTCTGATTATTTTAACATATAATAAACAATAAAGAATTCGAAATTAAACAAATTTAGTCAACGGACAGATAAAACTTATATTATCACATAGTTTTACTTATCTATAATACTGAAATTTAAAACCTTAATAATAGTTCATGAGCATAGTGTATATTTTGTCATTTGCTATGGTCATTGGGACATTGTGATTGGTCGGATATACTATTGCCTTGTTAATTTGCCTGCAGCTTCTAGGTTGTCGTCCTTATTGTGTTATATAATGTAAATAAAATTATGGGTTTTTTAATTAGAAAGTGCTGATAGGTTAGAGAGGGAGAGGGAGAGAGAGAGAGAGAGAGAGAGAGAGCGATTCCATAGCGCCGCCTTCTAAATCCACTACGCCGGCCGAGAGAGGCCTTAGGCCTAGCCGCTTAGCCGTATATGGTCAAGGAAACACACACCTGATACCATCGTCTAGGTTGACCGCCCACCTACGGCGGACCAAGCCCGAGAGTCAATCCCATCCCCATTCCCCATTCCCCATTAGAGACAAAACCTAGCCCGTCAGTTGAATCCGAGCTCTGCTCTCTTAACGATACTAGCCAAGAATATAATATGCCATTATATATATATATATATATCAAATTATTTTCAAACAGTAGAGTATTGAAATAATATACTATACCATAAAACTCATTAAATTCAAATAATAATTCATAAATTATTTTATTGTATATGAAATAATATAGAAGTTAAAAATTATTTATATTATGAGAGTTTTATTTCCTATATGAGTATATCTAATTTAAATTAGATTATTTATGATTTAGTTATTTTTAAATATTAGTTAATTTATAAGAAAAGGAAGAAATTACGAATGATTATAGGTAATTACACGAAGAGCTTATGTTCACATTTGATTATCCGTTAGTATTTTCTAGCAGTTGGATCGGTCACAAACTATCATAGCTTGATTTTATTAACACAGTGAAATAAGATAGAAATTAGATTATCACACGTTCAAATTCCTCTTTTTTTTACATTTTTAAAACGTGAAAAACATCATGTATTATTGAACAATACATTAAAACTAGGGGAAAATTAAAGCTTTAATTTCATTGAATAATACTGTATGAATAAAACAATTGAGAAAAAAAAGTATATTTCGATCTAAGATTTCTCACCTCAAACTTTTTAAATTAGATATGAAATTAAAGTTCTTGTACAGATTTGATGAGAAATCTTGAAGTTTCACCCATGGAAAACCTAGAAAAGCACCATTCAAGAAAAGAAAACCTAGAAAAAGCATGAATGTCTTCGCAGAAAAAAAAAAAGAAAAAGAAAATTCTGCTGTACAAGGAAAAGGACAAGGACGAGGACAAGGACAGGCTGCTGCAGCTTTGCCCTCATGCGTGGAACAGAGAGAGAGAGAGATCCTTACATATCAATGGACTCGGCGGGCTAATTCGATCTAGTGGCCGGATACGACAATTGTGGAAGTTAATCAAAAGATCTCTACTGAGCCAGGGCACGTGCAAGAGGTATTTCATGATCCACGAACGTTTTCGAAAGTTCTATGATATTGCACAGGAAGACGCTTGCATCTTGGTCTCGATGGACTTTCTTACTATTCACTTGTTCCATCCTGTTCTCGCGTGCAGGTGACACCACTTCTGGAAGATAACCTGTAATGCCCTTAATCCGGCCGATGTTGTCTGGATCCTCTACCGTGCGATCGTGGAGAAGTTTTGCGTATCTCTTGGGAGACAGCAACTACCAGGCTCACCGGAATTCAGTCCGGTTCAATGTGATGGATTTGGAATTGGAAAGGTTGAAGAGAGTCTTCCAGCCCCGATGATTAATCTCGTGTCGTTGCTTGCTGAAGGGCTTTGTGATCTCTTCAGTCACTTTCTCTACTTACTACTGGACTCATTATCACAAGTTGTACGGGTAGTTGGTATTATCTCTACAATGACTCTGAAGGGACTGATTTCTGTGAATCCAAAACGATCCTCTCCCATCAAGGCACCTTTCTGAGATTAAAGCGCAGACTTGTTAAGCTCAGCATCCAAGAGAACACCATGGAGAATCCTCCAACTTGAGGCAGCCCAATCATCCACACTAAGATGGACGATAAATCTAAGCCTCCTCGAGAATTTCCCATGCAGTCGTCAGACTTCCTGACTCCATTTCCTATTCTCTGTCCCATAGATGTTGAAGCTCCTCCTGATGGCCCAGGCTTCATCATCGTCTCTCAGAGTTCCTCTGAAGCATGGTCCCTCGAAACTAAAGTCCATAAAATTCGTAGAAGAGGACGAGATCCATGTGAAAGCATTTGGTATACTAGTCAAGGATACAAGCCACCCGAGTACTTTGACAAAATCAGGGGATCCATCTTCGTTAAGCTCAAGGAATGGCAACCGCCTGAGAGAAATTCATATCCAACGTGATATAATGATGGAATAACTACTGCGTAGGACTGACAACAGGTTCTGAAATTGAGATTGTATGGCTACATTATCTGTCAAATTCTTTTGGATCATGAGTCAAGACATCCTTTTATCCTTGCGGGTAATCCACACTGAAGTTCATAAAGATTGGTATTGCGAATATAGCTCAAGAGCCTGGCAAGATAAGTTGCACCAAGAAGCACAGGAGACAATTCCTCCATAAGCAGAGGGATGGTAACCACGGCCTAAGCAATACCATGACAACAAGCCATGAACAAGATAAGTAAAACTGGTTAAAAAATAGGTCGAGGTACCAAAGAAAGGACAGAGTCATTTCTCATAACCGATACGTGATGAAAATTAGTGTGGAAAGGAAGTGACTTTGGATATGCTTGCTGTGCTACTCCCCGAGACTTCTCAACAATGGGCCAGCATCTGCACAATCAGATGGTAGGTCAATCGTTCGTGAAGGAAGTTTTGTCGAGTTCTGCGAACTGACAAACATATATGAACGTAAGTCAGGTTGGACTCGTACTTATTCTGAGTAGCGGTAAAATCAGGAGGTTGGTTGGTTTCATTCCAACCGAGAGCAAATATGGCAACTGATACCTCGTCCTTCTTCAGCACATCAAGTGCAGCATTTATTTGACACATACAAAGACCCTCAAGAGAGAGGGGGACAACTTCGCTCCCATAGTTCATTAAACTGAGAGGAGAAGCCACATCAACCACGACACCAAGGCTTCCAATTCCTTCGTTTCTGTGGAAATATAACTCCACTTTTGGATTTTTAGAACATAAATGAAACAAGGGTGGGGGACAAACATCAGTAGGGGCTAAACAAGACTGATGTGAATATTATCAACAGCCGGGACGAAATTGCAAGGATTGACTTCTTGATACTTGCATCCCGAAGACATAGATTCCCCAGCAAGCACCATGCTTCCCATCACCTGCGATGGAAGCGGGTGATTGCCTCGGATGGTTTTCCTGCGTGGTTCATATGAGAAATCACCACCCCTGGAACAAAGATTACTTTAGCATGCTTTCTAGTGAAACAAAGATGCGAGACTGCAGGTACCTTCCATGTGTGATTTGTGAAGATGCGATGCCATCACAAATACCAATGAACCGTCGGTTTTATCATTTAGTTGATGTTGCAATCTGACTAGCCCTTATCAATAACACTGTCATGCCTTCAATGAATTATGGAACTATGTTACCCGAGCTGAAGTTGATAAAGCTCAATACAGAACAGAGAACAAACAATTCTAACCAGATCAGTCAAAAACCAGGACACATCTGTGGCTGTGCATTGTTTGAATCAAATGGCTGACAAAGTGCATCATATTGGGTCTTTTCCTCATTCTTCAGCAGACCTTTATTTCAATCTACGGGCAAAGATCTTGTCAGAGGACGTACTAAGGGAACAACGAGTACGTTCAGATGGAATGAGAGGAACATCAATCTCATTCTCGTGGAAAGTAAGCAGCTCTCCCTTTCTCCCTCTCTAGCAGCTAATCTATTAATCACTTGGGAAACTTGAATTATTCCCATGTCTGTATAACAATCATCGATTAAGTGTATGGGATGATGAAATAATCTAGTCTAGCTCGTAGTTCTTTCAGGTAGTTGAACCCAAAAATGCAGTCACTTGGGTGAAGAAGAGGAGGTACACGCGACTTCATCGAACTCAGAATAGCGTGATGTCGGATTAGGAAGTTGCCTAGCTACATCTATCTGGGCGTGTGGGTCTGGGCTATGTCAGGACTTGTTCAGACCAATTGTAAAATCCAACAGACGAATTATGTCTGGTACAGCAAAACAACAATTTCTGTACCAAACGGATAAGTGATATTTCAGGGAAAAATTCCAAATGACACGAAAATAACCTGATTCCTCGTCGACAAGACAGTGCATCCGCGCTCTTCTGTCTTTATACATCATCAGTATTACTATCGAAAACAGCCTTCTAATACATGAATGTGATTTACTGTGGTAGGTCAAGCGAAGACCGGGGCAGCGAGCCCGCAGCAATTGCTACAAAAAGGCTGCCCCTGCGATTATTCTTCTAATTCAAAAATGAATTTGTCCAACAAAAAGTCAAATGTTCTTGTAACAATGTGAGAATTGCTATCCAATTAATATTAAAATAAATAGTCCTATATATGATGTGGCCCAATTCACCTAAACAAACAAGACGAAAAATGCTAGTGGGGACGCATTTGAAAGCCACCCTGCCCACTTGCTTGTCAAGTTGCACTCCCATTCAAAACATGTCTGTAAGTTGTAACAACACCTAGAAATTAAATTATATTACGGATATATAATAAGTAAAGAAAAAAGCCAGGAAATTATATAATTGATGATCAACTTGCTCGGCTACGTGCAGCAAGTTGCATGTGTTACTGTTGTCGAAAGTCAAGTTCTTCTTGCCTCCTCCGGATGCTGATTCCCCCATTAACTCCGTCCTCTCTATTTATTTTAAAGGCCTTTCTTCCTAGAATTTTCTTTGACCATTTCAAGAAATCTAGTCGGCTCGTACTAATAATCTAGTATTGATTTATTAATAAATAAATTATTTTAATCATGAATTATCCTTCTTCTCTTAGAAAATTCCAACATCAAATTTCGTTGGAGTAAGAGAGATCATCTAATCATCTCCATCTACTCATATAGATGGCAATGAAGAAACACACTCTGCCACTGTAATTATCTTAGCATGCAATCTTCATCTATCCGCCACCAAATCGAAGGCAATGATCATATGTATGTAACGTATGAATGTCGCAATAGGATTCGTGATTTAATTCCATCTGTGTGGCAATGAACAGACAAACTCAAGGAAAGCAACTAAGAAATTGAACATCGATCGAATTAACAAGAAGAATTACAGCCAAGAATATTCTATGTATGTCACGTCCTATTCCTACCATGTTCGATCCTAAGAAGCGGTTGTTCGAGGATATCGAAAGATGCTTGGAGAAGGCCTGATATCGACTCGAGAGATATCATCAAACAAGTACAGCGTCAGGTTAAGATCTATGGATGATGATGTTACTCTCAGCCAGCTTCTCGGAGATCTGGGCGAGCGACTGAAGGTTGCATCTGACGATCGTGTCAAGGAAAACGCGGGTTTCTTCCTTGGTGTTCCCCGGAGGGATGTCGACAACGTAGGACTCCACGACCACCGTCCCGGCCTTGCTGTCGGCAGTTGCGGAGGGATGAAGTGTGGTGACGGAGCGGTAGTTCGAGAGGCGGTGGTCCCCGCCGACGATGCTGAAGCTCATGACGTGCTGCTCGTCGTCAAGGATCTCGAGCCGCTCCGTGCTGGAGGCCGCGGGGAGACCCGAGACCACCCGGACCTCCCTAAGGGTCCCCACCTGGCCATCACCGTCGATGACGTGGCAGCTCTTAAGGAAGTTCTTGTAGGCCTGCGGGTTATCGAAGCGGCGGACCGCTGACCACACGGTCGACACCGGGGCCGCAATCGTCTGCACCAGCACTGAGCAGCACTGGTCCGGGCCCACCTCGCGGGCGTGGTACCGGACTAACGGCTCCGGCAAGGTCACCATCTCGGCTGCCTGCGGCTTCCTGTTGAAGCCGGCGGAAGCGCAGGAGGCGGCAGGGGCGGGCAGCCTGGACTGATTTATCCGCTGGATTTGTAGTGAAGAGGGCATGATTTGGAAACTTCGTATTTGGTTTAGTTTTTATTCTCTCTCTCTCTCTCTCTCTCTCTCTCCCACTCCCCTCTATCATAAGCTTCAATGAGATATAAGCACTTAAGCAGATATATATATATGCTTATGCTTGTGTATTATATGTGTATGTATACATATTATTGTTGTCTTTTTCGACGACGGAGAGATTTTAGAGGAAAAAGTGGTTGCAGCAGCCACAATTTGAGGCCTGAAAAGAGGGAAAGCAAGACTCTGACGAGGTCCCAAACGAAGGGCATCTGACCACCAAGTTGATGTTTTCAATTGTTCAACTTACTCTGGTCCTGCAGCGAGACGACGGCCACATATTCTCCACAGCGCCTCAAGCTCTCGAGTTGCACTTAATGCGTACGGTACCCACTTGATTTGCTCCCGTTAATTTGCCACCCCTGAATCTCCCCGTCGGTACACACACAGAAATCGAACGTTGAGCTTCCGTACACTGTATATCCCCTCCGAACATGTCGCATCACACGTTAAGATGGTCAGTCAGCACAGACCGGTTCCGACAATCACGAATCCGCCGGATAAGTTCTAGACGTTCTAACCTTAAAATGAAGGTGGGGGTGAGACTGGAAAGAGACCGCCGGCGAGGATCTCGCGTGCAGTTGAAAAAGAGCACTGTTGAAAATTCAAAGCATCTCTCCCCGTTGGTCGTCTTGATCCCATTACACCAGCCCACCGTTGAAATCTCATCCGCATATGGGGATGTCCGATCGATGTCTCGTTGGTGCTGGTACCTTTATTGACCGATCGATAAGTCTATGAACGGAAAATTTTTACTCAAGTTGCCAAATGATATATTTTTCCATATTTTTATGATATATCTATCAAGTGGTCATCTTTTTTTTTTCCCCCTTAATTTTTTAGAGTGGATGGGTGTGTAATCATAGCTAGATTCCCGTAACCGATCCCACCGGAAAATCTGTTGCAAAATTCCCCAAATCTTCCAAGCTAGAGTTGTCTTGGAGTGACGATCGTAGCTCGGTCTCCCAATAGCTGCTAAAAATCAAATTGTTTAAATCAATGATCCATCCATATCGACATGAATCGGTAAATTCACTACTTTTCCTTGGGCTGATTTGATCTGGGTTTGAGTCGGGTATAGTCAAGAGCTTTCTCAATAATGGGTAATACATATTTTTTTAAAAATATTGTGGACAAAAAATAAAAGACAAAGCGATTACCAAATTGAGCTATGTTATGTTTTTATATATTAAAAAATGTAAATATGTAAAATATAAATAGAAATCTAACGCCTTTTTTTTTTCATTTTATAAATGGCCAATAGATCATTCGAGTTCAACGGGTAATAGCAACCTATATGAACATACTGGGTCATGCATGACCTTCTAAACGCCAATTGATGAAATATAAAGGCAAAAAAACTTGACCGTTTCCTCTGCAATGTGGCCAGAATCGTAAGGTTCAAGTAGGGAATTAATTATTAACTCAATTGTTTTCTGTGCAGTTGCCAACTTGATGGAAGTGGGGGTGGGTTGGTTGGTTGGTTTGGAGAAGCTTCATCCTCTGGCGAAATTTCAATTCCATTGGGACATATATTGTAATCTCAAATTGCAACCTGGCCCAGTTGACATGAGGTATGCGAGAGTTCATTGGTTGAGATCTCACCAGCTCCTGAAGTTGAAACTGCCAAAGTTGTCAGCCTCACAGTCCATCCCCTCCCTCCCTCCCTCCCCCACATGCATGCCTCATTAAATTCTTCGACATCAAATATGATACGCCGCAAAAAAATCTTCCGAGTCGAGGTCTGTGCTGCGAGGACATGCACGGAAGGGTAATCTCCAGTGCTTAAGCGAGTAGTTGGGTGGAGTGGATAAGGGTAGAAAGTAGCACCGGAGAGGCTGAGCGAATAGCTCGGTGGGACTATCGATGTTGCTTTGTTCCGCACTGTGTTCTATCTCACTATGAGCCTTTCTTATAATCGAAAACAACAATGGCTCTTACCCTTTTGTTCCCTGCAGTTACCGGAGTTTGAATTTACAGTATCCGGGCCTATAGTTTGCGCTTCAGGGTCGGACTCCAGCTTAGCCTGGAGACCTGAATTCTAACCGTGTTTGATGATCATCTGAGGTTCTAATTTCCGACCGGAGCCTTGTTCCATCCTGATAATTCCCTGGCACTTTTGCATAGTGCAGATTTGGGACCGAACTGCACCAACAAGTATGCGCATACTACGCAAAAGAAAGAAAAAGTCTTCAGTACCTTACGAAGCTCTTCACTCATAAGTCTTGCACTTCTGCTAGATTTTTCACCTGCCATAACCCGTAGAGCCGCATAGCATTTCTTTGCATGCCCCCAGCAGCAATACTTACTGCACTATATACATTATACTCTAATGGACCGGTGAGTGACTCCTTAGCTACAGAAAATGCAACATAACTTGCTGCTAAACAAGAGCTTCACAAACAACAGCAGTAACTCGGTCTCTTCATCTGAAATCAGCTCACAAATGCCCTTGAGGATGTGAACTTTGCTCTTCCCAAATTATTCTTAACATTTAAATAAACCAATCGGACATTCAGCTCAACTACAGGACAATGTAACATGAATCATACATAAAGCTGTTATGTCTCCAGACCTTTCTAGTTAGAGACTAGTTAGTTGCAGCACCTACATCAACAGTTCAGGAAACATATTACCCCAGTTATTGACTGATATAGTTGCTTGGAAACGAGTAAGCCTCTCATATTCCCTGCCCCCCTGCAGCGATGACAAACTGATTGCCAATTGGGTCTTCAAACTACAGATAAACATAAATAAGTGATTTTAGTCTAGTCTGGAGCTGAAATTCAGAAATTTAAGAAATACTTAATTGAGGAGGCTTTGTTACCTTATCTATGATTAGTTTGTGGAGGCCTTCTCATTCTTCATGATCATGTGAATGGATTTGGATCGATCCTCTTCAACCATCTCTCTCAAGATCTCGTCCTCAATCTTCTGGGCCTGCCAACAGGAGGGGTCCTCCACGAATGCCTCACTAAAGATCATGCATGAGACCCACTCCTTCCAAGTAGTCCTCCTGTACTTATCTTCCTCGAGAGTGTTTGCAGCAAGTAACTGGTACACATAGACCACCTTCTGTTGACCAGGTCGGAAGGCTCGGGCTATGGCCTGTTTTGTCTTTGAAGGGTTCCATTCCGAGTCCAAAAGAATCACCCGGGAAGCAGCAGTGAGACTGATCCCCTCAGCACAGGCTGTAATTGAGGCAATTAGCACACGCGATGGGCTCCCTGGCTCCTCGAACTGGTCCATCACTCGGCCTCGCTCAAAGAGCTCCAGGTCACCCGAGAGGACAAGGATCTCTTTCCCCTTTCTCCACCCGAAGATGTTCTCAAAGAGCTCAAGGAACAGGTGGATGGGGGCAATGTTGTGGCAGAATATCAGAGTTTTTTCTTTTTGGAATACCCGATACACAAGACTCAGCACAAACTTCACTTTCGACCCTTTCTTGATGTCGAATTTGTGCTTGTCAAGCTCTGATAGTTCCGCTGAGCTGAAGAACTTGCCTGCACAACAAGCAGTCTTGACCAACCAAGGATGGATTGACCCAAGAGTGATCAAGAGCTCAAGTTCCAATGGGTACCCATGGTACTGAGACATAATCCGGTGAAGCTTCAGGAGAACTTGCAATTGAATATCCGTTGGATTCATCATCAAGGTGTAACTCTGTAAACCCGGAAGAATATCAGAGCTTGCACCCTCATAGACATCAATAAATCCGCTTGTCATGTTCCTCAGCATGTTCAGACCCTGTATCCTCTCTTCTCCGTTGATAGAGTCAATCTTCTTCCCAATATTATCTATAAAGAATTTTCTTGCCCTAGACTCAAGCAGATTGCGGGCTTTCTTCTTCTTCTTCCTCTTGAACTTTGGGTCCAGTGCCTTCAGCACCTCGGTTACAAACTTCGGCCTTGCGAGGCAGAGCGTGTTGAAATACTCGCAGAAGTTGTTCTGAAAAAGAGTCCCTGAGAGCAAGATCCTCAAATCAGTCTCAACCTTCATCAGAACCTTTCGGAGCCTCGATTTTGTACTCCTAGGATTGTGTCCCTCGTCCAAAATTAGTAGGCCGGGGCTCTCCCTAAGCACCTTTGCCATGTGTTTTCTATGAGCAAACTTTGAGTCCTCACGCATCAGAGTCAAAAATGAAGTATAACCCATCACAAGGACGCTAGGATGGGCATGCCATTTCTGAATTTTCTCCAGGCAATCCAAGACATGCATAACATCTTGCCCGGGTTTGGGCAGCCCTTCGAATTCCATTGTTTCTTGTCTAAAGACTCGATAGCTTCTTCGCCCATGAATGAGATACACAGGAATAGGAATTTGCCATTTCACGAACTCCTTGTGCCAAGTGTACAGAGTTGTTTTTGGTGCAAGCACAAGGGGACGTTTCCCAGGAAACAGCTTCAGGTAGCTCACGAGGAACGCAATGATGAGGAACGTTTTCCCTGCCCCAGGGGAATGGGAAACAACACAGCCACCAGTTTTCTTGCCAGTCAGGCCCATATCTGCTGGTATCAGTGAGCCAGCAACATTCCTCCAGAGGAACTCGAAAGCTTTCTTCTGATGGAGATGTAGCTTCTTACTCAGATCAGGGATCAGGGTCCACACGCTCCTGTTATCTTCCGAGAGATCCATGTCTGAGGAGGTTTTGTTGTAGGAGATGTCTAAACCCTCATCATCAGCTTGTTCCTGCTCCGTTTCACCATTCTGAAGTTTATTTTCAGTTGTCCCATATGTAGATTGGATCTAGAGGGACAAACAACCAACAAGCATGGGGACAAGGGAAACAAGATCAGTCGGTTTTTTCAATATCAAAGGGTGGCTACAAGTACAGGGAGGTCTGCATAACTGGGACTTACAAAGTCAGGTGCAATATCCTTGACTTCGGTGCTCACAACACCGCAAAGCTTACAGAATATCCCGATTTCCTCGTCCAATTTGAAGTCATGTGGGCAAATATTCATGGGCTTTTCAGCATTCTCATTGGCTGCATCTGCCCTTGGACCCTGCAACATAAAGTTTCACAAAAGGTGAACCAGACAATTAGATTTGACATATGGAAGAGCATTTATGCATCTTATAGCTCCAAGGATGCGTGCCTCATTGTCTTCAAAGAGGTACGACGATGTCATGCACAGCTCCATCTCTCTCCACAACATATCCAACTCTGATTCCTCTTCTTCCTCCTCCTCTTCTGGCTCATTTATGATGGGATCCAGTCCCATTCCCTTCTTGTATGATGCTTTACTTCTGGACTGAAACTCTCGCCATTGGTCAATCAGAGGCACATCATCCTTAATCTTGGTCGAGTCAATGCTCTTCATGTATGAATTGATCAGATCCTTGTACAAGCCTGCACTCAGGGTCCTCTGCCCATAGATCCGCTCCTCATTCATGTAATTTCTCTTCGGAGGCAATCGGTAGTATTTTCTCCGTTCAGCTTTCTTGTCAGAAGCATTCCTCACCCAGCTCATGCCAAAGTCCAGGCCCATGCCATCCAGATCCTTACAATTCTTTTTCCTTTCTGACGGAGATTTTTCAGGATAGTACCCGAATGGATTTCCACCACCATATCCGCCGCTTCCAACACCATGGTCACCACTTCCACCGCCATAGCCAACATTTCCAACACCATAGCCACCACCCTCCCCCGACCAATCTATTAACTTTTCAGATTTATTTAGTGTGTTATATTGACCAAAAGACACGAGACTGTTTTCTGGCTCCATCTGAAGAATAGCAAGTTTACTTTTACGGCCCCTCTTTCGACCAGACCCTGGCTTTCTAAGACGATTGGTCATGACATTACCATCCCCTTCCTTTAGCTCCACCATATCAGTTTGAATTTCTCTCCTGACAAGACTCAGCATAAGATTTTGACAGTCCCCCACGTGCACTTTCCTGCGCTTGCCGAATAGAACTGAGAGGGGAAGATGCAACTCATCATCCTCATCAATTTCTGGCTTCCACTTTACTAGGCCCGAACGATAAGGGTTGATGTTCAGCTTCGATACATCACATCCTAAGAATCGCTCAGGCTGAATATTCCTCCTCTTTGATCTTCTCAGCTCCACCACATCTGATAATGTCTGTGAATTCAAGCCATGATCATCTGGCTCAACATCCACATGATCACTTGCTTCCTTTGGTACATGCTCAAACATCACGGGTACCATAACATCATTCTCTATCTTAAAATTCACTGTCTTCAAAGAATCACTGCTACCTGAGATTTGATACACGATCTTCTCATTCAGCGATAGTATATTGAAGGAGACCCGTTTTACTGAAGAAGCCACAAGCAACCAGGAAAGGTCTGTCAAGAACTTCCCTGTCAAAATTTTAGTTCTTGGGAGAGAAGTGCAGTCCTCGGAGGTTGCCCATCGATGCAACTGACCTTCGATCTGAGGAGGCTCAAGCCTTTGTAGGATTGAGATCTTTTCGATTCCCATCATGGTGGTCTCTTTACTCAGGACACCACGATCAGATCCAAGTGGGCGTTGCAAAATGTACAATTTCACATAAAATCGGCAGGAGCAGCTTGATTCATGGGGCCTCCTTTCTACAGAGCTGATTCTAGCATCAACCCAAACCTATGTAAATGAAAAGAAGTGGAAATAATCAACTCCCCTGGAATGAATATAAGCTACATATTGCTGAAGGTAGAGAAACACAAAACTTACAGGTTTGGAGCTTTCTCCAGAAAGCACGCAAACATCAATACCAGGCCTCAAGAAACAGGTGCAATCAGATGAGTTTGCTGGACGAGACCTTATCCGGAGACTGGTGGTGGGTCCACAATTCTTGTGAACATGCCGGCCATACACAGAACAAATATTCATGTATCCACGAGTGATTCTTATTAGCTCCACGGGCCACCATGAGCCTGACCAAAGTGCTTCAAAAGCTGGTGGTATAGAGAAAGTTCATTAACATACCCTGCTTTAAGCAGGAACCATTTTTCACTTAAGCAAGTAAAATATGCAGAATGTGATTACAAATAGAGCAAAGCAAATCACCACATTTGTAAAATAAAGGAAGTGAGATCATAGGGAAAATTCAAAACTTACGATAGGGTGTGAAAGTGTGCTTGGACTGGTATAAATGCCTTTTGTTGCCCATTATTAACTACAATAATGGATCAGAGTTCCCTGCAAATTGTGGGAAGAATCAATTTGCCATTCGCTAGAGGGGTGCAGCCACTGTGTGAGAAAGACATGCCCAAATTTATAAATGCTACTGTAAGATCAGTTGCAAATGCAGAACATATCTGATCATGCCAACTCAGATCATAGTTCACCAGAAGTCAACACGAAATGCTAACATTTTGTTCTACCTTAAAGATCAAGACGGGCATAAACAAATAATACTCTGATGTTAATTAGAGGATACAGCACATCAGCAGATGCAAATTAAACAGGATCAGGATCATCCCAATCTTGGATGAAACCTTGCAAAACAATAATAAATCAATCTTCCTTAAACAGAAAGGATATCGATCAGAATTAAGACATAAACGCATTGATCAAAACCATTCCAACAACTTTCAAACTACTGACAAGTTGCATTCACAAGAGTTTAAAGAAAAAGGAGGTTGAGCCTATTTTTCCACTGATGATATGATCAAAACTTTAACATTGCAATCGAGCTTTGTTATCCAGCAAAGTTATACAAGTAGTATGAGACCGGCTGATTTCACTAATCAACTTATACGATAGACAAGTAAAAATTTTCCACTGAATGTATTTGAGAAGGAAAGAGTATTATTTTGTCAGAAGAACATGTCGGATATGCAAAAACAAAAGAAAAATTTCAGGTTCTCGTCGAAGAAAAACGTTTTCAAGGGTGAGATGGGAAATACTATTTCCCCTCTGCAATTTCTTGGTGAGAGGACGCTGAAAACTGGAAGATGTTTTCAATTGCATCACCCACCTCCATTTATCCAACAAGAAGATCGCAGAAGGAACCCGACAATGAAAGCATCGCAAGCAGCACCGTGAGGCCATTGAAATTAAAAGAAAAATAAAAAAGATCAAACAGAAATATACAACATTCTGATATCAAGAACGTAGCATATCAAAACAATCACATGAACCCAGAATCTGCAGCAACCGATGAGCCTGTTTTCCTGGGACTGTCGGGCGATGGAAGCTAAACAAACCAAATTTAAGTGCCCAAAAATCAAAACTTCAACCACAGAGCAGAATCAGGAAAATGCATTACAGGAGCAACCGAGCTGAGGCAAGCTTGCCGAGAACCGAGGCAAGAACCTGCGGGGAACGAATATTCCGGTGATCGGAGGGAGGGTATGAACAGAGAGGAGGGGGAGGAGGGGGAGGAGGAGGACAGTAAGAGTGGGTCAGTGAGAGGGGAGACAAGGGACAGAGAAAGTGGAGAAATCTATGCATCTGTCATTATTGGATTCTGTGAGGGAGTAGCAGCAGAAAGCAGAGTGATCAATGAATGGGTAGGAGAAAGACAATGGGAAAAAGGCAAGAAGAGTGGCGCAGAGAGAAATATAGAAAAACCAAAAGTGGTTTTGGGGCCTGAGAAGCTCTTTTCTTCACTCCCATTCCTCTCGTTCTCATTTTTTCAAGCTTCTCCGATATCACCACATAAAAATGTCAATCTATTAGTCAAAGTCAGTCCTCTCTCACATGTAAACTCTTGAGGGTGAGTGATTACGAGATAGTTTTACTGAATTTCAATTTAAAAAAAAAACCCGTTTGTCAGTTTTAATTACATCCTGTGTGTGTCTGCTTATCCATGGGCATATTCGATATACTTGACAATCCAAATGGGCCAATGGCTCTTATTGGACTGTACATCCTTGAATTTGATGTAAAAAAAGGGGTACTTTAGAGTATTTTTTTTTTCTAAACTTCCATCAAATTATACCAAAAGAGGCAACTACATCTATATGGAGGATTCCATGTCATCGCATACATAATAAAAGGGCACCGATCCAATCCAGAACCGAAGGGACTTGGGAGTGCATCAAACTTCGACCAGAGGTCGCACTTCTGCTAATCTCCGCCCCCTGCTTAATTTTCGATTTCCTCTTGGTTTTTGGTTCATTTGGGAGCGATGCATGCTTTGTGTGGAGTAGTTGGGATTGGATGGAGTGTGTTGTCGTGTCCTTTACTTGCTAGGGTTTCATGTCATAGACAAGAGAGGAGAACTGAACTTAAACCCTCAAACTGTAGCGCTGGCTGTCGCCATCCGTGCCATAGTCAGAATCCCGAAGATTCCCTTCCCCCCATCTCTCTCTCTCTCTCTCTCTCTCTCTCTCTCTCTCTCTCTCTCCTGTGCTTGTCCCCTTATATATATATATATATATATATATATATGTATCCTCTTTAAACTTTGAACTAAAGCCTCCTATGATTAATTTTTTTTACGGATAATTTGATAAATATAAGTTAATAAGAAATTGTTGAGGGCATTTGTAATTTACCATTCCTAATTTGAGTTTTATATTATTTCAGTTAAATTATATTGCATTCTTATTCCCTATCCATACCCTCCATGCAGGCGTCACGCAAAATACAAAATAGAAATGCAAAGTAAATACTTTCTTCTTAATAATAACACCCATCAACAGGGAAAAGGAAAAAGTAATTCCCCCTTTTTTGGGTAGGTTATTTAAGTCTAATTAATTTGGAGGAGGGGATAATTCACTTGCCCTTAAATAGATGGGTAGCCTTTTAATTATAATCGGCCAATTTGATTCAAATTCAAATCGGTTTGATTCATCCGACTTTAATATGAATATCATCATAAGAAAGGTGATTTTAGCATGTGCGGAAGCTTCAAGAATTCCGTGCTCATAACCGATTCGGGTGGTCGATTGAAGTAATCAGATGCTTTTCTCCCACAAGCGAGCAATGTCCCGGATGTCTGTGTGTCTTGAGTGGAGAAGAGGTCATGAGTTCACCATCCCAAGTCCTTTTCCAGGCCCACCAGCTCTCATGAAGAACATTGAGGATAACAAAACCCAGGCCCAAATTGAACAGCCATGGCTGTGATCTATCAATTACTACGAACTCGGCCGGAAATGGAACTGGAACATGATGGGTGCACTGCGGTCTCGTATATTCATAGTTGAACGATGATCATTACGGTGGCAAAAACGATGATGATTAAATCAAGTGCAACCACTGTCACATGCGTCCGAGACCAAGGAAGAACGTGTTGCCATCTCAATCTAGGTGGCGGAGTAGGGTACTTGACCGGCATGGGCTTGGTCCGGGGCATGACCGCTTCGTCATGGAGATGGAAATTATGGATGAGTCGATCATGAGCTCCTGCTCGAGCCTCTGCTTTATTGAGATGCGGCTGTTGCCCGCACGCTGCTGCCTTATTCTCCACCCTCCACTCAATCATCCGTTAGACCTTCTCGAATGTCAGTAGCTTCGGCAGATAGCAGGCCCATCTTCATCCTGAGTCCGCCCAGACTCCCGAACACGACAAACCATTGGAGTATCAGTTGGCAGGAAACATTCTCTCTCCCAGAGGTGCTAAATACCTGAAAAGGTGGACTGCCGAGCTTTACATGCCCCTATACTTGTGAGTTGGTTTCACACCTGAGCATGAACAGTGGGCTCGTAATCTTGCAGGGCGTTGGTGAATTTAACATCAGCCACGGACTTTCCACAGGAGAGTGCCTGCAGGATTTTACGGCATTCCAGTCTATAGCGTCACCAGGCGGATGACTTGACAACGACTAACCATACTTAGATCATGTTAGCAGCAGTTTCTTAAAATAGATGTTCCATTTGGATATGTTTTGGTTAATGGAAAAAACAGCAGGGAGCAAGGTAATGAGAAGTCCCATGAACATGTCTTCTGTGCTGCTGGGTCAATATTTGCTTCTCCTTGAGGCTCATCTTGTTAGTAATCTAGGCTTCTTGCTTGAATCTTGCAGTCCATAGATGAAGAAGGTTCGCAATAGTGGTGTTGGCAAACTTGGCAATTACAGCAGTCATGATGCCCCTTGTCGAATGGTTGTATGAGCCTCGAGACAATGCCAGTGGCCCAGTGCCATTCCAGTAGAAGGCTCAACAGTAATTCGGAAGATGGCAGCGATATTCCTTGGAGGTACAGGTAATCGGGAGGCACTGGCATTTGCAACCAGAGCCTCGGGTCGTGCAGGGATCCGAATGACTGTGTTCTGGATCGTCCTAAACACGAGGAACCATTGGGATGACAACAAAGTTGAAAAGAAGCCCGACTCTGGGATAATTTAAGATGAAGAACACGAAGAATGCAGATGTCTTTTAGTGTGAGACGGAGGCAGAGGATGGCATGCAAGTAGTCAGCAAAATCAAGTCACTAGATCTGGACCATGACCTCGTGATCATGGGCCACCGACCCACCAGCAGGTTGTTATTTAGTGAAGGCACGATCGGTTCCAGTGAGAATCCGGAGCTCGGAGTTATCAGAGATGTATCAGAGAGATTTCTGTCGACACCGACTTCTATATTAGTGATTCAATAACACCGACAAAACTCTCTCACTCCGTCGACTTTTCGGGTGCGAAGAGTCCATCTTTACTGTCCAGTGATCACCTCGGACACTGAGTTCGTTCAATCATTATCGAGCGCAAGGGTAATCGAAGTCAACTATAGAGTCCGGAAACAGCACAACTGGCTCGATACAGTTGTGAAAACCGATTGCAAGGGGTCGAGATTAGCTCCATTACGGACGTCTAGATGCTTTAGGATTTCGGCCCAACTGATGCTTCGGCTTGAATTCCGGTTACAGAGATAACGAAGTGGAATTTATCACGTCTCCCGGGTTAGAATCGGAGAAGAAGCAACTGGGACTCAATGGAATAGGATGACGGCAACGTGGAATTCGATTTCTCGGGCGCACAGCACCGGTGTACGGAACAGTGTAGACTAAACTTCAGCCACAGAAGAGTTGTGTTCCAGGTCCCTACAAGTCGACCGTGTTCCACCTCAGATCGAGAAAATGAGCTGCTTATCATTCATATCATCCACCGTCAGCCTCATCTGTCCTCCTCCTGCTTTCTCATCCACTCATAAAAAATTATACAAGGAAGTTCGTTGCATATTCATGAAAATCTTTTATGTTTGAATAATTTTTTTTCTTGAGATAGAAAACAAAGAGACGAAATTTATCCCAGTTTTGGATTGGTGTGCTCAGCATAGTTCAGTCAGACACGGCCTCAAATCCCAAATCAATGTCCATTTCCCTCATTGGCCATGAAGCCCCATCACCAACTTAGCAGGCCCGTCGCCTCTAAGCCAGTAGTTGGCTTCGTCTCCTCCTCCACCACCGCTCCCCGCCGCTATGCTCCCCCACCAACCCGTTTCCTTCCCGGATCCTCCGCCGCCTCCCGTTGCCTCTCCCAGCTCCCCGTCTCCTGCCACAGGAATCCCCCGGAGGAGACCGTGCAATCAGATGGGACCGGCCGGGGGCCGGCCACGACCAGGCGGAGCGTGCTGGTTACCCCACTCTTGGCGGCGGCCGCGGTTTCCTTACAGCCAGCTGTGTTGAGAGCAGCTGAAGAGAAGAGTCTTTCTACAACCGGTCCGCCGCCATCGGCTGCGCCGGCGCCTGCGGCGACAGGTCCTGCCGCTGCACCGGCAGTGGAGAAGAAGGAGGAGGTGATAAGCTCGAGGATATATGATGCGACGGTGATAGGGGAGCCGATGGCGGTGGGGAAGGACAAGAGCAAGGTGTGGGAGAAGATGATGAACGCGAGGATTGTGTACTTGGGGGAGGCGGAGCAGGTCCCCATTAAAGACGACAAGGAGCTTGAGCTGGAGATCGTCAAGAATCTAAGGAGGCGGTGTGTCGAGGGCAAGCGGCCGATCTCTGTGGCCTTGGAGGCCTTCCCCTGTGACCTGCAAGAGCTGCTGAATCAGTTCATCGATAAAAGGTCTTTCATTTCCTCTTCCGCTTTTGCTGGGTCCTCTTTCAATTGATTGTTTGAAAAGTACTGATCATTTAAAGTAGCAGTGATTTCATGATTGGGGATTTTGGTTTTGATTTATCAATCCTGAACTTTGTTTTGACTTGTGATTTAGATGTTTTTGAGTGGATGAATTTGATTTTGATGACTATCTGACGTGAATTTATTTTTACTAGTGAATTATGGATGACTGGAATGTGCATTCCATTATTATTGTTCACTGGAAGATGAAAATTCATGTTTAATATCACAGGATCAGTAGGGAAACCTTAAAGTCTTTCACATTGCATTGGCCTCCTCAACGTTGGCAAGAGTACGAGCCCCTTCTGAGTTACTGTTGTGACAATGGAGTTCGAATTGTTGCCTGTGGTACTCCTCTCAAGGTAAGGCAATGTGATTGTTCAATTTTGTTATGGAGGAAATTTGTGATTTTCAAGAGCTCTTCATCTTTCCCAACATTTAAATTGCCTTTTGAACCTCTTCCATGTTGCTAGATCTTGAGGACTGTTCAAGCAGAAGGTGTCCGTGGGCTCTCCAAGGCCGACCGAAAACGTTATGCTCCACCTGCAGGCTCAGGCTTCATTTCGGGCTTCACTTCCATCTCACGCAGATCACTGGTCGATGTGAATCCTCTAAATCAGCCTGTTCCTTTTGGCCCCAGCTCATATCTGTCAGTACAGTCTCGTATGGTTGAGGAGTACACCATGTCCCAGGTAATATTACAGGCAATAAACGATGCAGGACCCAACGGGATGCTAGTAGTGGTCACTGGAGCAAGCCACATTGTTTATGGGTCCAGGGGCACGGGGTTGCCTGCAAGGATCTCAAAGAAGATGCAGAAAAAGAATCAAGTGGTAATATTACTTGACCCTGAGAGACAGTACATCAGAAGAGAGGGGGAAGCCCCTGTCTCGGATTTTCTTTGGTACTCAGCTGCTCGACCCTGCAGTAGAAATTGCTTTGACCGTGCTGAAATTGCCCGTGTAATGAATGCAGCTGGCAGGAGGCGAGACGCCTTACCCCAGGTTAGTATTTTGGACAAGCTTTTAGCATCCATTTGATCTTTATAGCCAGATTTCTCTTTACCTGTGAACTTGTGATTTAATTAGCGAACTTCTTTCAATACAATCCTCAGGACCTTCAGCAAGGTCTTGATCTTGGTCTAGTATCACCAGAAGTGCTGCAGAACTTCTTTGATCTTGAGCAATATCCTCTCATTTCAGAGCTCACTCATCGCTTCCAGGTATACTCTTCAGTTACTGATTTGAAATGTGAAGTTTCTGACATTGTTCGCAAAGACATTACCTAAACTAGAAAAGCTATGAAGAGACCGATTCCCAAATTGGTGCAGGGCTTTCGGGAAAGATTATTAGCAGACCCCAAGTTTCTGCACAGACTAGCCATAGAAGAAGCCATTTCGATAACGACCACACTCTTAGCACAGTATGAAAGACGTAAAGAGAGATTCTTTGAAGAATTCGACTATGTCATGACAGACACTTTGCGAGGCACCGTAGTTGACTTCTTTACCGTGTGGCTTCCTGCCCCAACACTTTCCTTTCTCTCATATGCCGATGAAACAAGTTCTCCCAATAGTGTTGAAGCTCTACGTGGACTCTTGGGTTCAATCCCTGATAATGCATTCCAGAAGAATCTTGCAGGCAAGGACTGGAATCTGAGCCATCGGGTTGCATCGGTTCTTTTTGGTGGTTTCAAGCTTGCCACCGTTGGATTTATTTCCAGTATCGGAGCTGTGGCTGCATCTAACACTCTATATGCCTTGAGAAAGCTTGCAAATCCTGATTTAGTTGCCAAACAGCTGACTAGAAGATCGCCAATTCTTAAGACGGCCATCGTGTATGCATGCTTTCTAGGAATATCGGCAAACCTCCGGTACCAGGTAAAGCTAATGCATTTGGAAACATGTTCTATTCTCTTGGTGTTTGTCAATCCAAGTTAAAGAGATCTTCGTTGCAGATTATTGCGGGGGTGGTGGAGCATCGGATCGCGGAGGAGTTATCTTCTCAGACTTTATTTGTAAATATGCTGTCTTTTGTTGCTCGGACAATCAACTCCTACTGGGGCACTCAGGTGATTTCTGTTAGTTTTTTGCAATGTAATCTTTGGTGTCCTGGTTCCGTATGTTGTCACCTTAGAAATTGATCTTTCCACTAAACTAACTACATTTCAATTAATCTTGAAAAATGCAGCAATGGGTTGATCTAGCCCGATTCACGGGCCTGCAGACTAGGAAGAGTGCTGAGCCCGCTTATCAAACACCTGAAACTCCAACTCCAGCTGCACTCCCATGCAATACAGCAGAAGAGGCCAACATTGAGGAAATCAATAACAATTGAGGTAACAAGATGAGCTAATAAGATAATAAGTGCTGAGTTTGCTGCCCGCACTATTTTTCCTCACTCTTCTGGAGAAATCGGGGAAGAAATTTGACGGTAATCACCTTCTTCTTGGTCCTCACTGTACATCCACAACAAAGAGAGCATCCTTTTGAATTTTGTCAGATGTAAACATAGTGAATATACAGTAGCGTTCGACAGAAGTGATATAGACGGCTACCTGATAGTTTTCATGCAAAAGTGCTTGGAGATAAGAGCAACGGACCAGACCTTCAACATGAACGAAGACACAAAAATCGAGCTGCCCTCTCAAGGATATCCTGATCAGTGATCATCCTGGCAACCCTGAGACACCGTGCCGATATAAATGTCAAGTTTTTTTTGTCTTCCTGAAGTGTCTAGTCTTTCCTAGAAGAACATGATTTGCGTTGGGAGCTTTTCTGGCCGACGATCGCTATCTTATCTTATCTATTGCTATGTATAGTCCTGCACAATTCTTGGGGGCACGGCCTTTTCTTTAGTCTCTAGCTGACTTAAAAGACTATTATTCCAGTTCGAATTAGGCGGTCCATCCTGGTCCTCGGGGCCATCTCACTGGGATGAGAGTCATCCAAGAGAAGCATCGGGCCTAGGTGACCATAATCAGATGAGGACAACTCTATTCGTCCGTTCCCAAGAAATACGATCGACCTATCTTTCACCGTATCAATTGATAGCCTTCTGCCATCGTCCGATTGATGCAGTTAATCATGGCGCTGGGTTTTTTCCCCCGCTTTTACCCTTAAATCTTTTCGTTGAAGCTAAAGAATCTCGCGGAAGCTAGATTCAGCGTATTCGTATGAAGAAGACGACAAGCACTGGTACGATATTTTATCACTGCCAACTGGCGGACCCACACAAGCGGCACGGGCAAACACGACATGACACCAATCCACATCACGGATAGCTCCGTCCCCGCAACCAAACAACGACAAAAGAGAAAAAGCACACGCTGAAACAAGAAGAGACCAGGACACCTCAGCCCCTGCAGCAGCGGCAAGAACCAGTCAGGCCTCGCCACGCAAGCTGGCTTTATTTACTAATTGCAAAGGTGTCGGCTGCCAGCGATGGGGATTTTTATAACGCCAGGACGAGGCCAGGCACGGACTTCCCTACCCGGCTCGAGAGGCTGCTCTCCCAAACTGACGGGCACTTGCGGAGCGGTGTCACCGGCGTGATCCCGGTCGTGTCGGACGGTGAGGATGAGCGGCTTGACTTCGATGACTCACCGATCCTTGTCACTGTAAGAGACGTGTTGAAGTACTCCCTCACCTGCATTCATATGTATAGACTCGAATGTGATTATCGAATACGAATTTTTTTGTTCGTTGCGATTGGTTCGATCAGTGAGAGTATGACAGCGCGATGAACTCGATGACACACCTGGGTGATTATCCCATCCGACACCGTCCAAGCATGGACCCAGGATATCGAACCGGTAGGATCGCAGCCCTCGGAGAGGACGGTGGAGCCGAAGGAGGTGACGGAGTCGGGGAGGAACTCAAAGCTCTCGATGCCGGCCGATGGCGACCCAGTGAGGAGGCGCATCAAGAACTGGTGGGAGGGCGGGCCGTGGAACCACCACTCGAGGTCGGGGGCGAGGATTCGCTGCACCGTGACTGCGTCCCGCGACTGTAGAGCCTTGTACAAGGCGCGGACCACACCTTCTCCTTCCTCCAGAGCTTTCCTGCTAGTGTTAGCCAGTTCTTGGGGAGTGAGGGTGGGAGAGTAGAGAGGGAGAGAGCAGGTCACTGGAATGGAAAACCTCCGGTGAGGACTCATGGAGGCCCCGAGGCGATGCTTATATAGAAGGGAGGCTGTGGAGATCCTATGCAGCCGGGCCCCACCTACCCCTACGCTATTATCCGGTAGCTATGAGCTCAACAAGTTGCGCGGCAAGGATATTTTCGTCACTTGAAAAAAAAAATATCACTCAATCAATTGATTTAAATCGAATTTAGGTGAGTTTTATTTTTTTTTTTAATTTGGACAATAATTATCTAATGAAACTCACAATTATACCCTCAATTCCATTTAGATCACGGCTCGCGGAGCATTGCACGAGTACTCGGTCGGACCTGAACTTGCACGATAGAGGTAAGGCTCACCCGAAAGGTTAAAATGGCTATTACCAAATAAAGGGGATTTTTGGCAATCCTGATAAAGTAAATGAAAAACTGGCTATGAACAAAAAGCTTGGTGCGACAAAAGGGAAACAAAAACGCATGCGTACAGTAATAATATATCTCCTCGGGTTAATTCTGTTGACGAAGTGGTCAAAAAGTCAATAGAGCTATATGGGTTGAAGTTGGTGTGGGTCCCGCGCTAGAAGGCAAGCAGCAGAGTCAAGCTGCCTCTTTTTGATCAAAATCCGGCTCTCGCTTACGCATAGATCTCGTCATTCAGAAATTCGGCTTCCTGGGTTTCTTGCCGAATGTATTATAGCTTTCAGATGCAACCCCCCTCATAAAATGGATTAGGTGCAATAACAGCCTTGTCTTGGGCGAGACATCAACAGATCTTTTAATGAGTTTGATTGACATTCACGAGAAGGATTTTTATGTATCAATCCGTTCTCCTCTCTTCTACCCCCCACGGAGTATCGTGGGATTTCAGAGTTCTGAGGACAAATATGAGGGGAAAAAAAAATCTTGAATAATGGGTGCAGTTTTATCACAATCCAGTTGGGCCACTGGTATCTTACTCTGTAGGGCCGTGCCAATACATCCAAAAATTGAAACCCCGCCTCTTAAATGGATAACAACCGAAAAGTAACATCACATTTTGCCATCAATTGCAACCCGATTCAATAGTCGTTGAGACAATTTGCACGGTGCATCGATCCCAGTAGGGGGATCCACAGAGTTGCGAGCCCTTGTCTTGCCGTCTGATTGAGTTCCAGTATTTACCATCTTTGGATTCACTGATGACCCATGCGATCAATTTATGGAGAAGAGAATCAACTCAGCCATTTATGCATGCGAGGACTGGGAAAATGGACATGGACGAGAGGACGAAGAGAAGATAGAAAGAAAGATGCTTCACTGCTTGGAAGTGGGAGCCAGCTCGACCGAGGATGCGGATGGCAGAGGAGGCTTTTGTAAGAGATCAGAGCACTGTTTCCTTGTCAAAGGTTATCAAGCGTGTAGGCAGTAGATGGCTGGCAAAGGTTGTGCACATCTTAATGGTCCTCCTTGTCTCCTTCGTTCTTCTGTCTTTCTCACAACAGGCCAGCAACTCTTTACAGAGAGGTGTTAGTGATCCAACTTGGCGACAGTTCACCAATTGGCACGCCCTTCAAGACAGGACCACACTACCAATCATAGTTTTTAAAACCGGACCGGGCAGGAAACCGGTGTAGGCATGGGTTCATGGGTTCATGGGTCGGACCGAGGGTTTAATGGGTTGAATCGCATGTTTAAAAAATAATATTAATAATATAATATTATTAATAAATTTACATAATATCATAATTTGAATATAATTTATAACAAAAATCATTAATATAACCATTATATTAAACAAAAAT
>CXYZ01012635.1:765239-776555 GCA_900006705.1 Sonneratia caseolaris
GTGGCCGGTTCCCGGTCGAACCGGCCGGCCCGGTCCGGTTTTTAAAACTATGACCCTACCAATAATTGTCCACAAACCTATCCGGGCACCAGTCGCCAAGATGGACATGACATAGTTTGACTCAAACAACTTTGAAATCAAATCCTAACAGTATCGATAACGTTGTGCAACTAGTTGGTCCCTTCAATTTATCTGCTTCTGCCCGGTAGGGATTATCGGCATGTTTGCAATGATTTGAACAGTATGCATTCGAAGCGTATAATTGCCTGATACAATCAATTTAAAAGAACTAGTACCATTTAGGTTGGTCACATTAATTCATAAGAATTATCTTCGTATATGGAAACTTGCTTTTTCTTGTGGATTACAGTTGATGGGCCTAACTATTATTACCTGCATGCATTATGTACCTTGAAGAAACTCATCTTCTTGGTTTATCAAGACAGTTTATGACAGCCACTATGGAACACTGGAAGGCAAGAGTAGAAGCAAATTTATCACTATTACACATTGGTATACATGGGGCAGAAATCGTTATCTTCCACAGCAAGCAGAACTGGAAGATGCTAAGGCATCTCCTTGTATCAGCTTAAGCAAAATATAGAATTAACTTAAGCTAACATACATTGCTCAATATTCTCAATCCATCTCCCATTGATGCATACATTTTCCAACTCTTCATCTGACAGCTGCTACCATAACCCTCTCCGTCATGACAACCAACCATTCCATCTTTGGAATAGATACCTCAGAAACTTTGGAGTTTGCCTAACCATTTATTACCTTCTGCAGAATCCAATGAGAGAACTTGTTAGCGAGTGCTCCCACTATCAAGATGCACTAATCTACCCAAACACAAGGTGAATGTAAGACCCAACCTTTTGCGCTTGCCCGATGGGACCACAAGTCCTCTCTTCTCAAGGCTTTTAAATCGATCTTTCACCAAGGTGCAGCAACCCTTCATGCAAACAAGTAAATGCAATAACATAAATCACTTAATTGGAAAAATCACAATAGAACTGAATAAGAAAATATGAAGTATCAATCAGCCTACCTTAAGCTGTCGTAGTGATCCTGTGATTTCTTCAGATAAAAGAACCTGCACTGGGGCTGGTTCATATCTACAAGGGAGTATAAAGTAAAAAATCAGCTTTCTTGCACCAAGATTATGGAAAAAAATGTGCATGAAAACTAAATCAGCAAATAGCATCCTACTTATGCTTCCCTAGACGTGGTGGACGTTGTTTAAGTCTCTCTTGCTTTGCCACAACCCGTCTAAGGTGCCGTTTCTGCTTATCTTCTTCCTCTTTGGCAATTTCTTGCATAATATCAGATATGCTGTTTCACAAATATAGATTATCCAAAATATGTTCGTCAAAATTAGAATATATGAAATTGTATTGATGCACCTATGATCATACCTGTCAATTTCTTTTGAAAGTTGCTCCATTTTTTTCATTTCAGCTTCCTTCTTCAATAATTCCTTCCGTCTAGCTCTCTTGTTCAATTCAACTCGAGTAACCTGTTTTAATTTTGAAAACCTAGAGAGGACATTTCAGAAAAGTTAAATATGCAACTGAGGTTACAATCAAAATAAACCACAAAAGAGAGAATACATGTCCCAAATTTTCATTTCAAGTCTCCATCACCGAGTTAAACATTAATCATTTCATGTTTCTATGTTCACTTGTAGAAACAATATGTTTTGACCAACCGAAGCAAATGAAAAATAAATGTAACCTCTTCTCAGGAGGCACAGTATCCTTATCATCTTGACCATCTGGAGTCTCCTCATCATCACTTCCATCATCCGCATCAAGGAAGTACATCTGTAAAGTAAAATATAATTATCAGTCACCATGTTTGAAGAATAACAAGTTTCACAACTGTAAACAAAATTACCTCCTCCTCCTCAATAGCTTTACCCTCCACAGTTAGTGGGACAGGTTCAGGTCCCAACTCATCCTTATAGATTTTCTGCATTTCATCTGCCACAGCACAAGCCAAAACATCCTACATTCAGAAGAAAATATGCCATATTAATTTCAGATACAAACATGGACAGTTGAAGAAAGCATGGTATCCTGAGAATCACTTGGTGACTTTCTCTGGAAGGATTGAATGAGCATCCTGGATGCTCAACTTCAACAGCAGGGATAATTGAAGGCTTGGACTTCTGCAGAGGCAGAACTTAATCACGTCAGCATAATCCAAGAAACGCAACAAAGTGTTACAGCACCTTGATTAAATAATAAAATAAGGAGTCCATCTTCTGCTTCAAACAAAGATATGAAACCAAAACAGGTAATAGATAAATTGGTTTACCTTCTTGTGATTGCCTTCATTTTCATCTGTAAGATTTCAAATTCAACCAGCATGAGACACAATTCCAATAAACAGATAATTGGAAAAGGATTAGTAATGAAAACCTCAATTACCTTTCCATAAATCAACCATGGAAGAATCTGTAATGGGACATTCCTGAGATAAAAACATGAAACAATTAAGCCTGCTCAATGTGTGAGATATACCTTCTCTAGTAAATACCAACCTTGAGACCATCTTGAGTATTTTCTTTCAACTTTGATACAGCTTCACGTTTTGTGCTGGATTTCTTCCTTATTGAAGATGGAACTGCTTGAACAAAAGGGTTCTTCTGCAGCACACTCTCATAGCGGAGTACCTTCTCTCTGTGCTTCTCAATTTTTCGCTTTGCAGAAAGATCTGCATCAAGTCCAATAACAGTCAAAAGATGCAAAACCAAACTCAAGGGGCGGGTGCGGGCAGACAGGAGCACATGACATCAAAATTAATTGGAACACTTTTATGTTTCGGCCATGCATGGCCTGGACTAATGTACGTGTGAACCAGGCTCTCAGATCAGAGCCCAAAGCCATCACCGAGAGCAAGCATCTTAATTTGAACTTTAGTGTCTGCGTATATTAACATGCTTCCTTCATCAAATAAAAGTTCAAATCATCAGTTTATTGTACACAATATGCCAATGGGGCAAATACAGAGATTTCCAAAGAAACTAATTTTGGGTATACCAGATAAGCGCCCTATGATTACCTGTTAAACACCATTAACCACTAAAAAATATACTGATCAATTCCTGACAGGTTTTACCATGAAATTGTATTAAAGATGAAAAATCATGTATTTGGATAACTACGATACTGTAGTACAAACTAAAGGAACTACTGCCTTCAAATTGAAGGCGCCTAACATGTGCCCTTGCAACACATTTGGAAAACCCCATAATATTTACAAAAGGAACACCAAAGATGTAGGTTGTAACCAGGCCCTCATATCAAAGCCTCATAAGGCATCAGAGAGGACAGACAGGTTAACCCACAAGGTTTCATTTCTGTGCACATTACCATGCTTCGTTCAATTAAAATATCCAGAGCATCGGCTTATTGTACACAAATTTATACACTTCTACTTTTTTAAATGAAAAGGACCCCATTCAAGTGCATTCAAAATTTTATCAATACCAGGAGAAAATAAATGAATACAATGGGTCTAAAGCACACACCAAAAAGTTATCAACGCCAGGAACAATAGTGCATATTGAAATGCTTAAAGGGAGCTCCTTCCTGCTACTTTTATAATAGAACACAATAAGATCTCACTGCAGAGAATTATACTGTGCTAGAGGAAGATAAATATCAGCCAACAAGTAAGACTTAGACAACCTTGCATTTCTTCCATTATTGGATCTTTGATCTTAACCAAATTACTTCTATAAATCAAGAACTACTCAACTACCGCCAAGTCTAGAAGTGGGTTCTAGCTTCCTCTAATATTCACTGCACGCGCGCATGATATAAGGATTTTGAAAAAAAATGTAGGTCGTAACCAGGCCCTCAAATCAAAGCCAGAAAGGCATCAGTAAGAGCAGACATGTTGACCAAATAACACAATCTCTGTGCACATTACCATGCTTCCTTCATTCAACACATATCCAGAGCATCGGCTTATTGTACACAGAATCCCATAGTAGAGCTTTTATCTTTATTTTTTGAATAAGTGGGTAAAGCTTTAATTGTACCTAACTAATCCCAGCTCAAAGCCAAAAGACTGAAAGAGGTCAACTTTCTCTTGCAACTTCAATTGACGGAGAGAGGATAATGACACTCAGTCAGAAAATTTTAAGCTCAAATAGCCACAGAGAGAGAGAGAGAGAGAGAGAGAGAGATGGGCGAAGACATATATAGGCGGCCGAGATAAGGAGAAATCGGCACCTCGAGACTTGTCGACGAAGAAGAGTGCATCGCTGGCTAGACCGGCTACGGAGCCGCCGGAGTGCGCGTCCTTGGTGGACTTCTCGAAGAAGTCATCGACGTCCTCTGTGTTGATGTTTGCTCTCCATGCCTTCTTCCCTTTCCTCGAGCTCTTAGCTCTCTTCCCCATTTTGCTGTTTCACTATGCTCGCTCCGTCCCTCTGACCTTTGCGCTTCTGGGCAGTGAAGCGGGCGGTGGCCACGGAGGGAGCTTAAATCCTTGATTATACGGCTAGGGTTTCCAGCTTCCCTTTCATAGCCTACGGCTCGAAGATGAAATTGGGCCAATATGAGGCCCATGGAATGCCATCTGGGCTCGAGTATGAATAAGTAGTATTAGTAAATTGATTAAATTTACAGTAAAATTAATTAAAAATATTGAACTGAGAATTATTTATTTATTCACGTCTAATTCGTCCTTCACAGCCACGGTGGCGCTGTCACGAACCGTCCAGAAGAAGCCATCCGTACTGTTACCAGACTTTAGCGCCAAAAATCTCACGCCAAATGGCCTTTTAACTCTCCCCCCACCCCACCTCCATTCACTCTCCGCCGGTCACTCTCTCCCGTGCCTGAGATCTTAAGCTGGCGTTGTAATGGAAGAACCAAGCAGAAGGGTGGCACCGCCTCTTCCCAGCAGTGGCGGAGGTGGTAGCGGCCGCAGGATGAGGAGGCCCCTCTCGGACTGCACCAACACTGCTCGCACCTCATCCCAGCCCTCTTCATCTCCTTCGGCATCTGTTCTCAAGCCACAGATGAAGCCCGATTTCTCAATTCCTCAGTCCAACTCGCATGTCAGTCGCCAGAGCAGCAGGATCACAGCTCGGAGCCCTAGCTCTGGTCCTGCCGCTCCCGCTTCCGACATCCCATGTCTGCCTCCCCCCAAATCCTCTTCAACTTCTGGTGATTTGCCATCCCTTTTCTTCTGTCGGTCGTTTTATTAATTGCTAGTAATGCAGATGAACAGTTCATGGAGAATAAACTAGCTACTTTTGGATCTTCTTTTGATTTGATGAAGTAATGATTTCTGCTTTGTTAGCTTGATTCCGAAGTTTAGATTCCTAATTTTTTATCTCGCATTTTCTTCTGGTTTGATGCAAATTCACTTCAATTTACTCTCACGACTAATTGCATCAGATGTTAAGTCAGCTCAGTTAAGTAATTTTAGGAGCTTTGACCCGAAGCTGGTGCTAGACTAGACTCTAATGATATAATTACTTGATTATCTAATGTTGATTTCCTGGTATGTCTGATTCTTTTAGCCTTTCTTCTAAATCTGATGGGTATTTTGATGGCAGAATGCTCTACTGCTATCTAATTTCATGAACTTTTTCGCAGTGAATGTCTTTTAAAACCTGTCTATTGATGTATAGGACGAGACCAGTTTGAAACACGTGATTCCTATACTGTTGAGACTCAAGGCCAAGTAGCACAGAAGGCAAAGACCAAATCTAAGGCAGTTATGGCGCCTACAAAAAGGATCAGGGTCTCCAGGTGGATCTCCATTTTTCGCATGTGCTTTTTTCCCACTATCCACAGATCAAGATGTTTGTAAAAATGAAAGAATGTGCAAACATTTAACTAAGCTTGAGATAAGGAATTGCTGCTATTGGAAGATGGGTGGTACAGATACCTGTGAAGAAACGCAATTATATGTGAGACTGGGTTTAATAGATCAAATTGATATTGAAGGAAATTGAATGTACGACACAGCAAATTTGTTTGTAAGCCCATAATGCAGTTACCTGTTAGTGTGCTGCCAAATGTTTTTGTTTCATGTGGATAATATACTGCTTCTTAAGGTAGAAAAATTGTCATTCTTGAGGATGATTTGGGCATGTGAATGAATATTTGCTTATGTGTTGAAAATCACTGTCTGCTTTTCTCCTGACTATGATCTCTAATAGCGTATCAATGTGGACGGCCGTGATTAGTGTTTCATAACTCGTGTGCCAGTTAATTTATAATACATGGTTTCCTTTTTCGGTTCTTCATATGGTTGTTGCCTTGCCTGTTGTTCTTCCCTTTCAACAGGGACAGACTTGATCAGGACAAAGAGGATCTTGAATCCAAATCCTGTCTAATTCCTAAGAAAAGGGTATGTTCAAATGTGTTCTCAAAAGATTCCTTGTTTCATCTTTTCAATTATTTACCCATAAAATTTTGCCCATTTTATTGGCATTCACTACATAGAATGGTTTTAGGTGGAAATCACATATTGGAATTTTGATGAATGTCCTGTGTATGTTTTGGAGATATTGGATTTTGTTCACCTGTGGTAAAACCAAAATGTATGGAGACCACTTTGCATGTAGCTGAAACTTTCCTCAAGGATCTAAATTCTGCTTCACATTAGTGATTTTCCTAGTCTGCATCCACGGTATTGACTGTATCCACCACTGCATCGCCCTCCTTTCAGTCTGTTGTCCTTATGCAGTCTGTCATGATCCTGCGTCTGTTTTTGCAGAAGCAATATCCCAAACGTGAACAAGATAACTCCAAGAAGGCCTTGGAAGATTACATCCAGCAGCAAAGATCATATTATGCAGAGATTGATGCATTTGAACTGCCAGAGGAGGAGGTGGACTCAACAGCAGCATTAGATTGAATACTCGAGAGATTTCTCATTGAGTTTCCTCTTGTGAAGGACACATCATTCCACTATATATTAGATATTGACACCCCCGTGCAGATTAACAGCTTACAGCAGATACAGTAGTTAGACATTAGCATCAATGATGAAACCTTAGACGCTCTGTCATGTTAGGGTGTAAATGAGAATCTTATAGTTCACTTGCGTCTGGAAGAGTATGCTCGTCTTAGTTTTTGCCTGTTGAAAAGCTGGTTCCAGTCCCTCCCTGGGACGCAAAGAAATCCGTAAAATGCCCTGCAGGGCCTATGAATTGCCTATCTTTTTGTTTAAAATTCCTGTGCTAATGAAGCTTTTCCCTGAATTACAATATCTAGGAGATGCTATCTCCTCCAACTTGAGGTTTTGACCGGACACGTTCTTCATTAGTAAAATATCCGAACTTGCATAGCATATATTTACTCGATGACATGATTGATAAGATGAAACGGTTTTGAATCAAGTCTACTCGACTCATGTGTTCCTTCTTGCATCTAAGCGACTAAAATGCGTTTTAATATTTGGAAAGAAACTCGGGATGTTGCAATTTGATGACTTGAAATAAGTGGTTTCTCTAGAAGTGATCCCATCCATAAAATTATATGTATGTATCAAAGGAGGCATGATCCTTTCTGATGGGGTTGATTAAATTAAGGTAGTAGTTTGACACATCAAACAATCGGGGGACTGAAAGCGAAATGTTGAAACATCAGGGGAGCGAACTGAAACGTGTTCAAAGTGTATAGGGCTAATTGCAAGAGGATAACCGTTTAGGAGACATTTCGTAGCACCAAAAAGCTCGGGGGAAATTGTGCAATTAGCGCAATCTCTTTGGACCCCCTCCTACCCTGTTCGCTCATCCCAAAACCCTAGCTCCTGTAAGGCTCTCTTCTCTGTCGTCTCGTCATGTGCGTCAACTAATTCAAGGCGTTCATCGAACTCCAGCTCACTCCTTTATCATTTTTGTCCACGGTTCCGTTCAAATTTGACGTATCGACTCGTGTCGAGGTGGTTTCAATCAGTTCCTTTTTCGACAACTCGGTTTTAATCAGTTCCCTGTATTGGCTTGATATGAAGTGCTCAGTCTCCTGAAACACGTTTGGCAGGTAATGGAATTAGTGATAAACCGAGCTCTGGTTCATTTCGGTGATTCCACCGGGAGCAGTCCGAGAATGGATGCTTTCTTCCTGAAGTTTGACCGACTCCAGCAGGGCCGGTCTGGTTCATGATTGGGCAATAAGGAGGACTCTGAAACATGGGATGGCCTTAATGGCATTCATGATACACTAGATGATGGGATGGATGAAAAATTGATGCGAGGGGCGAAGTACTTTGAATACGATTCATCGGAATGTGACGAGGAAGATTAGTCATTCTGCCCTGACGTGAATTTTCCGCCCGGGACAACTTATGATGTGAAGGTGAGTGATGCCATGTCCTCCTCTGTGATCTGCACGGTTAATTATGCTTTATTTTGGAGAAGAAAGTGACAAGACAGAACGTCTTAGGTACTCCAAAACACTTCCTGATGTCCGATGAAGTAGTAGGGATTGGTTATTCTTTTCTTACTTCTTCCTGAAGATCCACTTTGAGTAGCTGTGACGATTACCAAATCTCAACTGATCACCGGAGCAGTTTTATCCAGATGCTAGTTCATTGATGTCACATATAACAGCTTCCACTGAAGATGTCTGTTGCTGCACTGTTGACAGGATCTTGTCCTTGGGAGACCAGGGGCATGGAAGCCAACTGGAAGACCAGAGTTCGAGGTTACAACAGAGGAAGTTCTCAGGGTACCCGGCGAATTTCATCACCGAGGCTGGAATCATTATCAAAAGAAGCAAGGTAATTATCTCTCTTCAATACGGGCTGTACCTGACCCTTTTGGAACGGTCTCATATGTCGTCTCAACTATAGGGATTGCGAGGGAGACCAAAACAGCTCGCAGTTTTGCTCTCGTGCCCTTCACAACTATGGGGACCAAATCTTTTGTTTATGGGAAGGCCATGCGGAATCTCGATAAGGGATTACGAGGACGAGGTCTACCATAGCCCAGTCGATGATGTCTTTGACGTTGTTAAGGTGGTCTTGTTCTTTTTCGCTGAATGAGAGAGGTGGTCTACCTTTATGGCCCTTGCTTCCCCCTCTTCGACACGATCTTGATCACCCAAAACCAGGCAGGTGGAGGATGAAGTAGAAAAATTATGAATGCACCTGGGATGGGAGAGCCCTCACGATTACCCTCGCTAGTGTTCCTTCTGTTAGTAAACGTTTCAGCACCGATGATTCTTTCGTCTGTAAACGTTAATCCGGTACTTATCCACACTATTTCACTCCGCTCGAGCTTCTGACGGTCAGTCATCTACCGTGTCCGTGTCGGCACAGTGCACACGTGAGAGACAACTCGAAGTGAAGCAATAAATATCAATTAGTAAGTAAGTACATCAGTTACATATATGCAGCTTTGATCTTATAGAGAAGACGAATGAAGAGGGCACACACAGTTTAGCTCTCCTAATTAATCATTTAAGAATAATCAGACTGCTGGCTTCAAACTCGACCTCGCTCATCTTCCTCGTTGCAACTCGATAATTTGCTCGTACGGTGAGACGGACGAACCAGGAGGGGAAGTGAGATTTAGCTGAAATAAGCTATGTTTTCCCGGGAAACGCTGCTGTATTGGACCGAACTTGTGCTTGGATGTGTGAAAAGGGAAGGTGCGGCCGAAAGAGGAGGCGGCTGTGACGGAGGCGGTGTGGCCATGGGAAAAGGTCTTGAGCTTGGTAGGTTACACCCGTGAAGAGGAGGATCAATCCTTGTTCCTTCCTTAAGCTTGTATCTGAGCATTTCAGCCCGAGCTGCGTTGAGCTCGGCTTCCAGGGATTGCACCTGGCGCTGTAAGATCGAGATTGCGCCAACGCATCCGTAGACGGGGTCCCTGAGCCTCACAGTCGCTTCGTACACGAGACTGGTTGCCGTGTCGGCTCTTTGACTCTCGGGCACCTCCTGGAAAAGATAGAGAGAAAAACAATCGCAGCACAGTCGACACAGTACGCATCAGTAAACAGGCAGCACAGCTAAACTGGACGACGATTGCATTAATAACGTCATCGGGTTGGTTCATCGTTACCATGAGCATCTTGGCGACGTTGCTGGCTCCGAAGACCTTATGGACGTAAGCGAATTTTAGGGGCTCGCTCGGGGAGAAGTAGGGAGAGAAGGGGCACTCTTGGGCGCACCTCCTCCTCAGCAGCCTGCACGCTGCGCAGGGCGTGGCTGCGTTTGTCTTCGCCATCATTAGGGCTTCTTCTTGATCTCCTGCTGCTGGCACCACGGGAAGGCCCCTCGGCATCAGTCTCCAACCCGACGATCGCCTCTTGATGACGATGATAATTCGGAAAGAAGCTAACCAAATTGGTTGGACTCGTGAAAACACGGTACGGATTTTTAAGACTTGAAGGAGAATTATAGACGGAGGGCATGCCAATAGAGTGTGTATATATATCAACCTGAACATTGCTCAAGGACGATGTATGTGCTTTATGGCCATCAGTTCCAGTGATATCTCTTTATGCACAGTGTGCGACAACGATGTTTCGATCTTCCCATTCTTTAATCAACAGGCCGTAGCTCAACACGGAATTCCTTCGCACCAGCACATGCCCATTGAACGTTCACGCTATGCATCCTTCCACGTGTCTCGAGTTTACTCTCACGTCTTCCTTGAATTTACATCCGCCATGTAATTCCTATGGTACACGGTGGCTCGGAGGGACTAGGTGAGGGTGGGAGTCCTCATCCAATTCTTCTTCGGATAACTATTCCAACTTTGCATTACATAAAATTATATGTACAGATCATGATTAGACCAATTAGTGCGTAAATTTAAGTGGCGCTTACATGGAATATGGGAATTAGTCGGTCCAAATGTGAATGAAGTCTGAAGGGTGTCATTTTCGTCCTCCCGTTTCGAATTGCCAAAAAGAAAAAAAAAAAGGAGAAAAAGAAACATTAATATAGCACACGTGGGGAAGATTGATTGACATTTAGAGAGGGGAAGATAGGGTAGGGGGGCTAGGACACAGGAGGACACAGGACTCCCCTGGCAGGTTAAGTCATTGACTAGATATCATCTCAGGTCAGGTACCATGCGTAGTTTTCATTTTCGGTTACCGTCCCCTTCATGGAGCAGTTCCGCAAGCAGCGTTAACATCTGCCAAATCCAGGGCAATCTCATGAGGAAGAACAAGCGTCAGAATTCATCGCTTCGAACTGATCGAGGGAGGGAGCATTCGGTTAATTAGAGCTCTTCCAAGGTACTAAGAGGTCCATGGGGTTGTTGTAGCCTGTTATCAATACCCCGAATGAAGCACTAAGAGCCTGCCACTACCCCCCCCC
>CXYZ01012635.1:782096-815586 GCA_900006705.1 Sonneratia caseolaris
CCCCCCCCTCAACAAAGTCCTCCACTAAATAAAGCACTCGGGTTTGTGCCAAATGGCTCAACCAATTAGAAATGCCGGCGTCCCTTTCCCGGCGGGGGGCGAAAAAGAATTAATATTAAACCGATGAATTATCCGTTGATTAGCAACTCCAATTTGCTAATTATTCATTTTCAAGGCTTAGAAAGCAGCCCACGTCGAGCGACAGAAGACGCAGTACTGTTTTTAATCAAGATTTGTATGCCTCATTTGGGACGCGTATTTCAACTCGTCCAGCAATACCAAAGTCTTCTGGGGGTGCGATTATTAGGGAGGGGCTCTCAATTTAAATGGTTCGGCATTATATATCTTTAAAAGGGTCGGTATGGGTATTGATTGCATCACAAATCTTTATGAGTTGAGAATATTTATGATCTTCAATGAGGTTTTACTACTTCCTCCCCTTAAATAGCTGAGCAAACTCGAAAGTAGATCAATTACGAACTATTTACTAATAGGAGAGGTAAAGATTATGATTCCCCGCTTTCTATCGTCTTGTCTTCGAGAAAACCCCCACCACGCATGGCTAAATGTGTCTTTTGTGTTGTCGACTCGATCGATCGTTTTCTTCGATCCCATGAAGTAGATGAGACATTCAATGTAGTGGAGCATCCTTTTTCTATGTGTTATAATAAGCCAAGCAACTGTCTCATTAAGATGGCTATCCCTTCCCTTCCATTCCCTTCCCTTCCCGTCAAGAAAATCTTCAAACTTGAGCACATTGAAGCTCCCTTCTTCGAATCGTGTCGATCAATTAAATACAAAATTCTTCCGGTTATAAATTTTTCTTCTATTTCTAATATTCGAATTTGTGACTTATATAAGCAAAAATACATGATGGCAAACAATCTCGGCTGATCCTTGCTGGGGGGGTCCTTGGTGTCTTTTGGTGGGAAGGAAAATCACGCACTCTCCCGCGATAATTGAAACTGAGGAAGAGAGACACATGACATGAGACATGCTGCCCCCTTCCCTTGATTTTTAGTCTTTGTTCAAATTAAGGGTTGGAAGAAAATCGAGGAATCTGTCATCATCAGATCCAAGAAAAGAGGGCGATGAACAAAAATCTCAATGCCAGATTTCTGAAGATTCTCAGGACAACTCAGAAGAAAAGATACGAAAAAAAAACTATACATATACCATCAATATATTATTTGAAATGATTTACTGTTTTTTAAATGATATATTAGATTTAAGTTTTATGCATTGATAATATATATATATATATATGCAGAATTAATTTATTAATTTTGGGTGGTCAAAAGTCAAGGCCCTGTCGCTCGAATCTGTGAAATTGTCAATTAGGGAAATGGGGATACAGTTGGAAGGGAAATCAAATCACAAAGCTGCCCATTTTCCACACATGATTAATTCCAACTTCGGGATGCGAAATTCAAGAGCGTTCTTCTTTCATATATATATATATATAATTATTATAAGCTAGAAGGCAAAATCAAAGGCAGTGTGAACATGAATGTCCACGCAATCCCGATTAACACGAGGCTTTGATCTTCGGTAGATTCTAAATGTTGGACGGAAACACGTATGTTCCTGTCCGCCGTTACGGGTCACCGAATTGATTATTGTCAAATTTCGAACTTGACGGCTGATTGATTGCAAGCTACCCTTTGAGAAGTCACCGGAGCTCTCGATTGCGTCGACAGGGGCTCCTTTCTGCCACCACACACAACTCGGGCCAAGTGACTTCTTGGCAACAACTCAAAAATTCAAACCACAAACACATATGATTAGGACAATTCCATGTCTCAAAAAGTAAACGGATTTGACTTTCGTGGAAGCCTCCTGGCATGGTCTTTCCATGGCATACACGTAACTCACTCTTAAATAAAATCTTATGAACAGAGAAAATTTATGATTGTGAGAGTTTTGTTGTTACTTTCTTTTGATTAGTGAATTAGGTTGTCATAATGGATCGATCATTCACTAGTATATGGATGATGTTTATTAGATTGCTCACTCTCTTCCTCTGGTAGGTGAATTAGTCGAGTTGAGTGGATATCTTGGCACGGGCACACTTCCGGACTGCCAAATTAAGTTGGAAAAGGAGACTAGCCTGCTGTCATCACGGCCCAAAATTCTAAGCTTTAATCATGTACCGTAAAATTTCTTTATAGACAGTAATTAAATGCAAATCAAAGGGATCCAACTTTTCATACTAAAGGAAAGAAGGCAATCACTGTGATTAGCACAGCAGCCTAAATTTCCTCATATGATAGAGTCATAGGAGAAATTTTTTTATCAACTTTTTAGTGGTTAAAAGTTTATTTATATTAAACTACCATAATCATGCTTTTTTTTTCCTTTTTCAAAATTTTAATATGAAACTTTAATAAAAAAATCATGAATTTTAAATCATATTAACTAATCTATGTGGGTCAAAATCACTATTTTGGTCAATTTTGCGACTGCATTACTTAATTTTTAATATCTATCAAAATTAAATTGTATAACTGATTGCGTTCTCAGCAGTCTTTAGATTAATATGTACCTACTCCGAAACTAACACTTTGATTTTCGGCAAGCTGGGACGGCTAAGCCCGATATACGTCAATTATAACGTGCTGGTGGTTGCAGTTTTGTGGGGGCGGGCGCGGCCCGTTGAGTTCACACCGGTCAACGAGCGATTCCTCAAAATGACTATCTACCTCAAGATATATATAATACATAATTTCCTGAAATTACCAAGCGAGCTTTCATGTTATATACGACGCGTGAAAAACAGCCACAATAATTAAATCCTGATTGTCATAATTAAAAAAGTCAAAATTAGAAACAGAAAAAGGACGAGAAAACTAATGCGACTGTATCATAATGGGATAAGAATTCAATTAAGAATAATTTTTATATTTTTAATGTTTTCTACTTAAAGAAGTCACAGAAAAAAAGGAATATAAAAAAATTAAATTATTAAATTTTAAAAGTGATATTATTATATAAAATTTTTTATAATATCAATTACCCTAAATTATGATTAATGGTGTGAGGTGTATTATTGGGAACTATGAAATTGAGACTCCGATGAGATTCTTTTCCCATATTTAAGACGGATCCTTCCCAGCCCCCTTAGAATCTCCATAATTGTATTTTCCTCTCTTTTTTTTCTCTCCTCTCTTCCATTCCACAAACGCGTAACCCATTCAAGAGAGAGAGAGAGAGAGAGAGAGAGAGAGAGAGAGGCCATACCAAACGGGCTAAATTTAGTGCTCAAATCGCCAGCCGTTAGACTCCCAAAAACTCCTCTCTCCCCGTATGGTAATGGAGGTGGAGTCTCAGCTACCTCATCCTCCTCCGCCGCCGCCCCGGCCCGACCGGCCGACGGTGGTCACCCGGCTGAATGCGTACGTCGCGAGAGGCTGGGTGGGGAAGCGGTTCAAGCTGTCCGAGCGGGGGAGCACCTTCACCACCGAGCTGAGGGCGGGCACCGCCACCTTCCTCACCATGGCCTACATCCTCGCCGTGAACGCCTCCATCCTTGCCGACTCCGGTGGTCCCTGCTCTGTCTCCGACTGCGTCCCGCTCTGCTCCGACTCGTCTCTGCCGGTCTCCAACTGCACCGGTTCGGGACTCTCGGTGATCCAGCCTGGTGTCTCGTGCAAGTTCGACCCAGTCAACCCAGGCTACACTGCCTGCCTCGACAAGGTGCGCAAGGACCTGATCGTCGCCACCGTGGCCTCGTCCCTCATTGGGTGCCTAATAATGGGCCTCTTCGCCAACCTCCCCCTTGCCCTGGCTCCAGGTATGGGCACAAACGCTTACTTTGCCTACACTGTGGTCGGCTACCACGGTTCCGGCAGTATCTCCTACCAGAGCGCCCTGGCCGCCGTCTTCATGGAGGGCCTTCTCTTCCTCCTAATATCCGCGATCGGGCTCCGGGCCAAGCTCGCGAAGCTCATCCCAAAGCCAGTCCGGATTAGCTCATCGGCAGGCATCGGGCTTTTCCTGGCCTTCATTGGGCTGCAGAACAATGAAGGGATCGGGCTGATTGGCTACAGCTCCTCCACTTTGATCACCCTCGGAGGCTGCCCGAGCTCGTCGCGGGCCTCGCTCGCCCCTGTCATCGAGGCTGCAAACGGCACTGTCAGCCTAATCCCCGGCGGCACCGTGTCAGGAGATATCTTCTGCCTGCGGGACCGTATGGAGAGCCCCACCCTCTGGCTCGGGATCGTAGGATTCGTCATCATAGCTTACTGCCTAGTAAAGAACATCAAGGGCGCCATGATTTACGGCATCGTCTTCGTCACAGCGGTCTCCTGGTTCCGCAACACTTCGGTCACAGCATTCCCCGACACAGAGTCGGGGAACTCAGCGTACGCATACTTCAAGAAGGTCGTCGACATCCACGTCATCGAGAAGACCGCGGGGGCCCTCAGTTTCCGGAACATCGGTAAGGGATCCTTCTGGGAGGCCCTCGTGACTTTCCTCTACGTGGACATACTCGACACCACCGGGACGCTCTACTCAATGGCCCGGTTCGCGGGGTTCGCCGGCCCCAGCGGGGACTTCGAGGGCCAGTACTTCGCCTTTATGTCGGACGCGTCGTCGATCGTGGTGGGTTCGCTCCTCGGGACGTCCCCGGTGACGGCCTTCATCGAGTCGTCAACAGGGATCAGGGAAGGCGGGAGGACGGGGCTGACGGCGCTCACGGTGGCGTGCTACTTCTTCCTGGCGTTCTTCATCACACCACTGCTGGCGTCGATCCCGGCCTGGGCGGTTGGCCCACCGCTCGTGCTGGTCGGGGTGCTGATGATGAGGGCGGTGGTGGAGGTCGAGTGGGGGGACATGAGGCAAGCGATTCCGGCGTTTGTTACGCTGATCCTCATGCCGCTTACCTATTCCATCGCCTACGGGCTGATTGGTGGAATCGGGACGTACATAGTCTTGCACCTCTGGGACTGGGGAGAAGAGCTCCTTGGCCACTGGGGATTAATCAAAAGAAAAGATGGCACCGTACCAGACCAGAATCCGCATCTCGAGTCCATCGAGAACGGCCTCGTAAAACCGGCTTCCCCGGTGAATCAGCCATAACTTGCTCCGATGGGTTGTGTCTATCGTATCCAGAGGATAGTGGTATATAGGAGAGCGCATGTCCATTCTCGAAAATCATTAATGTATTCGGACTCCTGTAGTCTTACTTATTCATGAAAGTTATGGGGTTGCTGGATACTCTATTAATTTGTAAGTGGGCTGTTGAGATGTAAATGGGTCATATATTTTATAAGGTCGTCTAGTGTGCACATAATTTAGGCCTCTATCACTCAGCGTAACATACTCCTCCTTGTTAGATGGAAAACTTTTTTTTTTTTTTTTATTTTGAATGAAAAGACTTATTTATTTTTATTATTTTTGGAGGAATCCATTTTCTGAAAGATTCTGTCATCCGTGCTTTGGTGGGTCTCGTGTGTTCAACCGGCAATGACATCCCCGAAAGTGCCTCGCCTCCCGGTGCGGCGGCTGTTAGGTCACCTATTTTTAGTCATGGAAACACAGATCCATTCTGGGCAACAGAAGGAAGCTCAGCGCGCATGTCATGGGAGACCGGAAACCAGCAAGAAAGCAATCGGAGGTTTACTACAAATAAAAGCGATGTCCTCAGTTTGGTGGAGGCATTGAAAAGGATTCATGATTCTCACATGATGAAAAAACGAATTCAAAGAAGCCATCCGATGAGTTGCGTGAGATCAAGGGAAAATCAATGGAAAATTTGTCCTAATTTATTTATTTTTAAATATCTAGAATATATGCGTATGCATTTCTCCCATAATACAATATGCGATAATATGGTCAATGTCTACTTGGGAGACGAGAAAGTTCCACATAAAAGGATGAATTTGATTTAGATTTGCTCGTTTTGATAGTATGTATACTGGGTAATGGCTTCCCCATCTTTGGTCAATGTTCAAAGGGATATTCCTCTCTCTTGTTCCTCCTTTCTTTGCAATCTTCCCTTCCCTCTTCCATGGAAGTTTTGACCAATAAGGGTCAATTTGATATTTTTTTATATGCTATGCGCCGATTCATGATTCATATTGAGTAGTGTATCGAACGAATGGATACATGAGACTATCAACAAAATGATGTCAGCCTGATTATATATTTATATAAAAGGAAAAGAAATATATGTTCTTGCAATTCATGCCTAAAAATATGCCATCTAGGTCAAGTCCAGTTATGATTCGATCCAACCAAGCAACCATGGTGGGTGTAGGTAGGAGTTTCAAGACTAACGTGGAAAGCCCATTTGAAAAGGAAAAACCTAAGAAACTCTATGTGAATTAAAATAACACCGGACACTGTAAATAATCAAATCATTGATCACTTATTTGGAATCTCGGGCAGTCATGAACATCCCAAAAGGCTAGATTTAGAGTTAACATCACGATGAGATCATGCCAGCACACGCTCCAAATATGAACTTGGTCTAAACTCTAATGCATTACGGAATATGAAACGAGCTACAATGGACAAGAGCTGGACCTCGCCACTAGCAAGCAATTAACATCTCGAAAGGGAAAGCCATTTATGTTTGTCTTTGACCAGATAAAGACGCTCTACTCGCGTATCCTTCCCCACCCATTTCCAACCATCCACTCAGATATCAACTATTAAATTCCTATGGGTCTAATAAGATATTGGAACAATGTTCAAATAAAAAATTTAAATCAAAGGATAATGATATCTATTCTTTTATATTCATGAAATAGATATAGCATTACATGTGTCTCATATAATATAGATATCTGTACATATTCATGTAGTGCACAATTCAAATGGTCTTCAGCCCATCATTTGTGTTCAAGCTCTCCATTTCCTCTGAGTAAGAAATCAAATTCAGGAAACATGGGTAGAGAATATCGGGTCCTTGTCGTGATAATTACCCATCGAGAAAATTTGAGAACACGTCGATTGTTACACCAATCATCCAATATACATATATACATCCAAATCGATCGAATTTGATAGATAATTGATGCTTAACTCTGAGTCATCCGTAATAATTTTAATTAAAAATACAAAAAATATATATAATTAGGATACACACAATTTGATATAAATATGTGTGCGTGTATATAACAACGGGGTTCCCAGGATGGAGTTTGTTTTATTCTCGAAGTGACAACTAGCGTGTGGTTACGTTTAATTCTGAGACTGAGAAGAAATGGGAATCTAAGCATCCATCAGAGTAAGCTACAATACTTGATATCTAAAATGATGCAATTCCGATCCGATGGTATGTATTACACGGTATCTGAATTTTTCACTTGTACGATCTAGTTACTGTCTACGAACACACTGCATCGATAAAGAAGGGGATCCAAGTAAGAGTCAAAGATCTCCGGTTGATGATGGATATATACAGTGACTGGTTCAATGGATCCAACCCCAGCACTTCATTTCCCACTTTATGTCGAGCTCTGAGGAAGGGGTCCCTCCCGAGACTAAGCAAAGTGCCGCAAAGTTTAGACATGGAAATATGCCAAAGTTCCTAAGTGGATCGATTTTGTGACTTGGGCTCATACGAACAACAGAAAAGACCCAAAAGTTGACGCGTTTGATGGAAAAGCAAAACCCATATGGAAATTGTCAGTCCATCTTCGTTCAAATTGGGACTCGATAATCTATATATATATATATATATATATACGGGCAGATTTCAACACGTACTTATTAGGTACAAGGACACTGTGATTCCCTTTAAACAGTGGAAGCTTTTGCAAAAGAAAATCGTCTGATTGGCTTATTTTCTGCTCCAATTTCATCACCATTTATTGAGAGACCAGTAAACAAAAGGCAGCAAATACGAGAAGTAAGTGTTTCTCTGGAGAGGTTATTTTGGGACCATCCTTTCATGGAAAAGAACGGTTCTAAACGCTCCTTCCACCGTTTATTCATCGGATTAGGTGCTTCACAAACGAGCCAACTCCTCCATCCAATGACACGATCGTTCGTCATCGTTCAAAAGGTATTCTCTTGTATGGGATGGTAAAATTTTACCGGAGCAAGGACGTAATGGACCTAGCTAACGGTGAGGAGAGGAGGGATAGATTCTTGGGTTGCCTCCTCTAGTGTTTGTTGATCTGACATGAAGCATGTCCCTTTGGTCTTCCTCTTTTGGTCAATCTCTCAAAAGATCAACTTTGGAGCTTTTTTTTTTTATGAATATTACTATTATTATTTATAAGTAAAAAATAATAATAATTAGAATATGGCCCGCAAGAATCTGTCTGCCATTCAAATAAAGTTTTGAGGCATGAGGATTTTATTGTTTCACGGAATGAGAAGAGCATGCCCACACGATGCTCCATCCGTGTGTGTGCGTGTATATATATATGCATATGCCAAATAATATAAAACCGAACTAATCGAAATTAATTTAAGGATATTCATTTTGAGATTAAAATATCGGTAAAAGGGAGAGCGAACGACACGTGGCGGATAAACTTGCTTACGGACGACCCATTTTCGTCCTTTCGCTGTCGATCGATCGGTGGACAATCGGCACACGCATAATTTCGAAAGGACTAGCTTGCTATAAAGAATGAGAGCATTCAGAATCCCATCCCAGTGTTCGGTAGTCCCTTTGAATTATGCCATTACAGTTTTGTCTCATCCGAATAAGTCGCTTAATGGTCCTAAGAAAAAAAAAGAAATAAATAAATTGAAAAAGAGAGAGAGACAGAAACTGTAATAAACAAATAAATAAATAAATTGCAATGAGTTCTATTCATGGGGAATCTAATGTCATTGATCGGAAGATCCATCCAGTGACCAGCGCTTCATCACAGAGAAAATATCAAATAAAAAAGTAGGTGGATATAGTCTACCTAAATAATGTCCATGGTTATTTTTTAAATTATTTATATCAATTTTATCATAATTTTCTCCCCGTGCTGCTACTATAAGATAGAACTATAGTTTTAAAAATTAGAACTGTTCGGTTGGTTTGACATGTTCAATTAGACATTGTTCACTCACCCTGTATGATTTTCATAATTAACTTAATTGCACTTTAAATACGATCAGTTTTGATTGAACATGTTAGTTTTCAATAAGACAAATAAACATAATTAAACTGGTGAAAAAATCGACTCACCTAAAATTTTTTAAAAAATTTATTATAATATATTTATTTTATTAACCATATTTATATTAATATTTTATGTTGAGTTTGTGACTAATATAATTGTTATATTAAAGATTTTTGTTATAAATTATAATCAAATTATGATATTATATTAATTTATTAATAGTATTATACCGTTAATATTATTTATTAAATATGTAATTGAACTTCGATCCAATCCATAAACTCATATCTTAACCTATTCTCGGCTCCCGATCCAATTTTATTTTAAAAACTATGAATAAAACTGCTCATCCTCGTCCAACATGTATACCATATAAACAACTAAAGGCCCGGACCCAATGAAATCTGATCCATGTACGTATCAATGAAAGTTACTGGATAAAGCCCGTCTGCAGGATGAATCAGTTCCGTACACTTCATGTCTTCCTGTTCAGAATATATATATATATATATATCCAGATGTATAGCAAGTGTTGCACCTGTTTGTTTGGATCGACAGTAATGGGATATTGAGAGCCAGAGCCAGAGCCAGAGCCATCCAGTCTCCCCTGCTGGTTCTAATGCTTATTTTGCTTGTAATATGTTTAATATGTGCAACAGAGTCATCTCAGTTCTGTCGTATTTCTGAGTCGGGCTGAGTGACCTGCAAGAAGGCGATTGCTTCGAAATGGATATGGTAAAAGAAATATTACATTCATCAAGCTGTGCCGATAGTAGTGATCTGAGGCTCGTGATATTTGTATTCGGGCAGGACATAGACACTGATATACTTTGATTGTGGGCTCACGGCCTCAGAAGCCCGCAAGATGTTGAACGCCTGAAACAGGAAGACAATGGCTTCCAGATTGGGCATGCTCACTGGCCCTTTTGGGGCATGAACATGCTCTGACCTCTGTTCTTCTCAGACAACTGAAGGGAGATCTTAATTGAAGAAACCGGATAAGATAGATACCAGGTTCGGCTGAATACAAAAATTACCCATTCATTGGACTAGAGATTACAAGATCGTATTTAAGCCACCGCCAGAAATGAAAGGGCAAACAGCCTCCATCTACAATCTATCAAGTATACCTCTCGTATGAGGAAGCATTGATGGCGGTCAAGAAGAAACGGTCTTTTCACAGTTCCTTCAGTCATCTCGCAAAGAGCCTAGTGAAGAAGTTCCCAGACTTGGACTGCTGCTCCAAGCAAGCCACATGAACATACCGTCCAAACTTGTCGACTTGCCTGGCCTCGCCCCTGGTGTCTTTCTTGCAGACCTTGCAGGTCTTGTCGACCCAACCCTCCTCAACATATTGCCCATCCACTGAATACAATATAAAGGAGTTCAGCATCAGATATCCGTTAAATCTGATGCTGAATGAAGAAAATACCTTATCAATTGAGTCATGGTTGATGTATAAGATCATGAGAAGGGCCAGCATATTTGCATCATAGATTTAATCCATGAATACGACTATTGATCCACGAACGATTAACAGGAAAAATCAGTGGAACTGAAAAGGAAACAGTCTTTGAATTCCTAAGAAAACCATCTTCAGCCAACCCTTTCTAAAAAAACATACCAAGAAACCTTGATCCACAACCACTAGACTAGATGACTACGGGATGTGTGGTTAAGAAGATTGCGCATATCTTATTACCATCAATGTAGGATTTGAAGAAATCCTTGTAGGTCCCGCCAATCTTCCTTCTGAGAGCTCCGTACTGCAGCAATGCAGCAAAACCCAAGTCACCAACTAATGGAACAACACAACAAGTACAAGACTCCATCTTAAGATGGCTGAGCATCGTCTCAATTCAAAGACTCGATATATCGCAAAAATGCCCGAAAGGAATAATTTTTCTGTTGCAAAGGCAAATTAATGATTGCCTCCTTAAGATTATACCAAGAAGCCAATTAATTGAACGAAGAATTTCACCTGCTCTCTAGTCATTTTGCCGCCGGACATAGTGGCTTCTCTGGCCTCTTCAAGGAGTTCGGCGTCCTCGGCCGACCTGACCTGGGAAAAGTCAAGAGCCTCCGTCACGCCCCCGAAAAGGGACTGCTTCCTCTTCTTGTGCTCCACCTCATCTTTCTTGCCCTTCTCCATCTTCGCTTTGACCGTGGACCTGGTGACAGTACCCCTGCTGAGTCCACCATAACTAGAGAAGCTCCTGACAGAAGCTTCGGTGAAGCCAGTGCTGGGAGAAAGCAGGGGAAGTGCCTTCATTCCTGTGCTATAATATTTCCCTCAAAAAGCTTGCCTTTTCCAATGGTGTGCGCAGGTGAATCATTGGTGGGTTCTTAATATATATTGCCATGGAATTGGAAGGAGTGCAGCAGTAGAGGAGGAGAAGAGAAGTGTTCGTGGCCACAGAGATGTGCATGGTGGTGAATGAAGAGGCTACGTGGTCCATCAAGAAGCTTCAGAAGGAACGCAGGACAGCTTGGCAAAGTTCGATTTTTTTTTTTGTACTCCGGTGGCACGTAAAAATATCTTGGCTTTAACTGGAAAATGAAACAAGTGGCCCCTATCCAATTTAATAATTATGTTCGTATAAGATTCATGATTGTTGGAATTATTGCCCAATAATTAGCCAAATATCGTAGGAGATCTACATGTGATTCCATGTTCTGCAGATGTTCTGGTAAGACACTGTTGATAAAAAGTTTCTGCAAATTTGTCAGTAAAAGGAAGCATTCGAATTTCCCAATTCGATGACGACTTACATAAAGAGTGTTCCCAGAAAAAAAAAACACATAACATCATTGCTTTCTGCTTCTTGATCGGAAAATCCTACGGAAAATTCCGTTTACATTTCAGAATGCTGCTGTCATTCATCCACACATGAAAAAGAGTGGGAGACGAAAGTACCGTACTGTAATCGATGCATATGATACGGATTGATTAGCTAACTCGGCCCTTGGAAGCCAGAACATAGAGAGTTTGTCTCAGAAACACTACTATCAGAATCAGGCACATATCTTGTATACACGCTCGAAATAAAATGTACCAGAATTGGCTGCCTTGCTTGATCTCTTGTGTACTAAAACTAAGGGACCTGTTACTGCTCACTTTCTGATGTAGCCTAAACAACATAAACCATCCCAACCTCGAGAAGAGAGACTGGTGGCACCCTGAGTGCCACATCGGGCCCCCGGCAGTTCCTCCTCAGGAAGTTATACCCGAAATTGATAGCCAGTCGTTTTAGAAGATTTGACCCCTGCTTTGCCTGGACGTGGGAGTGCCCAAGAATGAACACTGTCCCGGCCTGCTGAGCATTCGATAAGTCCTCCAGCTCTTCTCGCAAGCCACAATCCATCTTCCTAAGTATATCAGTCTCAGGCTCGTCTTCAATAGACAACCTCACTCTTTTTTCGGTAGATCTCATATGTTCCATTTCAGTTGCATCTGTTATGCTTCCCACGTCTGAGAAACCAGTGGACACGCTCAGAAGCTCTGGGTTCTTGTCAATGTGATGCGTCAGAGGATCTGATAGGTCAACCATCCCGATCACCGCTAGCCTAAACTCACTCGAGGACCTGTTCGAGTGAGGCCCCTTATCTTCGGCCCTAGAATTGACTGTCTGAGCATTACTCCAGTCATAACGAATGAAGTCTGCTAGCTTAGCTACAAGTTCAGATTCAAAAGAATCCACATCCTGGTGGACATCTCGGTACCCATATCGGACAATGCAGCGGTAGGAGCGGTGTGCTGCAGGTCCAACACGGCCCACAAGGTACCGTTCAGCTGGAGGAACATGGGGGACAGGCACAGACTTCACGCACACAAAGACAAGGATACTGTGGAATGCCGGGAGATTGGTCACTAAACGAGAGAAGTTAGCGGGGATCCCTGATGTCAGATCCGTGAAGACAACTCCTATTCCAGGGACTCTTGCAATCCCTAGACTGGGGCCCAGGGCTAGTAGCCATTCCAGAGAGACCTTGTTATGGAGGTCAAACTCGTACTTCTTGATTGTGGCGTAGTGCCAGACGAACATTATGGTCATCAGGAATAGGGCCAAGAGAATTGGCAGCCAAGCACCTTCGGCAAACTTTGTTAGGGATGCTGAGAAGTAGAGTAGCTCAACAAAGCCAAAGAAGAGGAGAAAGCAAAGGGCTAGGATAGGAGGTTTGTGCCAGCAAAGGATGATCACCAAGGAGGTGAGGCATGTGGTCACCAGCATCACAGCCATCACTGCCAATCCTGTCGAATAGGAAATCTTAATTAGAAACATATTTTGCTATATGTTTCACATGAATTGGAAAGCGAACTATGGTAATTACCTGATGCATTTCCCATATGTTTGGTGTCCCTAAAACCGATTGTGACAGCAATGCAAAGAATCATCAGTATCCAGTTGATCTCGGGAATGTAAATCTGCCCGTGAATCTTGTCTGAGGTATGAATGACTTTTACTCTTGGGAAGCACCCGAGAGATTGGCTCTGGTTTATAATAGAGAATGTCCCGCTGATGATCGCTTGGCTTCCAACAACAGAAGCAAGGATTGCCACTATAATCACTGGCCACCTCACACTTTCTGCATTAAAAAACATGTTGATTTTAATCAGTATGAAACAACTTTCCCTTCCTATATTAGTGTATTCTGCCAAAATCATAAGGCATACCTGGAACTGAAATATAGAAGCTGATCTGGTAAATTGTGCGATGATGCTTTGAAAGGTAAGCGGCTTGACCCATATAAGCTAATATGAGGGCGGGATACACGAGAAAAGTGAAAGCTATCTGTCATTCGGAAGCAGCATTTAAGTGAAACAGTGCATGCACTCAAAGGACAAGAGAGAACATTCCACCGTTCAAAATCAAGAATAGAGGACCAGTGGAGAAGTCACCTGAATTGCAAGGTATGAGAAGTGGCCAAGATCAGCAAACATCGCTTCAGAGCCTGCATAAATGTGTCAGACGATCATATTAAGGCAGATTAGTAGGAAAAAGAATTGGACTTTGGAGGTTTTAACTGTACCCGTTATGCACAACAAAATGCCGCCAAGAGACATCCACCCGCTTATTCTTGTCTTCCTCAAGAACTTGAACATGTAATATGGGGAAAGAGCCCTGTAGACTTGAGGGTTCCACTTGAAAATGTTGTACAGGCCAAGGGTGCTAATGCACAGTAACCAGGTCAAAACGATGGGGGCGAAGAAGAGTCCAACACGATGTGTTCCGTAGTGTTGAAGGGCAAAGAGGCAAACTAGTATGACACATGTAATTGGTATCACTGCATCTGCCCAAAATCGTAAAGCAGAACAGGTTCATCAAACTTGCCCCGAATCACACATTTCTTTCTCTACATGCCCAAGTGAAGCAACTGTTTCTTTACTGAAGCACGGGAACTTGTTTTTAATAGAGAATGGAAGAAGTTATCCACAGCAGAAAGTAGTTGCTTCCTCCTCCACGAACTAACCAAGAAATCTGAGAATGCAATTATTCATAACTAAATTAAAGGTTAAGAAAAGCTTACACTCGTGGTGGTAATTAGACATAGATAACTCGAGCCCTGAAACAGCAGAGAAAACTGCACCAGATCCAAGAAGAAAAGGTATTAGAGCTTGCAATAACTGTCGATTTTTTTTGTTTCAGTAGAAGCTAAGAAGTGCAGTACCAGAAATAGCTGGAGTGAGTAGCCCATCACCGATAACCATACAAGTCCCAAGGAGAACCAGTATCAGCAAAGCCGTATGCAAGCACTTGTGCTTCTCCAGCAACACTTTAACCTTTGAGCTGTCCCTGTTTTCAGGAGGATGCTCTAGTTTATACGTAGAGAGAGCCTCATCGGACAACTGCCTGCTTGGCAGAAGGCTTAGCTTGGCATGTCGACAAATCAAAGAATACAGGGCGAAAGTACCCCCTGTAAATTCAAACCCCAAAAGAGCACATCGTTTATTATTATTATTTTTGATAAATGCATCATTTCATTGTATTCTGTAGTTCTATCACAAGGGGAAAAAATCTGAAATGCTTCTAGAAACTGAAAAGGTCAATTTTTCAGAATTGTCACATGGCCTACCTTCTCCATTGTCATCGGCACGAAGCACAATGAAGACGTACTTGAACAGCGGAATCAGAGTGAGAGTCCAGAAGACAAAAGAGAGAACACCAAATATCTCCTCATTGGTGTCTGAATGCTGAATGTCTTCGGCAAATGTGTTCTTGTAGACATAGAGAGGGGAAATGCTCAGGTCTCCATATACCACGCCTAGGCTCTGATAAGCCAGCAACAAAATTGCCCTCCAAGACTCCTCCTGAAAATGCCATTGTATCAAACGAGTGAAACTGAATGACTCTGGCAAAATAAAACTTATCTCACTTACCTTTGATTTCCAGCACTTGCCACAATCGAGATCCATATTTCAGAAAGGCACGGGTTTCTATTCAAGTTTCTGCCTTCGGAGCGAGGAGAGTTGCGAAGAACTCCACTCGACATTGGCGTACATTTCTAGTGCTGCAAATAGAGAGCATGTGCGCAAGATGATGCCTCATTAACCCACTTTAAGCACATCCACATGACCTCCAGAGCCCCATCACATGCTCATCAATTCCATGATTCTTGAAAGTGAGAATGAAGAAGGGAAATATCAGAAATTGAATTCCCTCAAGTGCTGGGGGTGCTGAACACGAGAAGACCTTCAATAACCTGTCTTACGAAACGAAAGCTCAATAAATGTCAAAGGGCCCTCATTTAGCTACTTCACAGTACTTCTATTATTGCACCGATGCTAAACACAGGGATTGCAGAGTTACAGTAGAAGATGAAGCGTTCATTTGAAAGAGTAACAGTCACCGGTAAATAAAAGAATGTTTTCGGGCAATGGCAGTTAGAAAAACATAATCACGTGATTCAAACGACAGTTGCATTATAAAAGAGACAACTTACATCAATTGATGCCCACTAAAATAAAGCTGATTTTAAGGAAGAAAATAGAAAAACAAATCTCCTTTCTCACGTAATTAACAGTCGCAGACACATAATTGTTGTCATCACGCTACCTTGTTTATTCAAATCAAAACTCCTCTCATCGTATGAGCGAACAGTACTCAACATCAAGAATAGTTCTGGGGCACCCTCCCACTTGGGATCTGTCTGGACCCATAGTTAGCGTCGGGTCATGGTTTTGATGCCAATCAAACACATTTGATAAGTTTTCCAACTTTTAAATCCCATTTGCTGACACCCATTATTACCATTTTTCACAAGAGAATGAAAATGACAAAAAAAAAAAGCAGAGTCAGAGGACATGAAACAACAGGGCTCCTCCGCACAGTTAACTTCTTCCAAAATCGTCAAAATCACACCTAACCCGTTTTGAGACCCTTTGTCTAGCTTCTTTTAGTTGGTAAAGCTATCGATAGCAAATGATGACTGATTCTACTAAGAAAAGGAAAGGCTTAACTGGCATGAACACAAAAAAGTTGGGATTACTCAACTTACCCGAAAAATCATCCGAGAGATTCAAGACCACACAAAGAAGTAATTGCTATCAGCATCAAAGCGGGGACTTTTTCAAATGGTGAACCGAGGAATCAAGTAGAGGAGTGGAGCTGAACTGAACGTTCCCCTTTCCCTGTAAAGCTTGCTTTAATGGCGGTATGCTCCATGCCCATTATTTTATAAGTTATAACCCTCTTGTAACGTTTCATTTCCTAATTACTTTCTCACCTACTCGTCCACAGTACGTCGTTTTCAATAGTTAGGCAGAGCAGCATTGCCCTCCCCCCTTTTCCATTACTCAGTTTAAACACCGCCACTACACAAGCTATGAACTGCACATACTTACCACCCCCACCCCCCCAGTAAAGAAGCAAAGCAGTGGGAATCCGACAGGAAAACCTCCCGGCGATGGATTATATTACAAAAATGTGATTGATTATCTACGAAAACCATTACAAATTTTTATAGTTCTCAATGAAACATTCTTGTGTGAAAAGTTGCAGCCACGTGACGGATCCACAAGTGAATTGGAAGGGAAACTGATCAGGGTGCTCGAGGACAAAAGCGATCCATCTAGCCGGCTGTTCTCTTTTTACACGGGAATGTTTGGAGACTTAAAAACAGTGCAAAGCCACATACTCGAACGTTGATTGAGTTCTGCAAAGCACCGACACTGGCGAATGTCGAGCGGTAGAGACAGAGAGAAATAATCAATGATTATTAATTCATCATTGAAAGAATATTCAGAGAGGAACATGGGCAAGCCACGGACGATGGTTCCAGGAAGATGGACTAGAATTTGCAGCGAATACCTTAGTGTATGTCATAAAAAAAAAACGAAGATCGAGTACGACGAAAATGATCCAAAACATGCTTAACGCCCCACGTTCTCAATCAATTGCACTGTGCATTATATATCATAGCGTAAATGTATGAGACAGGAGGGTAGCCTTTAGCGTTAAGCAATCAGGTGCCCGAAATCAAATGTCTGACTTTTGTTGACTATGCTAATGCGATTGCAATTCTTTTTGAGTCATGGATGGGCATTCTCCATATGCCCACTAGCCCTGTTGGGAACTTTACCAGCTGGAATCGAGTACGAACTCCACCATTGTTTATTTAAAAAAAATTAGTGTGGGGGGTATGATTTTCAATTTCTTTTTAAGATTTCTTTTTTTTCTTAATTACAAAATTCTCATTAAAAGTTTTATTTCTTTCATACTTTTCAGTATTATATGTAATGCTCTTATAAATTATGACATATGATCTACAATTTGCAAATTTTAGATTTTTTTTCAAGTTTTATAAGTTTTGAGCTTTTAGTAGAATTTTGTGATAGTATGTTGAATAATTTCTAATATCTCAATAGATATTTCATCATACGTCATTCAAAATTTTAATTAAAGTCCACGCATTCAACTTCCCAAGCTCGAAATTAGTACTTTAAAGCAAGAACGTTTATTGTACGGGATTGTTTCGAATCCTACCCGATGCAGTCGTCTTGATCACGGGAGTCGGTTCACTTGGTGACGAAGCAAGCCTGATCTTCACGGGAGGTCAGTTCTCTCTCCATGGACTTCGGACACGATGAATGGACTTGCAAATAAGACGAACCGAGTGGGGTTCACATGGAATGATCATCCGAAACTTCAGTCGTTAGATTGCGGGAGAAGAGATGTGTATATATCAAGGGAACATATGTAGTTTTTAGGAATATTCATGAACTTGTCTTCCCCTTTAAAGAACGAAGTATAATAATATGGGAAGTCCATATGCCCAGGCGATTTCCGTGTGTGCTGGAGGCAAATGTGTCGACCCAACTCAAGGGGGGTTCACTGTTCACATAATGGTTGAGTTGGCCGACTTATTGGTTGTCGGACGGAGTATGGCCAGCCGACCAAGTGCCATCGGGGTGATCTGACTAGACAGGAGTGGAGTGCAGCAAATGGACCGGGCATGATTGGGTGGTCCGTCTGGATTAGAGCATTTTCCCAACCACTACCAAACGCAGCCTCAATGCTTTCATAAAGTACGATCATACACTTGATCAATATTAAATAGTCTAATTAGTCCGTCCTCTTACAATCCATTCTCTGTTCTTTTCCACTGAATTTGTCCCTATGAGACGCAGCTGCATGCATACAGTTAAGCACATGCATTAAAATATGTGTTGACATCATTATGAAAGGGGTGGCTGGCAGTGCAAAAACTGCATAATTGCTATGATGGTGGTTCTATGTTGAGGAACCCTCTGGTACACTGTATATAAAAAGTACAGTGATTATATTCTTACTCAGAAAAGTGATTCCGTATGACACTAAACTGAATTTTTTAAATACGTATATGTCTGTGTGTGTATATATATATATATATATATATATATATACACAGTTGCACCATGTTGGTTCGAATCCATGTATCCTTAAATCTTCGATCATTCTACGGGATGTGCCGGCAATGCTGCAGGCCGATAATGCAGGCGGTCGGTCGGGACAGTACTCGAAAGTTCATCAAAGAAGACTAGATATATACCATTCTGCAATTATATATAGATATATCCCAATAATAATAAAATAAAGATGGATAGAAATCATCAGTTCACAATGCAATTCTTCATCACCTCATCCACGATCGAGCAAATACATCGAAATCAATTAATCACAACAAGAAGCTGGAAAGTCCAAAAGGGCATACAGAGTGGTGAGCCCCATAATTAACTTATCAATCGACGACATGAATAAATACATAGATAGGAGCCCATAAATAAGGTATAGATGTATATCAAAACTTCCTACTGAGATTCGTGTGTGTTTGTGTGTGTGTATCGAAGAAGATGATGTACTATACTTCAAATATAGCGTTGGTGTACCGCTTCAGTGACCCATACCGGGACTCGGGACCTCGCCATGCTTTCTGTAGAAATCATAGTCTGGTGTCTCCCACCTGTCATCGTCACCGTCCCCATTTCCTCCTCCTCCACCACCACCACCAGCAGCAGCTGTGTGATTATAGTCTTCGACGAAAACACGCCTCCCTATCGTTCTGGCCACTTCGGGCACTTGTTGCTCCGAGCAGCAGGCCAGGCACAGCAGAACAGATACAAGCAGAAACAGCGCCGGGCATGTCCTGTTCACGAAGCCATGGCATCTTGTCCGCGTTGCCATGCCCGCGAAACTCAAAGCGAACGTACCTCTCCTGTCGACCGGAGATCTCTCGAGCTGTTTCCGTTCCTCTCTCTTCGACATGTTCAGTGTCCATCGCAACGTATATAAATAACGGTACCATAGAATAGTTGAGGAGCTCGTCATGGCTGCTGATGCAAAATGTGCATTATAACGATGGACCCAGCTCTGTGTTTCTTTTATCATGAGGGATGAGGAGAGTGTAAATTTACTTATAATTTCGTCGGAAGGGCAATGATTCTCTGGTGCTGTCTTTGTCTCCTTGTACTTCTTTGTCTGTACTACTCACCCACCAATAATTATATATTGAATAAATTTTTATTAATCCAAATTCCAGGAACTAAGTGTAAAGCTCATTTATATCACAGAATTTCTCATTGTTTATGTTCCATTGGGGCGGTAGTTTCTTGTCCCAGAGTGTTTGACCAGTCTGTTGTGAGTACCAATTACTCTTGCGCATACTTCATAGATTATGAGTTAAACGCCTATTGGTGTAATCAAAAGGCGGAATTAATAGAGACTAATACAAAAAGTATCAACGAGATATTTCTTTTATAAATCCTTAATTGAATGATAATGTCATAACATTTTGAAGTGAAATTTCTTAATTTTTAATGATAATATAAGGTATTTTTCTAAATAATAAGAACTAGCTTTTATAGAATATTAATTTTAAAAATATCAAGATAATTAATTACCTAGCTGTGCTCGCACCCTTCTCAAAATCAATAATTTTCATGTGAATTTGTCATTCTCTAATTTTCTCCCGACACATTAATATTTATCATGCAAGGCCCGCCAACTCATTCAACTAGGTTAATCGATGGTGACACATAGTAGATTGATAGGAAATGTGTAGATATAGTAATTATGTGTGTGACAGCAAATTGGATATCATTTGAACTAATTGCTTCTCCATTAATGAACCCGGCCTGTTAATATTTAGTTTGACTCTTGAACTCATTCCACGCATTGGAAAAAGAAAAAAAAAAGAGGCTAAAAACATATTTGCAGAACCTGGTCAATAACGATGTTCGACTCGGGGTTGTTCGAGGAAATGTGACCAGTGTGAGCCAGATGCGGTCTCACTTCACCGGGCTTTGAGTGTGGAATCCGTGATCATCGGTGAGTCCGAGCAGGAAATTAAGAGTAGTTTGACCCACACGTAGTCATCCATCGCTGCATCCGAAGATGGCGGGTCCGTCCTCTTCTACTGATATTTGAGAAGGAATCCGAAATGAGAACAACTGAGAATAAATGGCATCATACTATGCGAGGGGGTTTTCATGTGCAAGTGTGAGAAGGAAGGGTCCCGCTGTTGGGCATCGAAGGAGACTTTGCGTAGACTGCTCGTTTTTCCCTCCCCCCTGGGACCAACCAACACATAGGGGAGGGAAATACCTATATAGGGAAAGATATAATTTCACCATCCCGACTTTTTCAGTGGGTCCCAATCAACTATGGACCGAACAGGGAAAGTGGAAGCGAGAAGAAGTTACAAGGATTAGAAGTTCGCTTTCTTTGATGTTTTAACGCGCAAAAGGACAAGACTGTTGTATCAACTTAGAGAAAGCCAATCCTATTATTGGTATAATGACCCGAATCTGCTGATCTGCCAAGAACCCAGATGGAAAAAGTTTTTGCCTTCTTCGCTGCTTGGGGGTAAATTTGCAAACTTGACATCTTATTCTACTTCGCAGACCTACGAGTGCTAAGAGAGTAAGAACCATTCACAGAGGAAAGCAGTTTCATTGGCATTACCGTCTCCTTGGCGCTTCTGCTGGCAGTGTCTCTACTTGCAGATTCTGTGGTTGGTTTCTGATATCAATATCAGTGCCTCTTCTGAGATTACTGTGGTTGCTTCTTCGGGGTTCCTTACTTCAGCATTTTGAATGAGCTGTCATCTTATTGATTTTCGCCATTTTCAATTGAAGTTAACATATTTTTTGGTTGTCAAGCTTGTGACCTTGCCACACTTGGCAGATTGGAATAGTTGGAGCTTCTTCGCCAGAAATATCTATGAAACAGTAACTATGGAAACCGGTGTTCTTCTCTTTCCCCAGGATTGGGCTCCTCTGTACTCTGCACTGTAATTCTTTTGTTCTGTCAGTGACAACTAATTCTGTTAAGCTTCAAGCATTCTTCAGATAATTGGATTACTGACTCGATGAATCTGAAATATTACAGTAGATAGTTGGAAATAGATTCACTAATCTGATTGATGCGTTTTCCTTTATAATGAAGATCGAGATATTAAGATGTCTTCAGATCTCATAGTCACTTATCATTACTGATGAGCACCAATTAAATGGATTTCAAACATCAGTAGAAAGCAAGCACTGAGCTTCTGTAGAATTTTGAATCCATAACAATAATTGTTGACAGCTGATGCACTTATTTTGATGATACTGCCAGGATGATTCCATGAACCTATCTCAATAAATGAATATAAGAATGACAAGGTGCTCCAGGACCGCCCATGATTATGCATAATTTCCCAAGTTGTTGTAAAACTGCCACCTCCTTCCGCAGACAATACTTCGCACATTGTACTGTTTACGGAAATTTTACGCTTGGGGAGAATCAGTGTGCAGGGCCTCACCAGAGTCGACTCCACTGGCATCTGTGACAATCACCATCGGTGCTGCTGATGCAACTGCATTTGCTAATGGTAAGTGGAGTCTAACTTTTTCTGATACTAAGTATTATATGGTTTACAGTTAGGTAATGAAATGCAATATGTTCGAAGTTTCGTTTTCTATTTTTTATAAAAGAAATATCGATCTCATGTAGCCTGATTAGTACAATCATAATACATATTGTCCCTGATTCCATCATCCCTGTCAAACGGAGCATATACCTTGAGAAGTTTCAGGGTCTGAACCTTGATGGACTCTTATCTATCTTCCCGGCCCACCAGAGAGCTTTTGATGCCGCAATTCATGAGGTTGCTCCTAATGGATCACTTGGAGCGCTCAAACAAGCAGGTCAGAGAAACTGATGCAGACTCTATAATAGGATGTGAAAAACCATTCACCGAAATCTCGACAAAGACCAGAGACCGAACACCGTAACTTCTGGTATTATATCACGTTTAATACATCATTCACTAAAGCACCAATTAAGGTGATTGGCATAGCCATTTTAACTTTATCAAATTGTTTTATGGTTTTTTTCTTTTAGACAATGTTCGTCCGCTGACATTCTAACCTTTGCGGAAGAGCCTAAAAGGCCTTCTCTAGCAAGTCTACCCATACAACCTAAGCTCATGCAACCCAATCCATTGCATCATCTGATTGAATTAGTGCAAACATGGTCGCCACTTAAGGCAATTTAAGAAAAGATTGATATTATTGTTATCGTAATAATCATACCCCACACCATCAACCAGTTTGAAATAAAACCACTACGGTAGAATATATTGCCCTGGTGAATGCTCACACATGAGCCATCAAATACAAAACTAAAGCAAAAACCACACAACGTAATTGGTAGTAGATTTCGCTAGAACTCGGGAGCATGACATAAAGTCAAATGAGAAACAATTTGCGACTAACTAGTACATTGAGCTTGTAAGTGTCGATTTCATATACTTGCACACTGGAAATGTCCCCCCATTTGTTCAAACTTCTAGTGGGGACTCAGCGACACTTGGCTAACCCATCTCGACTCCTCCCATGGTGTGGTCGGTCATGCCTGAATCCAGAATCCAAAAGTTTGATTAACAGTTGAACCATTAGTGGTCGTTAAACATTTAGTGTGTGAATTTTGGTCCATAAGTACCTGTTTTGTCTCAGCACAATCAGGAGCAAAGTGTCCCATTTTTTGAAAGGTATGGTACTAGATATTGCTCAGGTTCTTCTTTCCACCAAGCTTTCTTCTCTTGCGCCTGGTAGACTTTCCTTTATTAGGTGCAGGTTCGCCATGATACTTAGAAACTACTCCAACTGGCTTTCGTTTATTTCCAGAAGCCTCTTGCAAACCAGAGGTTACATCATTACCCTCCAAATTGAAATTAGCAGCCTTTGGACGCTTATCCTCGTGATCCAAATGGTAAGATATACATCTAATGAGATCTTTGAGCTCCTTGAGCTTCTTATTAGTGTGCTCTCGCATTTCAAACAGTTGCTGCTGATGCTCTCTGATCATTGCCTCGAGTCTCTTGATCTCTCGTGAACTCATCTCGATCATGGCTGGGATTGGTAAAGCTCTGATACCAAATTGATGCAAGTCAATCGTGAGATGAAAGGAAAATTAAATTAGAAAAAAAAAAAGGGAATGCCGAATCCAAGAACTCAGAGGGGAGACCTAACTGATTTCATTTCACTAACTGTAATAATGTGGCCCGTTGCCTTCTTTAGCAGCTTCCGCGATAAACTAACCTGTCACCTTAATTTGCTCTCTTTTTATTTTTTTTTAAGAGTTCTGTTCTTCTCAAACAACTATTAAACATTTTAATTACTTTAGTTTTTGTATGGTATTTAATCTAAAAAGACAACTCTAGCAGCATCAAGGCTTTGATATAGATCATTTTCTTTTCCTTACCCTGTTTGGTACGGAAGCTCCAATCCCTTTTGAGCTCCCAAATTCATTCTATTTCCGGGAACCGTCTCTCCGTGATTTGGGTTGCTGGAGGGGGGGCCTGGAACTAGAGGCATCTGCCCATCTCTCGGGAGGAAAGGTGGCTGGGGAATAAAACTGCACGTTGGGCTCCACCACCAATTCGTAGGAGGTCGTGGTGGAAGTACTGGTGGCAGAAGAGCTGGTGACACTACATTGGTGATTGATCAGAATCTAAAAAGCTGGTGGAAAATTCAATGCAAAGCAGAGAATGAACAAGAGGAAGAGTAAATATTCACCGAAATTGGGCTGCGACCAGAAGGGAGCAGGAGTCGTCCAGGGATAGGGCATGCCCTATATAACATGTGCAAGATGGCAAGGAAGTTTACACACATATAAAATTATGCAAAATAATTTTAGAAAGTGGAATTGAAAAAGAGAAGAGGAAGCGGTTGGCGGCGGCTTAAAACAAGCTAAGAATAGTGATGATTGACTGCCGAAGAACCCACTATGCAACTATATGTATGTAGACAACAACTTGACGACTCCTAATAAATAGGAGTACGATATGTTGAGCGACGATCATTATCACTCATAGAATGATCAAAGTAGACCTTCTACAAGTTCATATAAACTCTAGAATCTGTTTTTTTTTTTTTTATACTGTCAACAAGATAGGGAAGAAGAGCCTACCTGCGGAGGCTGTTCCTTCTTACGCTCTTCCTTCTTTTTTACAGGGTTGAAACGCCGCTCCTCGTCTTCCTTCTTCCTACTGCAGTTGCAGATCTGTAAATTGGTCAAGCGCGGAGGAAGCTTGGCTGGCAATCTTCTAACAGCCGTGCCTTTTAAATCCAAGACTCTCAAGCTAGTGCAACCCTCGATTTCTGATGGGACTTCTGCCAGTAGCTCACAGTCTTGGGCATGCAACTCTTCAAGCCTTTTCAGCATCCCGATGGAAGTCGGCAACTTCCGAATCCTAGTAAATTCCATCCAAATCATTCTCAGCTCCTTTAGATTCCCGATGGTGCCAGAAAGTTCACTGATTTCTGTACGTGATAGATACAGAGTTTCCAATGATGCCAACTCCCACGCTGAATCTGGAAGCTTCTTCATGCTCCTGCACTCATGTAGATTCAAGATCCTCAAACTGGTGCACCCCTTTATTGTTGATGGAATTTCTGCAAGCAATCTACAGCCCCATGCATGTAGAATTTCAAGCCTCTTCAACATCCCGATGGTAGTCGGTAATCCAGTGATTCGTGAGCGTGATATATTCAACTCAACCAATGATTTCATATCCCCTATCGAACGCGGAAGCATATTCATGTTCTCACACTTTCCTAAATCCAGGATCTGAAGTTCCACTAACTGTCCAACTCTTTCAGGTAGTTCAACAATGTTTGTACGTGAAAGACGCAACTCAACTAATGACCTTATATCAGCAAGCGAGTCCGGAAGTTTCTCAAATCTCCAACAACCGCATAATGATAAGCAACGAAGTTTCAAAAGCCTACCAATTGATTCTGGAACTTTGGTGATATGGGTGCCGTGTAACACAAGGGTCAACAAAGATCTGAGATTACCAATTGATTCTGGCAAGTTGAAAATTTTCACCTCTGGAGCACTATTTATTATATAATAGCAGTACGCTTTTTTACTATCGGGGATAGGTAAATCAACCGTAAAAATATCTAAACCCTCATAAAATTCAGATCCCAAGATAATTTCAAGACGATCTAGAGAACATAATTCTTCCGGAAGGCCTTCAAGAGCATCGCATCTGCTGACGTTCAACAATTTCAGGCCTTTCAACTTACCAATTGAAGGATCTATCTCAATCAGCTCGTTGCAACATGCAAGAATCAACCTCTCTAAACTCGTATACCTGGATAAGTTCGGCGTTTTTCTCAATTTTGTATGCGAAAGATCTAGAACCTTCAATTTGTTACCCACCTGCAAAACAGATGACTATATTAAGCACGTATAGAGAAAGGGTAGACGTAATGGGTGGCGATTTGAGTTATTTTACCTCAATTTGGCTCCAGCCACTCCAATCTTCACTTACGTAACTGTGAGAGAGATCAAGAATGACAAGTTTCTTCAAAGACAAACCTGTGAATTCCCCAGAACAGTAACTGCACGAAAGCCATCTTAGCTCGGGGAGAAGACTTCTCCAGTTGCCAGTAAAATTTGCTTCACGGCATTCAAGATATCTCAGTTTTCGGAATCCTGAAAATTCTTCCCCTGTGAAAGTGTGTCTGTCTGTTGTGTCATAATAATAGCATCCCTCTTTTGTTGTGTCGTAATTACAGTGAAGGCGAAGCATCTCAACATTTTCTTTCCCCTGTTAATGACGAAGTATGAAAATAGATTTCATTGTGAATGACAATTTGAGGACATCAAAAGTATCATTGCCCTTTCACTCGACTAGTGACACTACTGTGTGAAAGAATGTTCCCCAGGTTAAAAATCATGTATGATGGGTTTCCATATTTTGAACACAGCACCCTCTTTACCTCGAAATACCAATTTGCAAAAGCAAGCTTGCATATTATCCCCCAATAAAAAGGGAAAAAAAATCAGAGCACTCAATTTTACCTATGTCTCCTTACCTCTTGTTCCTGTAGCACATTGAAAGCATCCTTATGCGTCCATAGTCTATTACGCTTTATACCGTTCTTGGAGCTCTCAACACGGAGGAGTTCCCTTCCAAGATCTCTGAGCTGATCGTGCATCCATAACCTTTTCTCCTTTATTGCCCCCCGCCGATGTACCTTTCCCTCGATGATTTTAACGAGGGACATGTGAATGAGCACCTTCAATTCCATCTTTGCATCAATCTCACAAGATTTCCACATATACACTGGGTAAACTTTTTCATGACCGATGAAAAAACATGCAATATCAAGAAAAATCTGTCTCGTCTCATGATCCAAAGCTTCGTAGCTTATCATAAGCTTTGCTTGAACATCTTTGTGGGGTACCTTCTTCAACCTCTTGATGATCTTTGCGCAGTCTTTCCGATGCTTATCTCGAAGATGCGAACCTATGACCTCTAGAGCCAAAGGAAGTCTTCCAGTACTTTCAACAACCTCATTTGAGAGACTAAGGTAGTCATTTGGAGGAGAGTCCTTGTGAAAGGCATGCATGCTGAAAAGCCGAAGAGCCTCTTCGGGCATCATTTCAACCACTTCCATAGCTTGTACACCTCTTCCTAAAAGCTCTTGGTTCCGAGTAGTGATAATAATCCTACTTCCTTCACCGAACCAACTAGCATCCCCTGCTCGACTTTGAATTTGCTTCATGTGGTCTTCATCATCAAGAACAATCAGAACTTTCCTCCATGAAAGCAATCTTCTTATCTTCATGATTCCATCATCCACATTCTTGATATCTTCATGAACACGGTAATCCACATCATGCAATAGTTGTTTTTGCAACTGTTCAGTACCCTTGTGCTGCTGGCTTGATTCTCGAACATCGCTGAGGAAGCTACTCCAATGATAGTGATCGCAAAGCTTGTTGAAAACAATCTTGGCAAGGGTAGTCTTGCCGATGCCACCCATCCCATGGATGCCAACAAACTGAACTTCCCTTGCTTCAGTGTCTAAGAACTTCAGAAGAGTCTTAACTTGATCATCCCTCTCAACTAAACGCTCCGTTAAATATTTATGCTTCACCTTCAGTTTCTTCGAAATATCTCTGACAAACAACTCAGCAAACTCCCCATGGCTGCTAAAGAAAACACGAGTAAGGAGGAACACGAATGACCCCAGAATCTTTTACTGAGAACGCTGGTATGTATGTAATAAGACACAGAAATAAACAAAATCTAAAAAGAAAGAAAGGACAAGATGGTAAAACGAGGTTTCGATTTGCCAAGTTTTTTTGCTTCTTTATTGCTCGAATTAACCAAGAAAGCGAGCTAAACTGGTAAAAGAACCACATGGGTCTGCCCGGAGGCGTATGAGGCTTCTGGCTTCTTTCACACTCGGGTACGGGGTAGGTAAGGAAACCCCAGCCGCTATACCCCTCATTTTTTCTTTGATTTTTGTTAATTTTTTTATTTTAATTTAAATTTCTTTTAGGACTAAAACACTATATTAGTGTGTTACGTGGTAGGTTTTACGCAAGTATCCACTTGCATTGTAGCAACATATACCTTAAGAGTTTAGTCCCTAAATTTCTCAGATACATGTGAGGGTTTAAATTTGAAAATTTATCAATTTAGTCAAAATATTTACTTTCCATTGAATACTTAGATTCTTTCGTCCTATTCTTCAACGAAAATCTGACGTGATTTCCCTTATGTGTCATCCCAGTTCTTTTACTAGAAGGGTTGGTTTAGGTGTTAGGGAAAACGCAAATGTTTGGACTATAAATTGATAAAATTTGAAGTTCAATGTCCTCAAGTGTTAGCAGTTAACAGAGTTAAGATTAAAGTGTTAGTGTGCTCATATCTTAACCGTGTAAGTTGCAATTTTAACTGTTACTTTCTAAAGATTGTGTAATCAAATAGAATTAGAGAAGGTGCTCTTGTACCACCATAAACGATCAGTAAAAGACCTTGTTTCCGTAGCTACCAACTTAACGTCTGTTGTGGTATCACAGAGCCAAGGCTAAGAATTTTTCTTTTTGTGGTCGTCACTGTTGTCTTGGTTGGACTTAGGTTGTGTTGGCCTGTCTTGACTAGTTAGCAATCACCAACAAAAGAACGATTCCTATGGCATTCTCAACTTGTCTTTTGAGAGCCAGCACATTTCCAGATACCAGAAATTACATTCTGCTTGTCTATTTTTCACCTACTGCTTGCTTTGATCAGTCGTGCGTGAAAGCCCATCATCATTTTTTTTTCTTTTGGCCCTTTCTTGACTGAAAATAATCTATGTTTCCTTTGATTAATCAGTGTGAACAAGTTGAACAAGTCTGTCATCTACATAATCTACCATGCTTAGAACACTCAAGCGTTCAAGCCCACCATCTACACTTTCCTACTCTTTCTTTCTTTGTTAAAAACAACTAATGTTTGCTTTGACCATTCAAGCAAACAAAACTGTCGTCTATATCATGTACTCATAGTTTGATCAGTTAAGCAATTATAAGAACAGTATATGGACTCTGTTCTGTTGATAAATTGTCAGTTCTATTCATCCAGGAGCTGTCTGCACCAAGTTTCGACTTCATCCACCCCAAGCGCACTATGTGGGTTCTCTCCCGCTATGCTTGCGAGAGAGTTGTGGAGAAGATTACAGTGCAGACAAACAAGATCAAGATAATTACCAAGACTATCAAGGAATTTGATCACGATATTTTATACTTGCGTATGATACTATTAACACACAGATGAACTCACACCATTCGGTGGGGATCATTCCCAAATCCAAAACTATGTATTGTGTTTTAATAGTAACATATTTAGTTATGTTCATTTCTTTAGAACAAGAGGAAGAACTGTGTGCATGTGATATTGATAGAAAACCAAATCAGAAAGGTCAGAAGAAAAAAGAACAGTGAAGATTGTTAGGAAAGGATTTCAAAATAAGACTTTTACCCTGTATCCTTCACTTCGTGGCCCTTTTTCTCTCCTGCTTTTTGAAGAGCCTCCTTCCACTGCAGCACTGTTTGTGGACTGTAATTCTCCCCGTGTTTCAACATAGCTTCAACATACTGATGCGTCTTCAGCTTCACATCATCCACATCCACATCGTAGAATATGGGCAGGATCTTCTTGCCGCTCCCCGGTGGTGCCTCCTCCATGTGCTCGAACATCTTGGAGAGTTCCATCAGGCACCACTTACTGGAAGCGTACCCTTTTGAGAAGATCGGCACAAAGATCCTGGAATCACTGATCGCCCCAAGAATTTCATCTCCGATCTCCTCACCCGTCCTGATCTCCTCATTGTCTCTGAAGACGTGGATCCCAGCATTTGTCAGGGCATGATATAGGACATCTGCAAATCCTTGACGGGTGTCAGGTCCTCTGAAGCTCAGAAACACCTGGTAGGTCGCTCCTGATGGTCCTCCCTTCCTCTGCATAGCCATCCCCTGTACCCTAGGGATCAATCGAAAGTGCAGCAAGTTGAGATGTGCCTTCAGATGCGTACCTCCCTAGCCTCAAGAGAAAATGAAGAGAAGACCTTTACCTGGTGGAAGAGTTGATGGTCAACTTCCGTGAGACAGGAAAGAGCTAGGAAGGCGGCGGTGAGGTATCAAATAAAATCGTTTTTCTAACAGTTTCTCACCAAACATCAAAAGTAAGAACGGGGCAGCCCACTGCATAGAAATTGCTCATCGTCGGCTCCACGCAGGAAAGAGAAACAATGGGCACATGATTGAAGGGAACCTGTATCCCTGGGAAGATTCAAAGCAAGCTGAACTCAATAGGAAGAGAAACAGGAAAAGTATGAGTCAAGCTTGCCAGATTTAACACTTGCATCTAACAGTTTCAGCAAACAGGTTATCAATAATACTCACCATCACTTGATAAATCCCACAAGCGAGCAAAATCAAATGAATAGCTGAATGATATGTCACACGCTATACCATATCATGCCATTCGCTGGAGTTGACTTGATCACATCCGCGTCATCTATGACTAACAGATGACCACAGTAATTCTTATCATTTTCTCATTGTGAATGAACATCATATCAACAGTCAAATGAGATGTCAGCGTCACGATATGGATATTTGACCAACTCACGTGTAACGTACACGGAAATGCTAAGATTTTGATCAAATTTATTCCAAAGGCTAATTTCATGGTATTGTTTTTTCATGTTTACCTGAATCTGCTGTGATATCCGCCACCAGTTTATTCAAGTCTTTATCAACGCTCATCCACTGCACAAAAACATAATCATAAAATAAAAGACAATACTAAGATGGGTGGCTAAGTATCTGATGAATTGGACATGAAAAGCAGTTATTGATCAGTCTAATCTCATCCTCTCCCGCTCATGCAAGCCGATTGAATCAACAGGGTGTACGTAAATCTAGATTAGAGGTCACTTGAGCGACGTAACCCAAAATAAAATGGGAAAAATAGGCCGCTGATTCCTACATTACCTGCAGTGGGAAAAGAAAATTTTGAGTACAAATTCCACATCCTCGACGGGAGGACCTCAGCACCATCCAGATATATGAATGATCCTTCTCAACTCTTGTTTTCCATTAAACATGTTCTGGAAATCCATGATGAATGTATCCTGCAATGCAAATCAGCCTTGTCCATTCAAGCTAACACCTTTCCACGTATGTGCTTTCCATACCTAATCTTAAAATGATAATTCTCTCCAATTGACCCTGAACTCTTCGTCCACCTAACGCTTAATCCATTATGAATTTTGCTTGGAGAGAAGTATAACAAGCTAAGTAAGGGTAACCAAGTCCAGTTCCATAAATGATTTGAGCATTCTGAGGGTATAAATATATGAACAGGAAAGAACGTTATATTAGTCTACCATTAACGATCCTCAACAAAATTCTCTCTCTGTAACTCATCGTTCTGCTCAATTAGTGCAATTGGACGGGTTGTGGTTTATGGCTCTCCAATAAATAGACTTCTATTTCACCGACACCCTCCCACCACAGGTACTAAATTGAATTGGGCCGGGACTCCTGAGCTCTCTAGCCTTCTGTCTTGATTACTTCCTCTGTTCTTACTCCTCCTTGCTCTGTACCTACGAGAAAAAAGCTTGGGTCCAAGCTTTGACAAGTATATATTTATGTATATATATCTTAGCCCATATCAATTGTGGAATTTAAAGATTTTGAAGATTCTTCCCCCCACCATGTTCTGCTCGGTTGTCTTATATTTGGCCGAACTGGAAAACACTGAGAAAAAGCAAACGGAGGCAATATCCTGGAAATGAAAGGAAAGCGAAGTTCGCGACATTAAACAACTGAAGAATTTGCGTGCCAATGCTCTGCTTTATTTAGCATCGACAACATTAGAGCAGGGCGGTTTTTCTCTCCTAGGATGAGCACCTTCATCGGAGACAAGGGACAAACATTTCTATGACAGACATCACTCCAGATAGTACAGACTCAGAAGGGCATTCTTTCTCATGTGTTTCACCGCCATACTTCAAGTTAATGACATCTTACACGCTCTTCAGATGCTCGGGCCTCTCATTCTTAAATACTGCAAAAAGAAAGAAAACAGATTAAGTGATAAGCTTAAACCACTCAAAAGACAAGGGGAGAAGCTGTTCTTACTTTGGGGGAAGCATTTAACTAAACAATCTACTCATGTTTGCATCCGAGCCATGTTCAGTATCACTCTCCACAGGTGTCATTGCAAAAGCTAATATTGTGAAAACTAACCCGTCTGAACAAGTCTGGAGATGAAAAATCAGCAAAAGGCAAAATCTGAAATTTTCTATAGGGCCAACAAAGATGTAAGACCGCCAATTCGTCATGGCACATTGAATCTTTCTATATATGGAACCCATAATGAATTATGACCAATTCCAGTTGTTCAAACTTTGTATGTCTACGAGATTTGTCTGTCATCGATATCTTGAAATTCATTCAATTACACTCCCTTAAAAAAACTATCCACGTAATATTTCACCTGGATAGCTCAGTAAAGACTGAGGTATGGAGATTCCGACAGAGAATTTAAGAAATTTTAGGGTTCCTGAAGAAAAAGGGGCATTTGAGTGAGAGTTTGGGCAGTGCATCGTATTCGTCCGTCTCAGTAGCAAAATCTGAGCTTTAAAGATTCAAAGTCTCTCTAATTCATTCTAAGCACAATTACTTTGCTTACAGTAGAATCATCTGCTTAGCAATTATTTAGCTATAGGAATGATCATTATGTACAACAGATGGATTTCTGCTTAGGAACTCTCAAATAATTATTAATCAAAATAGATTTGAAAATTTTCCTGAATAATGGTTGAAATTCCATTCACATAAGCAGTTGTACGAAACGATCACATTTGAATGAGGGCAACTAGCCAACTTCACTCCTACACCTGGTATGTAAACAATTCTTATTCTCAGCAAGCAGAGCATGGTGTGAGCCCACGGGCTTGGTCCCGAGGAGAGCCCGCCCATTAAGCTGGCCCATCAGCCCGTTCACTTCTCTTTCCCCTCCCCTCCCCCTTTCGTCGTCTTCATTTCAGCTTCCCCCCCCCCTGCTGCCGCGCGAGAGAGAGAGAA
>CXYZ01012636.1:13424-53563 GCA_900006705.1 Sonneratia caseolaris
GTCTCCACAGGGCATGTGAAAACTGGAGAACAACTAGGAGACATATTCACAAAGGCTCTTAGTGGTCCTCGAGTTGATTACATTTGTAACAAGCTGGGCATGATTAATATCTATGCTCCAGCTTGAGGGGGAGTGTTATGAATTGTATATTAGCTAACTATTGTAGATTAGCTAAATTAGCTAAGTTTCCTATTTTAGTTTCTTTCCCAAGATAGGATTCTCTTTGTATATAAGCAATGTATTTGTACATAATCAATTTGAGAAAATATTCTTCTTCCTTGCGTCTATTAACAGTTTCCTTCGCATTTTTGGTTGTCAATGCTTTCCCTATCTTCATCCTTACTGAGAACACAAGCTCCAATTCCATTCTCGCCCTTGCGTCTTTCTAGGTTATCCTTCTAAGTATCAGGGTTATCATTGCTTTAATCGTCATACTAGCCGTATCTTTATTTGTCGTACCGTTCTATTCGATGAGTCTCACTTTCCTTTCTCCTGGGGACCAGTTGACACACTACCTTGTAGTAGTTCCTTTATGGTATCCCCGGCAGCTCCGTCCACCATTGACCCACACCCGACCTCCCTTCCTTTACCTTCCACAATGGGTGCACCCGCCACTACCCCTTCATCATCTGCTCCAGCGCAGCCTCTTGCTGAGGTAGCTCCAATTGTTCCTGCTCCTTCTTCATCTTCTGATGTCATTTTGGTTCCTCGCAACAATACTCTTGCAGGCATCCCTCAGACTCACAACATGATTACACGCTCCCAAGATGGCTCTCTCCCTCCTCAACGGTTTTCCATCTCTCATTATCCTACTAGATTTGTTGTTTCCTCTATAGTATAGGAACCTAGGACCTTTGTTGAAGCATGTCATGATCCTCATTGGCTAGCTGCCATGCATGCTGAATATTAGGCTTTGCCTGATAACCATATTTGGGAGCTCATTCCACATCCTCCTGATCATCAAGTCATTGGTTACAAATGGATCTACAAGGTCAAACAAAAACCTGATGGCTCTATGGATCGTTATAAGGCACATTTGGTGGCACGTGGATTCTCCCAACAAGAAGGTCTTGACTATGCTGATACGTTCAGCCCGGTCATTAAGCCTGTTATGATTCGTGCTATCCTTTCTATTGCCATCTCTTTTGGATGGCCCATTCATCAGCTTGATGTTATGAATGCTTTCCTTCATGGGTACCTTGATGAAGAAGTCTACATGGCTCAACCTCTAGGCTTCATTGACTCCTTTAGACCTCATTATGTTTGTAAGTTTCATCGCTCTCTCTATGGCTTGAAGCAAGCTCCCCGAGCATGGTTCCTTTGTCTCAGTACACTCCTTTTGCAATTGGGCTTTATTAGCTCTATGGCTGACACCTCCCTCTTCATCTTGCATACCTCTGTCTATGTGATATATTTACTCATTTATGTTGATGACATAATCTTATAGGGTCACCTAATGCCCCATTCAATGATCGCCTTTCCTCTGTTCATCAAGAGTTTACCATGAAGGATCTTGGTCCATTGCATCATTTTTTAGGCATTGAGGTTCATGGTTGCTCTCAAGGAGTTATGTTGACCCAATGTAAGTATATCCACAATTTTCTTGAATGGGCTACTATGTCTGATTGTAAACCCTCATCCACTCTGGTCACCTTTGGCCCTGGCCTATCTATTCTTGATGGTGATCCACTCCTTGATCCTTCTATCTATCGTCAGATTGTGGGTTCCTTGCAGTATCTCCTTTTAACAAGGCCTGACTTGTCATTTGCTGTACAACTAGTTTGTCAATTCATGCATCGTCCTTCCTCATCTCACTGGACTACGGTCAAGCGGATTCTCTACTATCTAAAGGGGATCATTAATCATGGATTACACATCTGGAAGGACTCACGACTTATTCTCCATGGCTTTTTTGATGCAGATTGGGCCAGTAACCTTGATGATTGACGTTCGACTAGTGGCTTTGCCATTTTCCTTGGGTCTAATATGATCTCTTGGAGCTCCAAGAAACAGCATACTGTGGCCTGCTCTAGTGCTGAGTCAGAATATAAAAGTTACGAGAATGTGACAGCAGAACTTATTTGGATCCAATCTCTTTTGTCAGAGCTTGGCTACCTTTCTCCTAGTTTGCCAATCCTTTGGTGTGACAATCTATCTGCTATTTACCTAACAGCGAATCCTATTTTCCACGCGTGCACCAAACACATTGAAATTGACTTCCACTTTGTTTGTGGGCGTGTCCGCCGTCGCTAGCTCCTTATTTGTTTTATTGGCACTAAGTCACAACTTGCTGATATCCTCACCGAGGGCCTGTCCTCAGCAGGCTTTGCTTTTCTTCCATACAAGCTCAATGTTCATGACCTCCCATTGGGTTGCGGGGAAGTAATAACTATGATGAAGATATTATTCAATCTCCTCAACAATCATTGTGATCATCATTGTGATCTTGTACCATAATTATCATATCACTGTGATTTTTGTACCATAATTAACATATTATAGTTGTGATTCCTTTCCTTTCTTAGTTGTATTCACACCTATAAATGTACATACCTCAAGTAATACAATTGAGCCATTTTCCTACGGTAATTCAAGTTATTAGCACAGATCATGGTCAACCAAGGCATCACCCATTGTAGAGTAAGGCACTACCCGTGGTCAACCTGGTGCTATCGTTGAGGTCGATCAGGGCATTGCCCCATGATTGACCAAGGGCTGTTGCCTAGCTAGGGCAATGCACTGCCCATGACTGACCAATTGCACAACCCATGGTCAATCAAGGCATCACCCATCATCCACCAAGGGCAATCACCTTGGTCAATCAAGGCATCATCCATGGTAGATGAAGGCGCAACCCATGGTTGATCAAGAGCTGTCTCCTTGGTTGACCAACACATCGCTTGTGGTAGAGTGAGGTCTAGCCAGTGGTCAACCAAGGGCTGTCACCATGTTCAACCAAGCCATTGCCCATGGTAGAGCAAGGCATAGCACATGGCCAACCGAGGGCTATCTCCGTGGTCGACCAAGGCATCGCCCATGGTAGTGCCAGGCCCCACCCGTGGTGGTGCAAGGCATCGCTCGTGGTAGAGTGAGGTGCATTCAGTGGTCCACCGAGGGCTGTCTTTGTGGTTGACCAAGGCATCGCTCATGGTAGTGCCAGGCACCACCCGTGGTGGTGCAAGGCATCACTCGTGGTAGAGTGAGGTGCATTCAGTGGTCAACCGAGGGCTGTCTTTGTGGTTGATCAAGGCATCACCCATGGTAGTGCAAGGCATAACCCCTAGTCGAGCATTGCATCGGCCATGGTAGAGCTAGGCACAACATGTGGTTGACTGAGGAGTATCTCAGTGGTTGACCAAGCCGTTGCTTCTAGTAGAGCCAGGCATAGCCCATGGTGGAGCAAGGCATTGCCTATGCTAGGGCAAGGCGCAGCCTGTGGTTGAGTGAGGTATTGCCCGTGGTAGAGTGAGGCATTGTCAGTCAATGACCAAATGCACAGCCCATGATTGACCAAGCCATTGCTGCTCGTAGAGCCAAGCACATCCAGTGGTTGAGCAAGGCATTGCTCGTGGTAGAGCGAGCCATAGCCCATGGTCGAGCAGGGTGTCGTCCATGGTAGAGCTAGGCACTGCTCGTCAGTGACCAAAAGCACAGCCCATGGTCAACCGAGAGTTGTCTCCATGGTCGACCAAGCAATCGCCCGCGGTAGAGCAAGGCACAGCCCATGGTCGAGCAAGGCATCACCTGTGGTAGACCGAGGTGTAGCCTGTGGTTGATTGAGGGCTATCTCTGTGGTCAAGCAAGGCATCGCCTGTGGTAGAGCGTGGCATGGCCAGTGGTTGATTGAGGCATTGCCCATGGAAGAGGAAGGCACTGCCTGTCAGCGACTGAGTGCACAGCCCGTGGTTGACCAAGCCAACGCCCATGGAAGTGCAAGGCACTGCCAATGGTCGAGCAAGGCATCACCCGTGGTAGAGCGAGGCATGGCCCATGGTCGACTGACGATTGTCTCCATCATCGAGCAAGGCATCACCTGGGCTAGAGCGAGGCGCAGCCCGTGGTCATGAGAGGCATCACCCGTAGAATAGCTAGGCACTCCCCATCAGTGACCGAGCACACAGCCCGTGGTTGACCGTGGGCTGCCTCCATAGTTGAGCAAGCCATTGCCCATGGTAGAGAAAGGCATAGCCTGTCGTCAAGCAAGGCATCGCCTGTGGCAGAGCAAGGCATAGCTCATGGTCAAGCGAGGCATCATCCATCAGCAAGCAAGTGTACAGACCATGGTAGAGCCAGGTACAGTCCGTGGTGGAGCAAGGCGTCACCCATGGTAGTGCAAGGCGCAGCAAGTGGTCAATTGAGGGGTGTCTCCGTGGTCAACCAAGCCATCGCTTGTGGTAGGGCAAGGCACGGCCCGGGGGTGACCGATGGCTGTCTCCATGGCCCCACAAGGCCTTGCCTGTGGTAAAGCAAGGCACAGCCCGTGGTTGACCAAGGACTATCTCCATGTTCAACTGAGTGCACTGCCCATGGTAGAGCAAGGCACAACCCTTGAGTGACCAAGCGCTCTGCCGTGAGCGACCATAATCAACTGAGCGCACAGCCTGTGGTAGAGCAAGGCACAGCCCTTGAGTGACCAAGCGCACTGCCGTGAGCGACCATGATCAACTGAGCGCACAGCCTGTGGTAGAGCAAGGCACAGCCCCTGAGTAATCAGCCAACCAAATGTGTTCCCGATGTGTGGAAGATGGCGTGAGCTACAAAATGAGCTCATGACAAGCATCTGGGCCGCCTACAACCATGACGACGGATGGCGGCCAAGCCTGCGTCGGTGTGGTTGTGGAGGAAGCACGTCCAGCACCAGAGCATGCCCCCACGATTGGTAGGGATTATGCCCCTGGGTGATGGTACGGATGCAAGGGGGCAGCCATGCCACACACTACCCCCTTAAAGAGTTTTATTTACGTTTTTGGTATTCCCAGTAGGCGATATGACGACCCCGGAATTTTACACCAACCACCCGTGCACTACCAACACCCACAAGGTCGACCAAGGCATTGCCCGTGGTATACCAGGGGCAGTTGCTGTGGTCAATCAAGGCATCGCCTTGATTGACTAAGGGCTGACGCTGGTAGAGAAAGGCACAGCCCATGAGTGACCTGACTTGAGCAAGGCACGTGCTATTGTGGCATGTCGCCCGTGTGGCAACCATGTGCCTTTTGTGGATGGTAGACTTGCTTGACCACGGGCTGTACCATGGCATGCCATGGGTTGCTGGTGATGGATTTCTCAACCATGGCAACAGCCCTTGGTCGACCTCAGGCTGTGCACTCGGTCGCTCATGGGCAGTGCCTTGCTCTACAATGGGCTGCGCTCTTGGTCGATCATGGGCTGTGCTTGGATAGACTGCAGCAACAGCCCTTGCTCGACCATGGGCGATGCCTTGATCAACCACAGCAACAGCCATTGCTTGACCATGGGTGATGCCTTGATCAACCACAGGGGATTGCCTTGATCAACCACGACAACAGCCCCAGGTCGACCATGGGTGATGCCTTGATCGACCAGGGCAACAGCCCTTGGTCGATCATGGTCGCTCATGGGCAGTGCTCTCAGTCGCTAATTTGCTGTGCCTTGCTCTAGTATCAACATCCCTTGGTCGATCATGGGCAGCAACTACCCCTGGTATACCACAGGCAATGCCTTGATTGACCTTGGTGGGCATTGGCAGCACACGGTCGATGGTGTCCATCGTACTCACTCTACCATGGGTAATGGCTTGCTCGACCACGGCCTGTGCCTTCCTCTACAACAGGTGTTGCCTTGCTCGAACGTGGGTTGTACCTTTCTTTACCACGGGCAATGACTTGGTTGTCCACGGGCTGTGCCTCACTCTACCATGGGCAACTGCAAAAAAAGCCCTCGATTGGCCATGGGCTATGCGCTTGGTCAGTCACAGGCAGTGCCTTGCTCTACCATGGGTGATATACCTTGCTCGACCACAGACTATGCCTGGCTCTACCACGAGAGATGCCTTGCTCGACCATGGGCTGTGCCTTGCTCTACCACTGGCAACGGCTTGTTTGACCACAGGCTGTACTTTGCCCTACCACGGACAATGCGTTGCTCGACCACCAACTGTGCATTGCTTTAACACAGGCAATAGCTTGATTGACCGTGGGCTGTGCCTTGCTCTACCACGGGTGTTGCCTTCTTGACCATGGGTTGTGCATTGCTCTACCACAGGCAATGGCTTGGGCCACCACAGAGACAGCCCTAGGTCAGCCATGGGCAGTGCCTTGCTCTACCCCGGGTGATGACTTGCTTCATGACGGGCTGTGCCCTGCTCTACCAAAGATGATGGCTTGGTCGACCATAGAGACAGCCCTCAATCAACCATGGAGACAGCAATCTGTTGACCACGGGCTGTGCCTTGCTCTTCCATGGAAGATGGCTCTGTCAAGCACGGGCTGTACGCTTGATCTCTGATGGGGAGTGCCTGGCTCTACCTCGGGCATTGCGTTGCTCAATCACAGTCTGTGCCTTGCTCTACCAAGGGCAATGGGCTGTTTGATCATGGGTTGTGCCTCACTCTACCACAGACGATACCTTTCTCAGCCACAGGCTGTGCATTGGCCAACCATGGGCGATGGCTTGTTCAACCATGAACACAGCCCTCAGTCAACCACGGGCTGTGTGCTGGACCCCTCACATGCAGTGCCTTGCTCTACCATGGGCAATAGTTTGGGCGACCCTGGAGAAAGCCCTCAGTTGACCATGGGTTGTGTGCTTGGTCACTCAAAGGCAGTGCCATGATCTACCACAGGCAATGCCTTGCTCCACCAGGGTATGCCTCGCTCTACCACAAGTGATGCCTTCTAGACCATTGGCTATGCTCTACCACGGGCAATACCTTGCTCCACCATGGGCTATGCCTTGCTCTACCACTGGCAATGCCTTCTCAACCACAGGCTGTGCCTTACTCTACCACAGGCATTGCCTTCACAACCATGGGCTGTGCCTTGCTCAACCATGGGTGATGGCTTGGTCGACCACAGTCGACCATGGGCTGTGCACTCGGTCACTCATGAGCAATGCCTTGCTCTACCACAAGTTGTGCCATGCTCTTCCACGGGCTATGCCTTGCACTACCACAGAGCATGGCTTGGTCAACCACAGGCTATGCCTCACTGCACCTCGGTTGTCTACAGGCTGTACACTCCATCTCTCATGGGCAGTGCCTGCCACTACCTCGGGCAATGCCTTGCTCAACCATGGGCTGAGCCTTGCTCTACCAAGGCTGATGCCTTACTTGACCACCAGCTGTGCCTTGCCCTTCCAAGGGCAATGGCATGTTTCACCATGGTCTATGCCTTGCCCAACCATGGGCAATGCCTTGCTAGACCATGGGTTGTGCCTTGCTATACCAAGAGTGGTGGCTTGGTCAATCGCGCTGATAGCCCTTGGTTGATCATGGGCGATGCCTAGATCAACCACGGGCTGTACACTGGGTCACTCATGTGCAGTGCCTTGCTCAACCATGGTGACAGCCCTGGATCAATCACGGATCGATGCATTCATTGACCACAGTGATAGCTCTTGGTCAACCACAGGCAGTGCCTTGGTCCAACAAGGGCAATGCGTTGGTCGACCATGGGCTGTGCTCTCAGTAGCTCATGGGCATGCCCAGCACTACCTCAGGTGATGCCTTGCTCGACCTCAGGCTATGCCTTGCTCTACCACGGGTGATGCCTTGCTCAACCACAGGGTTGTGCCTTGCTCTGCCACAGGCTGTGGCTTGTTCGATCACGGCTGTGCCTCACCCTACCACAGGCGATTGTTCGACCATGGGATGTGCCTTGCTTTGCCACCAGGGATGGCTTGGCCAACCATGGTCTGTGCCCTCAGTCAGACACGCCTAGTGCCTGGCTCTACCTCTACCACGGGTGATGCCCTGCTCGACTGCTGGCTGTGCCTTGCTCTACCACAGGCAATGGCTTGCTTGACCACTGGCTGTGCCTCGCTCTACCATGGGCTATGCATTGCTTGACCATGGGATGTGCCTTGCTCTACCACTTGTGATGGCTTGGTTGACCACGGGCTGTGCGCTTGGTCATTCATGGGCAGTGCTTAGCTATACCTTGGGCTATGCCTTGCTCGACCATAGGCTGTGCCTGGCTATACCACAGGCGACACCTTCATCGACCACAGGCTGTGCCTCACTTTACCACAAGGGATGGATTGGTCAATCACGGAGATAGCCCTCGGTCAACCATGAGCTATGCACTCGATCACTTACAGGTTGTGCCATGCTCAACCACGTGCATTGCCTTGCTTGACCATAGGTTGTGCCTTGCTCTACCACTAGTGAAGCCATGCTCAACCACGGGCAGTGCTTTGCCCTACCACGAGCAAAGGCATGGTTGACCAAAGGCTGTGCCTTGCTCTACCACAGGCATTACCTCGCTCGACCACAGGCTATGCCATGCAATACCAAGGGCCTTGGCATGTTTGACCACAGCGTGTGGCTTGCTCTACGACAGGTGATGACTTGCTTGAACATGGGCTATGCCTTTCCCAACAATGGGCAATGCGTTGTTTGATGATGGAGACAACCCTCAGTTGACCATAGGCGATGCCTTGCTCTACCACGGGCTGTGCCTTGCCCAACCATGGGCAATGCCTGACTTGACCATGGCCTTTGCCTTGCTCTACCAAGGGCGATGGCTTGGTTGACCATGGACATAGCTCTCTGTCGACCACAGACTGTGCCTCGCTCTCCCACAGGTGATGGCTTGGTTGACCATGGAGCTAGCCCCTAGTCAACCACGGGCTGTGCACTCGGTTGCTCACAAGCAGTGCCTTGCTCTACCATGGTCGATGCCTTGGCCAACCATGGTGACAGACCTTGGTCAATCACAGTTGACGCATAGATGACCATGGGCTGTGCACACAGTCGCACATGGGCAGTGACCTGCTCTACCACAGGCGATGCCATGCTCAGCCACGGCAACAATGCCTGTTCAGTCATTGGCTGATGCCTTGACCGACCACAGCAACAACGCTTGGTTGACTATGGGCAATGCCTGGCTCTACCACCGGCGATGCCTTGCTCATCCATGGGCTGTGCCTGGCTCTACCATGGGCGTTGCCATGCTCGACCATGGGCTGACCCATGTTTTAGCACAGGCAATGGCTTGGTCGACCATGGGCTATGCCTCGCACTACCACGGGCGATGCCTTACTCAAACACGGGCTGTGCCTTGCTCTTCCATGGGTGATGGCTTGGATGACAACAGAGACAGCTCTCAATTGACCCTGGGGCGTGCCTTGTGCTGCCACAGGCGATGGCTTGGTCGACCATGGAGACAGCTTTCGATTGACCACAAGCCATGCCTTGCCCAACCATGAGTTGTGGCTTGCTTGATGACAGGCTGTGCCAGGCTCTACCACGGGCGATGGCCTGTTTGGCCATGGGCGGTGCCTCACTCTACCACAAGCGATGTCTTCATCAATTGCCGGTTGTGCCTTGCTATACCACAGGTGATGCCTTGCTCGACCACAGGCAATGCCTTCCTCGACCATGTGCAGTGCCTGGCTCTGCCATGAGCAGAACCTGGCTCCACCAAGGGCAATGCCTTGCTTGACCACAGGGTATGCTGGGCTATACCATCAGAGTTGCCTTGCTCAACAATGGCCAATGGCTTATTCAACAAAGGGCTGTGCCTTGCCCTACCATGGGTGATGCCTTGCTGGACCACAGGCTGTGCCTTGCCCTACCACGGGCAATGGGTTGGTCGACCATGGGCTGTGTGCTTGGTCACTCATGGGCTATGCCTTGCTCTAACATGAGCAATGCCTTGCTCCACCCCCGGCTGTGCCTTGCTCTACGATGGGCAGTGGCTTGGTCGACCACAGAGATAGCCCTCGGTCAACCAGGAGCCGTGCATTGCTCTACCACAAGCTGTGCCTTGCCCAACCATGGGTGATCCCTTGCTCCACCACGGGCTGTGCCTCACTTTACCATGGGTGATGGCTTGGTCAACCACAGAGACAGCCCTTGGTTGACTACAGGTTGTGTGCTCGGGTGCTCACGGGCATTGCATGGCTCTTCCTCGGGAGATGCCTTGCTTGACCATGGTCTGTGCCTTGCTCTACCACAGGTGATGCCTTACTCGACCATGGGATGTGCCTGGCTCTACCAAGGGCAATGGCATGTTCGTCCACAGGCTGTGGCTCACCCTACCTTGGGCAATGCCTTGCTCAACCACGAGTTGTGCCTTGCTCCACCATGGGCGATGGCTTCAGTTGACTACATAGACAGCCCTTGATCGATGACTGGTTGTGCAGCCTGTTTCTCATGGGCAGTGCTTGGCTCTACTCCGGCAAAGCTTTGCTCGACCATGGAATGTGCCTTGCTCTACCACGGGCGATGCCTTCCTCAACCACGGGCTGTGCCTTGCTCTCTACCGAGGACAATGGCATGTTTGACCATGGGTTGTGCCTCACTCTACCACCAGCAATTCCTTGCTTGACCATGGTCTGTGCCTTGCTCTACCATGGGCCTTGGCTTGGTCGACCACAAGCTCTGCCTCACTGTACCTTGCTCAACCATGGCCTGTATGCTTGGTTGTACCTCGAGCGATGCCTTCCTTGATCACAGGCTGTGCCTTGCTCTACAAAGGGCCATGGCATGTTCAACCCCAGGCTGTGCCTTGCCAACCATGGGCGATGCCTTGCTCAACCACAGGTTGCGCCATGCTCTACCAAGGGTGATGGCTTGGTCAACCACAGAGACAGCCCTCAGACAACCACAGGCAATGACTTGGTCGACCAAGGAGACAGCCTTGATTGGCCATGGAGACAGAGCTTGGTCTACCATGGGTGGTGCCTTGCTCAACCATGGGTGATGGCTTGGCCAACCATGGAGACAGCCCTCTGTCGACCACAAGCTGTGCACTTGGTCACTCATGGGCAATGCCTTGCTCTACCACGGTCTATGCCTTGGTCGATCATGGGCTGTGCAGTCGGTCGCTCATGGGCAGTGCCTTGCATGACCACGTGCTGTGCCTCAAGCTACCACATGCGATGGCTTGCTCCACCATGGGCAATGGCTTGGTCGACCCCAGAGATAGTTATCATTGACTGCAAGCTGTGCGCTCAGTCACAGAAGGGCAATGCCTTGCTCAACAATGGCATTAGCCCATGATCAATCACCAGCAATGACTCGCTCAACCACAGTGACAGCCCTTGGTTGATCATGGGTCGACTCATTGATCTACCATGTGTAGTGCGCCTTCATCCACCAAGGGCAATGCCTCGGTCGACCACGGGCTCTGCGTCGCTCTACCACAGGCAGTGCCTTGCCCTACCATGGGTGATGCCTTCCTCGACCATGTGCTGTGCCTCACTCTACAGCAGGCCATGGCTTGGTCGACCATGGAGATAGCCCTCATTGCCTGTGGTCGATTGTGGTTGACCAAGCCATCACCCGTGGTAGTGCAAGGCACAGCCTGTGGTCATGCATCATATCACCCGTGGTAGAGCGAGGCACAGCCCATGGTCAGCTGAGGTCTGTCTCCGTGGTCAACCAAGCCATCACCCGCAGTAGAGCAAGGCACAGCCTGTGGTTGACCAAGCCATCACCCATGGTAGTGTGAAGCATAGCCTATGGTTGGCCATCGCCCGTGGTAGGGTGAGGCATAGCATGTGGTTGACCAAGCCATTACTGCTGGTAGAGCCAGGCACAGCCAGTGCTTCAACAAGGCTTCACCCATGATAGAGCGAGGCTTTGCAAGTGGCCGACCAAGGGCTGTCTCCGTGCTTGATGGAGCCATCGCCCATGGTAGAGCGAGGCACAACATGTGGTCAACCGAATGCTGTCTATGTGGTCAACACAGCCATTGCCTGGAGTAGAGCAAGCCATAGCCCATGGTCAAGCATGGCATTGCCCATGGCAGAGTGAGGCACTGTCCATGGTCTACTGAGGGCTGTCTTCATGGTTGACCAAGCCATCACCCATGGTAGAGCCAGCCACAGCCCATGGTCTAGTGTGGCATAGCCTGTGGTTGACTGAGGGCTGTCTCTGTGGTCAACCAAGCCATCACCCGAAGTAGAGCAAGGCATAGCCCATGGTCGAGCATGGCATCGCCCGTGGTAGAGTGATGCAAAGCCCATGGTCAATTGAGGGCTGTCTCCATGGTCAACCAAGCCAGTGCCCAAAGTAGAGCAAGGCACAGCCCGTGGTTGAGCAAGGCATCACCCATGGTAGACCGAGGCACAGCCTATGGTCGACTGTGGGCTGTCTCTGTGGTTGACCAAGCCAATGCCCATGTTAGAGCGAGGCACAGCCCATGCACTAGCAAGGGATCACCCGTGGTAGAGCAAGGCACAACCCATGGTTGACCATGGCATTGCTGGTGGTAGAGCAAGGCACTGCCTGTGGTCCACCAAGCGCTGTCACCATCATCAATCAAGCCGTCACCCCATGATCGACCAAGGGCTGTTGCTGTGGTCAATCAAGGCATTGCCCATGGTACAGCAAGGCACTGTCTATGAGTGAGCAAGCGCATAGATCATGGTCAATCAAGGGCTGTCTCCATGGTCGACCAGCCCATTGCCCGTGGTAGGGAAAGGCACATCCCATGGTCAACCAAGCCATTGCCTATTGTAGAATGAGGCACAGCCTGTGGTCTAGCAAGCCATCACCCATGGTAGAGAAAGGCATTGCCGGTCGTCAAGCAAGGCATCGCCCGTGGTAGGGCAATGCACTGCCCATCAGCGACCAAGTGCACAGCTCGTGGTCGACTGAGAGTTGTCTCCATGGTTGAACAAGCCAATGCCTGAGGTAGAGCAAGGCACAGCCCGGGGTAGAGCTAGGCATTGCCCATGGTAGAGCTAGGCATCGCCCATGGTAGAGCAAGGTGTTGCCCGTGAGTGACCGAGGGTGCAACCCATGGTCGACCACGGGCTGTCTCCAGGGACAAACAAACCCTCAGCTGTTGTAGGGCGAGGCACAGCCTGTGGTTGAGCAAGGCAACGCCTGTGGTCAAGCAAGGCATCACCTATGGTAGAGTGAGGCACAGCCTGTGGTCGACCATGCCATGGCCCATGGTAGAGCAGGGCACAGCCCGTCATCGGCCAAGGCATCACCCGTGGTAGATCATGGCACAGCCCATGGTTGAGCAAGGCATTGCCTGTGGTAGAGCGATGCAAAGCCCTTTGTCGACCAGGCCATTGGCCATGGTAGGGCAAGGCACAGGCCATGGTGGAGCAAGGCATCACCTGTTGTATAGCAAGGCACTGCCTGTGTTTGACCATGCACTGTTGCCATGGTTCATCAAGGGTTCACCCCATGATCGACGAAGGGCTGCCGCCATGCTCGAGTGAGGCACTGCCCCTGAGTGAGCGAGGCATCACCCGTGGTAGAGCTTGGCACAGCTTGTGGTCGACCAAGCCATTGCCCATGGTTGACCTAGCACTATTGCCGTGGTTGATCAGGGTGTCTCCCCATGATTGATCATGGGCTGTTGCCGTGGTTGACCAAGGCATCACCTGTCGGAGAGGAAGGCACTGCCCATGGTTGAGCAAGGCATCACCCATCATTGACCAAGGGCTGTCACCCTGGTCGAGCAAGGCATTGCCTGGGTTGCATGGCACTGCCCATTAGTGACTGAGCGCACAGCCTGTGGTTGACCAAGGGCTGTCTCTGGGGTTGACCAAGCCATTGCCCATGGTAGAGCAAGGCACTGCCCATGGTTGAGCAAGGCATCACCCATGGTAGAGCAAGGAGTTGCCTGTGAGTGACTAAGCACACAACCCGTGGTCAACCAAGTGCTGTCACTATGGTTGAGTATGGCATTGCCCGTGGTAGAGCAAGGCACTACCTGTGATCGACTAATTCCACAACCCGTGGAAGATCAAGGCATTGCCCATGAATGACCAAGTGCTTTCGCTGTGGCCGAGCAAGGCATCACCCATGGAAGAGGGAGGCACAGCCCGTGGTTGACCAACACATTGCCCATGGGAGAACAGGGCACAGCCCATGGTCGAGCATGGCATCACCCATGGTAGAGTGAGGCAAAGCCCATGGTCGATCAAGGGCTGTCTCTGTGGTCAACCAAGCCAGCACCTGAAGTAGAGCAAGGCACAGCCCGTTGTCAAGCAAGGCATCGCCCGTGGTAGAGTGAGGCACAGCCTGTGGTTGACCGTGGGCTGTCTCCCTGGTAGACCAAGCCAACGACCATGTTAGAGTGAGGCACAGCCCATGCATGAGAGAGGCATCACCCATGGTCGACCAAGGCATCACCTGTGGTATAGCAAGGCACTGCCCATGGTCAACCGTGCGCTGTTGCAGTGGTCAATCAAGGCTTCACCCCATGATTGACCAATGGCCGTTGCCATGCTCAAGCAAGGCACTGCCCCTGAGTGGGCAAGGCATCGCCTGTGGTACAGCGTGGCACAGCTTATGGTTGACCAAGCCATTGCCTGTGGTAGAGCAAGGCACAGCCCATGGTCACACAAGGCATTGCCTGTGGTAGAGCAAGGCACAGCCCATGGTCGAGCAATGCACTGCCCATGGTTGAGCGATACACAGCCCTTGGTCGACCCATTGCTCATGTTAGGGCATCGCACAGCCCATGGTGGAGCATGGAATCACCAGTGGTAGAGCAAGGCATCACCCGTGGTCGAACAAGTGCTATCACCATGGTCAATCAACAAGATGCCCCAAGATCAACTAAGGCCTGTCGACGTGGGTGAGCAAGGCATTGCTCGTGGTAGAGCAAGGGCACTGCCCCGTTATCAACTGAGTCCACAGCTCGTGGTTGGTTAAGGCATCGCCTGGGAACAACCTAGTGCTGTCACTGTGATCGAGCAAGGCATCGACCATGGAAGGAAGAGCGAGGCACAGCCCGTGGTTGACCAAGACATTGCCCATAGTAGAGCAAGGCACAGCCCATGGTCGACCAAGGCATTGCTTGTAGAAGAGCATGGCACTGAACGTGGTCGAGGAAGTGCTGTCGCCATCGTCGATCAGGGAGTCACCCCTTGATTGACCAAGGTCTGTCACCGTGGTCATGCAAGGCATTACCCGTGGTAGAGCAGGGCATTGCCCATGAGCAAGTGAGTGCATAGCCCGTGGTCAGTTGAGGACTGTCTCCATGGTTGACCAAGCCATCCCCCGAGGTAGAGCAAGGCACAACCCATGCTCGCCCAAGGCATCACCTGTGGTAGAGCAAGGCACTGCCCATCAGCGACCACGCACACAGCCCTTGTCAACCGAGGGCTGTCTCCATGGATGACCAAGCCATCCCCCGTGGTAGAGCAAGGCACTGCCCATCAGCGACCACGCACACAGCCCTTGTCAACCGAGGGCTGTCTCCATGGATGACCAAGCCATCCCCCGTGGTAGAGCAAGGCACTGCCCATCAGCGACCAAGCACACAGCCCTTGTCAACCGAGGGCTGTCTCCATGGTTGACCAAGCCATCCCCCGGGGTAGAGCAAGGCACAACCCATGCTCGCCCAAGGCATCACCTGTGGTCGAGCAAGGCACTGACCATAGTCGACCATGCGCTGTCACCGTGGTCAATCTAGGGTGATGGCTTGGTCGACCATGGAGATAGCCCTTTGTCAATCATGGGTGATGCCTTGATTGACCACAGGCTGTGCACTTGGTCGCACAAGGGCAGTGCCTTGGTCCAGCACAGGTGATGCCTTGCTTGACCATGGCAATAGTCCTTCATCAATCACGGGCGATGCCTTGATGACCGTGGGCTGTGCACTCGGTCAGTCACAAGCAGTGTCATGCTCTACCATGGGCGATGCCTTCCTCAACCATGGCAACAGCCCTTGGTTGATCAAGGGTTGACGCATTGGTCGACCCCGGGAACAGCACTTGGTTAACCACGAGCAGTGCCTTGGTCCACCATGGGCAATGCCTTGGTTGACCAAGAGCTGTGCCTTGTTCTACAATGGGTGATGCCTTGCTCAACCACAGGCTTTGCCTTGCACAACCATGGGAGATGCCTTGCTTGACTATGGTCAACTAGGGGCTGTGCACCCGGTAGCTCACAGGCAGTGCCTGCCTCTTCCTCGGGTGATGCCTTGCTTGGCCACGAGCTGTGCCTTGCTCTACTGCAGGCAATGCCTTACCTGACGATGGGCTGCCCCTAGCTCTACCAAGGGCAAAGGCATGTTCAACCATGGGCTGTGGATCGCCCTACCTCAAGTGATGCCTTGCTCAACCATGGGCTGTGCCTTGCTCCACCATGGGCAATGGCTTCGTTGACCACAGAAACAACCCTCGGCCAACCACGGGCTGTATACTCGGTCTCTCATGGGCAATGCCTGGCTCTACGTCGGGCAATGCCTTGCTCGACCACGGGCTGTGCCTTGCTCTACTCTGGCCAATGCCATACATGACCACAGGCTGTGCCTTCCTCCACCAAGGGCAATGGCAGGTTCGACCACGGGCTGTGCCTTGCTCTAGCACAGGTGATGCCTTGCTTGACCGCGGCTTGTGCCTTGCTCTACCATGGGCCTCAGCTTGATCGACCATGGGCTATGCCTCAAAGTACCTCCGTAGACCACAAGCTGTACGCTCAGTCTCTCACGGTCTGTACCTAGTGGTACCTCAGGTGATGCCTTGCTTGACCAAAGAGATAGCCCTCAGTCGATCACAGGCTATGCCATGCTAGACCACAGGCAGTGCCAGGCTCTGCCATGGGTGAAGGCTTGGTCAACCACAGAGACCGCACTCAGTCTACCACTGGCAGTGCCTCTCTCTATCAGGGGCGATGCCTTGTTTGACCACAGGTTGTGCCTTGGTCTGCCATGGGCAATGGCTTGGACGACTATGGAGACAGCCCTCAGTTGACCACAGGCTATGTGCCGGGTCACTGACGGCAGTGCCTAGCTCTTCCATGGGCGATGCCTTGCTCGACCATGGACTGTGCCTCACTCTACCACGGGCAGTGCCTTGGTCGACCACAGGCTGCACCTCGCACTACCACGGGCGATGCCTTGCTGAACCACGGACTGTGCCGTGCTCTACCACAGGCGATGGCTTGGCCGACCATGGAGACAGCCCTCAGTCAACCATGGGCTATGCGCTCAGTCACTAACGGGAAGTGCCTAGCTCTACCACGGCACCACCTTGCTCTGCCATGGGCAATGCCGTGCTCGACCACAGGCTGTGCCCCGCTCTACCATGGTTCATGTCTTGGTCGACCACAGGCTGTGTGTTGCTCTACCATGGGTGAGGGATTGGTTGACCATGGGATGTGCCTTGCCCTAGAATGGGTGATCACTTGCTCATCCACGGAAACAACCCTTGGTCTACAACGGGCTGCACCTTGCTCTTCCACGGGTGATGCCTTGCTCGACCAGGTGCCGTGCCTGGCTCTGCCAACAGTAGTGGCTTGGTCGACCATAAAGACAGCCCTCGGTCAACCACGTGCTGTGCATCGCTCTACCATGAGCGACACAATGCTCGACCATTGGCTGGGCCTCACACTACCATGGGTGATGGCTTGGTTGAACTCACTGACAGCCCTTGTTCGACCACTGGCTGCACCTCACTCTACCATGAGCGATGCCTTGCTCGACCATGGGCTATGCTAGGCTCTACCACTGGGGGTGCCTTGGTCGATCATGGGCTATGCCTAACTCAATGATGGATGATGCCTTGCGCCACCATAGGCTGTGCCTTTCTCAACCACAAGCATTGGCTGGATCGACCACGGAGACAGCCCTTGGTCATCCACGGGTTGTGTGCTCAGTCGCTGATGAGCAGTGCCTAGCTCTACCACGGGCGATGCCTCACTTNGCACCACCTTGCTCTGCCATGGGCAATGCCGTGCTCGACCACAGGCTGTGCCCCGCTCTACCATGGTTCATGTCTTGGTCGACCACAGGCTGTGTGTTGCTCTACCATGGGTGAGGGATTGGTTGACCATGGGATGTGCCTTGCCCTAGAATGGGTGATCACTTGCTCATCCACGGAAACAACCCTTGGTCTACAACGGGCTGCACCTTGCTCTTCCACGGGTGATGCCTTGCTCGACCAGGTGCCGTGCCTGGCTCTGCCAACAGTAGTGGCTTGGTCGACCATAAAGACAGCCCTCGGTCAACCACGTGCTGTGCATCGCTCTACCATGAGCGACACAATGCTCGACCATTGGCTGGGCCTCACACTACCATGGGTGATGGCTTGGTTGAACTCACTGACAGCCCTTGTTCGACCACTGGCTGCACCTCACTCTACCATGAGCGATGCCTTGCTCGACCATGGGCTATGCTAGGCTCTACCACTGGGGGTGCCTTGGTCGATCATGGGCTATGCCTAACTCAATGATGGATGATGCCTTGCGCCACCATAGGCTGTGCCTTTCTCAACCACAAGCATTGGCTGGATCGACCACGGAGACAGCCCTTGGTCATCCACGGGGTGTGTGCTCAGGCGCTGATGAGCAGTGCCTAGCTCTACCACGGGCGATGCCTCACTTGAGCATGGGCTGTGCCTCACTCTACCACAAGCGTTGCATTGCTTGACCATGGAGACAGCCCATGGTCTACCATGGGCAATGCCTTGCTTGACTATGGAGACAGCTGTCGGTGGACCACAAGCTACACCTTGCTCAACCATGGGTTGTGCCATGCTCTGCTCTGGGCTCTGGCTTGGTCAACCACGAAGACAGCCCTCGGTCGACCATGGGCTATGTCTCACTCTACCATGGGCGATGCCATGCTCAACCATGGGCTATGCCTTGCTCTACTCCGGGCAACGCCTTGGTCGACCATGGAGACAACCCTCGGTCGACCACAGGTTATGCCACGTTGCACCACGGGTAGTACCTGGCTCTACCCTGGGCAATGGCTTTGTCATCCACAGAGACCACCCTCAGTCGACAACGGGTTGTGCCTCACTCTACCATGGGCAATGCCATACTCGACCATGGGCTATGCATTGCTCTACTCCACGTGATGGCAGGGTTGACCACAGAGACTGTCCTTGGTCGATGACAGGCTGTGCCTTGCTCTACCACAGGCGATGGCTCCATCAACCATGGAGACAGCATTCGGTCATCCACCTACTGTGCCTCGCACTACCACAGGTGATGCCTTGCTGAACCACTAACTGTGCCTGGCTCTACCAGCTGCAATGGCTTGGTTGACCACGGTGACAACACTTGGTTGACCATTTGCTGCACCTCGCTCTACCACGGGTGATGCCTTGCTGAACCACTGGCTGTGCCTGGCTCAGCTACAATGGCTTGGTTGACCACGGAGATAGCGCTTGATCAACGACGTGCTGTGCCTCGCTCTACCACTTGTAATGGTCAACCACTAGCTGTGCTTCACACAGCCACAGGCGATGGCTTGGCTGACCAGGGAGACAGCCCTCAGTCGACCATGGGCAGCACCTTGCTCTACCATGGGAAATGGCTTGGTCGAGCATGAGCTGTGCCTTGTTCTACTGCAGGTGTTGGCTTGGTCGCTAACAGAGACAGCACTTGGTCGACCATGGGCTGTGCCTCGGTCTACCATGGGTGATGCAATGCTTGACCATGGGCTGTGCCTTGCACTACGACGGGCAATGGCTTGGTCGACCACATTGACAGCCCACGGTTGACCACGGGCTGTGCACTCGGTCGCTGATGGGCAGTGCCTCGCTCTACCACGGGCGATGCCTTGCACGACCAAGGGCTGGGCCTCGCCCTACCACAGGCAATGCCATGCTTGACCACAGGCTATGCGTTGATCTACTCCAGTGATGGCTGGGTTGACCACAGTGACAGCCCTCGGTCGACGATGGGCTGTGTCCTGCTCCACAAGCGATGGCTCTGTCGACCATGGAGATGGCATTCTATCATCCACTTGCTGTGCCTTGCACTGCCACATGCAATGCCTTGCTGAACCACTGGTTGTGCCTGGCTCTACCAGCTGCAATGGCTTGGTCGACCATGGAGACAGCACTCGGTCGATGATGTGCTGTGCCTCACTCTACCACAGGTGAAGGTCAACCACTAGCTGTGCTTAACACTACCATGGGCGATGGCTTGGTTGACCATGGAGACAGAACTCAGTCGACCACAGGCAGCGCCTCGCTCTACCACAGGAGATGGCTTGGTCGACCACAGGCTGTGCCTTGCTCTACTGCAGGCAATGGCTTGGTCGATGATGGAGACAGCACTCGGTCAACCACAGGCTGTGCCTTGCACTGCCCGTCGTCAACCGAGGGCTGTCTGCCCAGTCAACCAAGCCATCGCCCGTGGAAGAGTGAGGCATAGCCTGTGGTCGAGCAAGGCACTGCCCATGCTTGGGCAAGGTACAACTAACGGTAGAGTGACACACAGCCTGTGGTCAACCAAGGGCTGTCACTGTGGTTGATCAACGTATCGACCCATGATCGACCAATGGCTGTCATCATGGTCAAGCAAGGCATCGCCCATGGTTGAGCAAGGCACTGCTTGTGCGCAACCGAGTGCAAAGCCCGTGGTCAATCTAGGCATCGCCTGTGATTGACCTAGGGCTATCACCTTGATCAACAAAAGTATCGATCATGGTAGAGCAAGGCACTGCCTGCCAGTGATCGAGCACACAGCCCATGGTCGACAGTGGGCCATCTCCACAATCAACCAAGTCATTGCCCATGGTAGAGCAAGGTGCAGCCCATGGTCGACTGAGGGCTCTCTCCATGGTCAACCAAGCCATCACCCTTGGTAGAGGGAGGCATGGCCCTTTGTTGAGCAAGGCATCGCCCAAGGTAAAGTGACACACAGCCCGTGGTCGACCAAGAGCTGTCACCATGGTCAATCAACATGTCGACCCATGATGACCAAGGGCTGTCATCATGGTCGAGCAAGGCATCACTCGTAGTTGAGCAAGGCACTGCCCATGCACGACTGAGTGCACAGCCCATGGTCGATCTAGGCATCACCCTTGGTGGAGCAAGGCACTACCCATTTGACACTGAGCGCACAGCCCATGGTCAACTGAGGGCTGCCACCGTGATTGACCAAGCCAATGCCTGTGGTGAAGCAAGCCATTGCCTGTGATACAGTGAGGCACAGCCTGTGGTTGAGCAAGGCATCACCCGAGGTAGAGCCAGCCACTGCCTGTAAGATACTGAGCGTAAGGCCCATGGTTGTCTGAGCCATCACCTGGGGAAGATCAGGGCACAGCCTATGGTCGAGCAAGGCATCGTCCATGGTAGAACAAGGCACTGCCTGTGAGCAACAGAGCACACAGCCTGTGGCCAACTGAGGGCTATCTTCATGGTTGATCAAGCCAATGCCCATGTTAGAGCACGGCACATCCCATGGTCATGGAAGCATCGCCCATGGTATAGCAAGGCACAGGCCATGGTCAAGCAAGGCAACGCCTGTGGTAGAGCAAGGCATAGGCCATGGTCGAGCAAGGCATTGCCCGTGATAGAGCGAAGCACAGCCTGTGCTTGACCAAGGCATTGCCCTTGGAGGACAAAGGCACAGCCCATGGTCGAGCAGGGCATTGCTCAAGGTGCAGCAAAGCACTAGCCATGAGCAACTGAGTGCACAGCCCATGCTCGAGCAAGGCATTGCCCTTGGTAGGGTGAGGTAGAGCCGTGGTTGGACAAGCCATGGACAGTGGTAGAGCAAGTCACAGCATGTGGTCAAGCAAGGCATCGCCCGTGCTAGAGCAAGGCGCAGCCCGTGGTTGAGCAGAGCATCACCTGAGGTAGAGCCAAGCACTACCTGTGAGCGACTGAGCGCACGGCCTGTGTTCAACTGGGGCTATCTCTGTGGTCAACCAAACCATCGCTGGTGGTAGAGCAAGGCGCCACCTGTGGTCCGTGGTCGAACAAGACGTGGCCTGTGGGTGAGTAAGGCATAGCTCATGGTCGAGCAAGGCATCGCCTGAGGTAGAGCCAGGCACTGCCCCATGAGCTACTGAGCGCACAGCCCGTGGTCAACCGAGGGCTGTCTCCCTGGTTGACCAAGACATCACCCATGGTAGAGCGAGGCATAGTCTGTGGTTGAGCAAGGCACTACCTGTGGTTGGGCAAGGCACAGCCCATGGTAAAGTGACTCACAGCCCGTGGTTGACCAAGAGCTGTTGCCATGGTCGATCAATGTGTCAACCCATGATCGACTGAGGGCTGTCATCATGGTCGAGCAAGGCATCACCCATGGTTGAGCAAGGCATTGCCTGTCCATGATTGAGTGCACAGCCTGTGGTCGATCTAGGCATCACCCGTGATTGACCAAGGGCTATTGCTGCAGTCGTACGAGGCATTGCCCAAGGTGGAGCAAGGCACTACTCTTCAGAGACTGAGAACACAGCCATGGTCGACTGAGGGCTGTCTCCATGGTTGACCAAGCCATCGCTTGTGGTGGAGCTAGCAATTGCCAGTGGTAGAGTGAGGCACAGCCTGTGGTCTAGCAAGGCATCACCGTGGTAGTGCAAGGCACTGCCCGTGAGCGACCAAGTGCACAGCCCATGGTTGATCAAGGCATTGACAGTGATCAACCAAGGCATCAACCATCGTAGAGTGAGGCACTGCCAGCCAGCGATCATGCACACAGCCTGTGGTCAATGGAGGGCCATTGCCCATGGCAGAGTGAGGCACAGCCGGTGGTTGAGCAAGGCACAGCCAGTGGTCAAGCAAGGCAACACCTGTGGTAGTGCAAGGCACAGCCCATGAGCGACTGAGTGTACAGCCCATGGATGATCAAGGCATTGATTGAGATTGACCAAGGGCTATCGCCCCGGTCAACCAAGGCATCGACCATGTTAGAACAAGGCACATCCCACCAGTGAATGACCACACAGCCCATGATCGATGGAGGGCTGTCTCCACAGTCCACCAAGCCATTGCCCATGGTAGAGAAAGGCACAGCCTGTGGTCAATGGAGGGCTGTCCCCATGGTTGACCAAGCCATCACCCTTGATAGAGTGAGGCATAGCCCATGGTTGAGGAAGGCATTGCCCATGGTCAACCAAGGGCTGTTACTGTGGTCGATCAACATGTCGACCCATGATTGACAAAGGGCTGTCATTGTGGTCAAGCAAGGCATCCCCCGTGGTTGAGCAAGGCTTTGCCCATGCACTACTGAGTGCACAGCCTGTGGTCGATCTAGACAATGCCCATGATCGACCAAGGGTTATTGCCGCAGTCGAGCCAGGCATCGTCCTTGGTGGAGCAAGGCACTANACCAAGGGTATGATAGGAACAGATAAGGAGAGTACAGGGGGGGCAATGTAAAAAACCATTAAATCTGACGCTTCTGTTTCCATTTTTCCCTCCCTTCCAACGCTCTCCCTAATCTTATCTCCTCTTGGGCGCATCAGCCTTGCTTGACCACAGGCTGTGCCTTGCTATACCATGGGTAATGGCTTGCTTGACCGAGGGCTGAGACTTGCTCTACTATGAGCTATTGCAAGGGTGATGCCTTGATTGACCACGTAGACAGCCCTTGGTTCAACCACAAGTGATGGCTTGTTCAGCCACAGGCGAAGGCTTGGTTGACCACAGGGACAGACCGTGGTCAATCATAGGCTGACATATTGATTGAGCATGGCAACAGCCCTTGGTTAACCAAGGGCAGTGCCGTGGTCCACCATGGGCAATGCCTTGGTCAACCCCGAGCTGTGCGTCACTCTACCATGGGCATTGTCTTACTCAACCACGGGCTGTGCCTTGCCCAACCATGGGCGATGCCTTGCTCGACCATGGGCTGTGCCTCACTCTATCACTGGCGATGGCTTGGTCGACCAGGGAGACAACACTTAGTAGACCATGGGTTGTGTGCTCAGAAGCTCACAGGCAGTGCCTCACAGGTGATGCCTTGCTTGACAATGGTCTGTGCCTTGCTCTCCCATAGGCCATGGCTTGCTTGACCATGTTTGTGGCTCGCCCTACCACGGGCGATGCCTTGCACAACCACAGACTGTGCCTTGCTCTGCCACCAGTGATGGCTTGCTCCACCACAGTGACAGCCATCAGTCAACCACAGGCTATGTGCTCAATCGCTCACAGCCAGTGCCTGGCTATACCTGGGGCGATGCCCTGCTCAACCATGGGCTGTGCCTCTCTCCACCATGGCAATGGGTTGTTCAATCGTGGGCAATGCCTTGCTCTACTACAGGCTATGCATTGCTTGAGCACAGGCTATGCCTTGCTCTACCACGGGCAATGGCATGGTTGACCATGGAGGCAGCCCACAGTCGACCATGGGCTGTGCGCTTGATCGTTCACAGGCAGTGCCTGGCTCTACCACAGGTGATGCCTTGCTCTACCAAGGGCAATGGCATGTTTGACCATGGGTTGTGTGTCGCTCTACCATGGATGATGTCTTACTCGACCATGGGCTGTGCCTTGCCCTAGCATGGGTGATGCCTTCTTTGACCACGGCTTGTGCCTTGCTATACCACAAGCCATGGCTTGTGTCACAGGGCTCAGGCTTGACCCAAAATTTTCCTTCCCTGCGAGGGTGCTGAGCAAAGCGACACGCACTCTCCGCCAACCCAAATACATGGCACAACACAGCTCGACCGAGTATAACAACAACCGGGACAAAACAGAGCACTTACAAGAGAAATCTCACTCGTATTCACAACTCGGTATACAAGAATAAGTAAAACCCTTACACGAGTACATGGGACACTCCAAGCCTATGCCTTGGTGCTTCCTGCACTTGCACTCCTCGCCTGGATAGGTGATCTTCGCCCAGGAAGGTCGCCTTGATAGCAGGGACTAGAGACAGCTCTTCCGGCCTTCCGTCTGGACTTGCTTGCTTGCCCGCGCTTGCTAGCTGGCCAGGAACTCTTCTCCTTCTCTGCTGGTGTCTTTCCGTGTCCTCCCTTCCTCCGGCTGCCTCCCCTTTTAAGCTTTTCCTGGGGTAACTAGCCCAGTACCGGCTAGCTATGCCTCCTCCTGCCTATCGGGTAAGAGGAGGGCGGCTGCAGTGTCCGGAGTTGACAGGCCAAGTGGGGCGGAGTGCTGTCCAGCTAATCCCCAGTCTGGCCCGGCCGAGTCCCACTGACACTCTACTTGGCCGTGGTTCAATGCGCTTGCCTTCAAATTCATTCCTGGTTCCCGCAATGCCGTGCGGCTGTGGCCGCTCGCCTTATGGCACCGGATTATGGCATTCCTAGGGTGATAGGGTCGTTCCCTTCTAGGAGTGAGGTTGCGGGAGCTCTCGGGCGCCCGTGGCATACCAGCATGGCTTGACACGGTTCCTGGGAGGGTCTGGTGTGCTCCCGTGCATCGCCCTTGAGCTTTGCTTGCGGGAGTAGTCGTGCCTTACTGCTCCCCACTCTGCTTAGGGACGGGGTTTCCAGGAGGATCCTTCTGCTCGTGTCGCCTGCCTGCTCGCCCGTCCATACCAGGTGATCCTTTGGCAGCTCCTTCCTGTTCCTGGCCCTCCGTTGCTATGCGATCGAGGCCTGCATAGTGGCCATATTTGGGTCGAGACACCAAGGGGCTTACAGCTTGGTCGACCACAGGCTATGCCTCGCTGTACCTCAATTGAGCATGGTCTGTACGCTCTGTCTCTCACAGTAAGTGCTTGGCGGTACCTCGGGCAAGGCCTTCCTTGAGCATGAGTTGTGCCTTGCTCTACCAAGGGCCATGGCATGTTCAACAACAGTTTGTGCCTTGTCCAACCACGGGAGATGCCTTGCTCTACCATGGGCTGTGCCATGCTCTACCAAGGGTGATGGCTTGGCCAACCATGGAGACAGCCCTCGGTCGACCATGGGCTGCACTTTGCTCTACTATGGGCAATGGCTTGGCCGACCATGGCGACAGCCCTCCATTGACCACGGGCTGTGTGCTCGGTCGCTGGCAGGCAGTGCTTTCTCTACCACGGTTGATGCCTTGGTTGACTAGTGCGATAGCCCTTGATCAATTATGGTCAATGCCTTGATTGACCACGGGCTGTGCACTCAGCCACTCATGGGCAGTGCCTTGCACGACCACAGGCAATGCCTTGCTCGACCATGGGCTGTGCCTCGCTCTACCATGAGGCAATGGCTTGTTCTCCCACAGACAATGGCTTGGTTGACCACAATGACAGCCCTCAGTCAACCGCAGGCTCTGCGCTCAGTCTCAGAAGGGTAGTGCCTTTCTCCACCAAGGGTGATGCCTTGCTCGACTGCGGCAATAACCCTTGGTCGATCATGGGCATTGTCTAGATCGACCACAGGCTGTGCACTCAGTAGTGCACGGGCAATGCCTTGCTCAACCATGGGGGATGCCTTGCTCAACCACAATGACAGCCCTTCGTCGATCATGGGTCGACACGTTGATTGACCACAGCAACAGCTCTTGGTTGACCATGGGCTGTGCATCACTTTACCATGGGCAATGCCTTCCTCAACCATGGGCTATGCCTCGCTCTATCAAGGGCGATGGCTTGGCCAACCACGGAGACAGCCCTCCATTGACCACAGGCTGTGCCTTTCGCTACCATGGGCAATGGCTTGGTGGACTGTGGAGACCGCCCTCCACTGATCATGGGCTGTGTGGTTGTTCGCTGGTGGGCTGTGCCTTGTTCTAACATGGTTGACTGGGGCGATAGCCCTTGGTCAATCTCAATCGATGCCTTGATTGTCCATGGGCTGTGCACTTGGTCACTCATGGGCTGTGCCTTGCACTACCACGGGTGTTGCCTTGCTCGACCACAGGCTGTGCCTTGCTCAACCACCGGCTGTGTCTCACTCTGCCATGGGCAATGGCCCTCCATTGACCACGGGATGTGTGCATGATCGCTGGCAGGCAGTGCCTCGCTCTACAATGGTTGATGCCTTGGTCGATCACTGTCAATGCCTTGATCAAACCATGGGCTGTTCACTCGGTCGCTCACGGGCAGTGCCTTGCACTACCACGGTGATGCCTTGCTAGACCACAGGCTGTGCCTCACTCTACCACTGGCAATTGCTAGCTCCACCACAAGCGATGGCTTGGTCAACCATGGAGACAGCCCTCAGTCGACCATGGGCTGTGTGCTCAGTCTCAGAAGAGTAGTGCCTTGCTCCACCTTGGGTGATGCCTCGTACGACTGCGGCGATAGCCCTTAGTCAATCACGGGTGATGCCTAGATCGACCACAGGCTGTGCACTCAATCATGGACAGGCAATGCCTTGCTCAACCATGGGTGATGCCTTGCTTGACCATGATGACAGCCCTCTATCAATCATGGGTTGACACGTTGATCGACCGTGGCGACAGCTCTTGGTCAACCACGGGCTGTGCGCTCGGTAGCTCATGGGGCAGTGCCTGGCTCTACCTCGGGCGATGCCTTGCTCAACCATGAGCTATGCCATACTCACTCACAGGCCACGTCTTGTTCGACCATGGACCACAGGTGGCGCCTTGCTCTGCCACCAGCGATGGTTTGGTCGACCACAGAGATAGCCCCGGTTGAACACGGGCCGTGCACTCAGTCACTCACGGGTAGTGCTTGGCTCTACCTCAGGTGATGCTCTGCTCGACCACGGGCTGTGCCTTGCTCTGGCACGGGCGATGCCTTGCTTGACCACATGCTGTGACTTGCTCTACCACTGTCCATGGCTTGTCCAACCACGGCTCTACCTCACCCTACCAATGGCAATGCCTTGCTAAAGCATGGGCTGTGCACTCAGTCGCTCATGGCTAGTGCTTTGCTGCACCTCGAGCGATGCCCTGCTCGACCATGGGCTGTGCCTTGGTCCTCCGAGGGCAATGCCTTGGTCAAGCACAGGCTGTGCTTCGCTCTATCACGGGTGATGCCTTGCTCAACCATGGCCTATGCCTTGCTCTATCACAGGCGTTGCCTTGCTCGACCATGGCCTGTGCCTTGCTATACCATGGGCGATGCCTCCATGACCATGGGATGTGTCGTGCTCTAACATGGGCATTGGCTTGATCAACCATGAAGATAGCCCTCAGTTGGGCACGGGCTGTGTGCTCTGTTGCTCACAGGCAGTGCCTTGCTCTACCATGGACAATGCCTTGCTCGACCATAGNATGGCCCATGGTAGAGCAGGGCACAGCCTGTCATCGGCCAAGGCAACACCCGTGGTAGAGCATGGCAGAGCCCATGGTCAAGCAAGGCACCGCCTGTGGTAGAGTGATGCAAAGCCCTTCATCGACCAGGCAATTGGCCATGGTAGAGCAAGGCAAAGGCCATGGTGGAGCAAGGCATCACCTGTGGTAGAGCAAGGTGACACCCGTGGTTGACCAAGGCATCACCTGTTGCATAGCAAGGCACTGCCTGTGTTTGACCATGCACTGTCGCCATGGTTGATCAAGGGTTCATCCCATGATCAACGAAGGGCTGCCGCCATGCTCGAGCAAGGCACTGCCCCTGATAGAGCAAGGCACTGCCCCTGAGTGAGCGAGGCACTGCCCCTGAGTGAGCGAGGCATCACTTGTGGTAGAGCTTGGCACAGCTTGTGGTCGACCAAGCCATTGCCCATGGTTGACCTAGCGCTATTGCTGTGGTTGATCAGGGTGTCTCCCAATAATCGACCATGGGCTGTTGCCGTGGTTGACCAAGGCATCACCTGTGGTAGAGGAAGGCACTGCCCATGAGCGTGCGAGTGCAGAACCCACGGTCGATCAAGGCATCACCCATCATTGACCAAGGGCTGTCTCTGGGGTTGACCAAGCCATCGCCCATGGTAGAGCAAGGCATCACCTGTGGTAGAGCAAGGACTTGCCCATGAGTGACCAAGCACACAACCCGTGGTCGACCAAGTGCTGCCACTGTGGTTGAGTATGGCATTGCCCGTGGTAGAGCAAGGCACTACCTGTGATCGACTAATTCCACAACCCGTGGAAGATCAAGGCATTCCCCATGAATGACCAAGTGCTTTCACTGTGGCTGAGCGAGGCATCACCCATGGAAGAGCGAGGCACAGCCCGTGGTTGACCAACACATTGCCCATGGTAGAGCAGGGCACAGCCCATGGTCGAGCATGGCATTGCCCATGGTAGAGTGAGGCAAAGCCCATGGTCGATCGAGGGCAGTCTCCATGGTCAACCAAGCCAGTGCCTGAAGTAGAGCAAGGCACAGCCCGTGGTCAAGCAAGGCATTGCCTGTGGTAGAGCAAGGCACAGCCTGTGGTTGACCGTGGGCTGTCTCCCTGGTAGACCAAGCCAAGACCATGTTAGAGCGAGGCACAGCCCATGCGTGAGTGAGGCATCACCCATGGTCGACCAAGGCATCACCTGTGGTATAGCAAGGCACTGCCCGTGGTCAACCATGCGCTGTCACAGTGGTCGATCAAGGCTTCGCCCCATGATTGACCAATGGCTGTTGCCATGCTCGAGCAAGGCACTGCCCCTGAGTGGGCGAGGCATCGCCTGTGGTACAGTGTGGCACAGCTTATGGTTGACCAAGCCATTGCCTGTGGTAGAGCAAGGCACAGCCCGCGGTCACACAAGGCATCACCTGTGGTAGAGCAAGGCACAGCCCATGGTCGAGCAATGCACTGCCCATGGTTGAGCGATACACAGCCCTTGGTCAACCCATTGCTCGTGTTAGGGCATCATACAGCCCATGGTGGAGCATGGAATCACCTGTGGTACAGCAATGCACAACCCATGGTCAAGCAAGGTATCACCTGTGGTAGAGCAAGGCATCGCCCGTGGTCGAACAAGTGCTATCACCATGGTCAGTCAACAAGATGCCCCAAGATCAACTAAGGCTGTTGACGTGGGTGTGCAAGGCATTGCTCGTGGTAGAGCAAGGGCACTGCCCCGTTATTGACTGAGTCCACAGCTCGTGGTTGGTTAAGGCATCGCCTGGGAACAACCTAGTGTTGTCGCTGTGATCGAGCAAGGCATTGCCCATGGAAGAGCAAGGCACAACCCGTGGTTGACCAAGACATTGCCCATGGTAGAGCAAGGCACAGCCCATGGTCGACCAAGGCATTGCTCGTAGAAGAGCATGGCACTGAACGTGGTCGAGGAAGTGCTGTCACCATCGTCGATCAAGGAGTCACCCCTTGATTGACCAAGGTCTGTCACCATGGTCAAGCAAGGCATTACCCATGGTAGAGCAGGGCATTGCCCATGAGCGAGTGAGTGCATTGCCCATGGTTGACCAAGCCATTGCCCGTAGTAGGGCAAGGCACATCCCGTGGTCGACCAAGCCATCACCCGGGGAAGAGCGAGGCACAACCCATGGTCGAGCAGGGCATCACCCATGGTAGAGCAAGGCAGTGCCCGTGGTCAAGCAAGGCATCACCCTTGGTAGAGAGCAGCACAACCCATGGTTGACCAAGCCATGGTCCGTGCTAGAGCAAGGCATAGCCTGTGGTAGAGCAAGGCACAGACTCTAGTTAATAAAGGCATCACCTGTGGCAAAGCAAGGCTCTGCCCATGGTCAACCTAGCACTGTCTCCATGGTTGATCAGGGCATCACCCCATGATTGACCATGGGCAGTTGCCATGGTCAACTAAGGCATCGCCAATGGTAGAGCAAGGCACTGTCCATGAGTGACTGAGCGCACAACCCAGGGTCAATCATGGCATCGCAAGTCATCAACCAAGGGTTTTCACCCTGGTTGACCAATGCATCACTCGTGGTAGAGCAAGGCACTGTCGATCAGCGACTGAGCACACAGCCCTTGGTCGACTGAGGGCTGTCTCCATGGTTGACCAATCCATCACCCGTGGTAGAGGAAGGCACAACCCGTGCTCGACCAAGCATCACCTGTGGTAGAGCCAGGCACTGCCCATGGTCGACCATGCGCTGTCACCGTGGTCAATCAAGGGTGATGGCTTGGTCGACCATGGAGATAGCCCTTTGTCAATCATGGGCGATGCCTTGATCGACCACAGGCTGTGCACTCGGTCGCACAAGGGCAGTGCCTTGCTCCAGCATGGGCGATGCCTTGATGACCATGGGCTGTGCACTCGGTCAGTCACAAGCAGTGTCATGCTCTACCATGGGCGATGCCTTCCTCAACCATGGCAACAGCCCTTGGTCAATCAAGGGTCGACACATTGGTCGACCCCGGAAACAGCTCTTGGTTAACCACAAGCAGTGCCTTGGTCCACCATGGGCAATGCCTTGGTCAACCAAGAGCTGTACCTTGTTCTACAATGGGTGATGCCTTGCTCGACTATGGTCAACTAGGGGCTGTGCGCCCGGTAGCTCATGGGCAGTGCCTGCCTCTTCCTTGGGTGATGCCCTGCTTGGCCATGAGCTGTGCCTTGCTCTACTACAGGCGATGCCTAAATTGACAGTGGGCTGCCCCTAGATCTACCAAGGCAAAGGCATGTTCAACCATGGGCTGTGGATCGCCCTACCTCGAGTGATGCCTTGCTCAACCATGGGTTGTGCCTTGCTCCACCATGGGCAATGGTTTCGTTGACCACAGAGACAACCCTCGGTCAACCATGGGCTGTATACTCGGTCTCTCATGGGCAGTGCCTGGCTCTATGTCGGGCAATGCCTTGCTTGACCACGGGCTGTGCCTTGCTCTACTGTGGCTGATGCCATACATGACCACGGGCTGTGCCTTCCTCCACCAAGGGCAATGGCAGGTTCAACCACAGGCTGTGCCTTGCTCTAGCACAGGTGATGCCTTGCTTGACCATGGCCTGTGCCTTGCTCTACCATGGGCCTCGGCTTGGTCGACCATGGGCTATGCCTCAAAGTACCTCCATAGACCACGGGCTGTACGCTCAGTCTCTCACGGTCTGTACCTAGTGGTACCTCAGGTGATGCCTTGCTCGACCATAGAGATAGCCCTCAGTCGATCACAGGCTATGCCATGCTAGACCACGGGCAGTGCCAGGCTCTGCCATGGGCGAAGGCTTGGTCAACCACGGAGACCGCACTCAGTCTACCACTGGCAGTGCCTCTCTCTATCAGGGGCGATGCCTTGTTTGACTACAGGTTGTGCCTTGGTCTGCCATGGGCGATGGCTTGGCCAACTATGGAGATAGCCCTCAGTTGACCACAGGCTATGCGCTGGGTCACTGATGGCAGTGCCTAGCTCTTCCACAGGCGATGCCTTGCTCGACCGCGGACTGTGCCTCACTCTACCACGGGCAGTGCCTTGCTCGACCACAAAGACAACCCTTGGTCGACCACAAGCTGCACCTCGCACTACCACTGGCGATGCCTTGCTGAACCACGGACTGTGCCATGCTCTACCATAGGCGATGGCTTGGCCGACCATGGAGACAGCCCTCAGCCGCCCATTGTGTATGCACCCAGTCACTAAAGGGAAGTGCCTAGCTCTACCACGGCACCACCTTGCTCTGCCACGGGCAATGCCATGCTCGACCACAGGCTGTGCCCCGCTCTACTACGGTTCATGTCTTTGTCGACCACAGGTGCGTTGCTCTACCATGGGTGAGGGATTGGTTGACCACGGGATGTGCCTTGCCCTAGAATGGGTGATTGCTTGTTCAACCACAGAAACAACCCTTGGTCTACAACGGGCTGCACCTGGCTCTTCCACAGGTGATGCCTTGCTCGACCAGGTGCTGTGCCTGGCTCTGCCAACAGTAGTGGCTTGGGCGACCATAAAAAAAGCCCTCGGGCAACCACGTGCTGTGCATCACTCTACCATGAGCGATGCCTTGTTTGACCATGGGCCAGGCTCTACAACTGGGGGTGCCTTGGTCGATGTTGAGCTATGCCTAACTCAATGATGGATGATGCCTTGCGCCACCATGGGCTGTGCCTTTCTCAACCACGAGCATTGGCTGGGTCGACCACGGAGACAGCCCTTGGTCATCCATGGGCTGTGTGCTCAGTCACTGATGAGCAGTGCCTAGCTCTACCACGGGCGATGCCTTGCTCAAGCATGGGCTGTGCCTCACTCTACCACAAGCGTTGTGTTGCTTGACCACAGAGACAGCCCATGGTCTACCATGGGCTGTGCCTCGCTCTACCACGGGCAATGCCTGGCTTGACTATGAAGACAGCTGTAGGTGGACCACGGGCTACACCTTGCTCAACCATGGGTTGTGCCATACTCTGCTCTGGGCTCTAGCTTGGTCAACCACGAAGACAGCCCTCGGTCAACCATGGGGTGTGCCTCCCTCTACCATGGGTGATGCCATACTCAACCATGGGCTATGCCTTGCTCTACTCCGGGCGACGCCTTGGTCAACCATGGAGACAACCCTCGGTCGACCACAGGCTATGCCACGTTGCATCACGGGTAGTGCCTGGCTCTACCCTGGGCAAAGGCTTTGTCATCCCCAGAGACCACCCTCAGTCGACAATTGTCTGTGCTTCACTCTACCACGGGCAATGGCTTGGTTGACCCTGGAGCAAGCGCTTGATCAATGACGTGCTGGGCCTTGCTCTACCACGGGCGACAGCTTCATCAACCATGGAGACAGCCCTCGGTCGACCACAGGCTAAGCCACGTTGCATCACGGGGAGTGCCTGGCTCTACCCTGCGCAAAGGCTTTGTCATCTTTAGTGTCCACCCTCAGTCGACAATTGTCTGTGCTTCACTCTACCACGGGCAATGGCTTGGTTGACCATGGAGATAGCGCTTGATCAATGACGTGCTGTGCCTTGCTCTACCACTTGTGATGGTCAACCACTAGCTGTGCTTCACACAGCCACAGGCGATGGCTTGGTTGACTAGGGAGACAGCCCTCAGTCGACCACAGGCAGCACCTCGCTCTACCATGGGCAATGGCTTGGTTGACCATGAGCTGTGCCTTGTTCTACTGCAGGTGTTGGCTTGGTTGATAACAGAGACAGCACTTGGTTGACCATGGGCTGTGCCTCGGTCTACCATGGGTGATGCGATGCTTGACCATGGGCTGTGCCTTGCACTACGACGGGCAATGGCTTGGTCGACCACATTGACAGCCCACGGTTGACCACGGGCTGTGCACTCGGTCGCTGATGGGGAGTGCCTCTCTCTACCATGGGCGATGCCTTGCATGACCAAGGGCTGGGCCTTGCCCTACCACAGGCAATGCCATGCTCGACCACAGGCTATGCATTGCTCTACTCCAGTAATGTCTGGGTTGACCACAGTGACAGCCCTCGGTTGATGACGGGTTGTGTCTTGCTCTACCACAAGCGATGGCTCTGTCGACCATGGAGATGGCATTCTATCATCCACTTGCTGTGCCTCGCACTGCCACGTGCAATGCCTTGCTGAACCACTGGTTGTGCCTGGCTCTACCAGCTGCAATGGCTTGGTCGACCATGGAGACAGCCCTCGGTTGATGATGTGCTGTGCCTCACTCTACCATGGGTGAAGGTCAACCACTAGCTGTGCTTCACACTACCATGGGCGATGGCTTGGTTGACCATGGAGACAGAACTCGGTCGACCACAGTCAGTGCCTCACTCTACCACAAGCGATAGCTTGGTCAACCACAGGCTGTGCCTTGCTCTACTGCAGGCAATGGCTTGGTCGACAATGGAGAGAGGCACCGCCCATGCTTGGGCAAGGCACAACTAGCGGTAGAGTGACACACAGCCTGTGGTCAACCAAGGGCTGTCACTTTGGTTGATCAACGTATCGACCCATGATCGACCAACGCCTGTCATCATGGTCAAGCAAGGCACTGCTTGTGCGCGACCAAGTGCAAAGCCCGTGGTCAATCTAGGCATCACCTGTGATTGACCTAGGGCTATCACCTTGGTCAACAAAGGCATCGATCGTGGTAGAGCAAGGCACTGCCTGCCAGTGATCGAGCACACAGCCCATGGTCGACGGTGGGCCATCTCCACGATCAGCCAAGCCATTGCCCATGGTAGAGCAAGGCACAGCCCATGGTTGACCCAGGGCTGTCTCCATGGTCAACCAAGCCATCACCCTTGGTAGAGGGAGGCATGGCCCTTTGTTGAGCAAGGCATTGCCCGTGGTTGAGCAGGGCATCGCCCGTGGTAAAGTGACACACAGCCCATGGTCGACCAAGAGCTGTCACCATGGTCAATCAACATGTCAACCCATGATGACCAAGGGCTGTCATCATGGTTGAGCAAGGCATCACCTGTGGTTGAGCAAGGCACTGCCCATGCACGACTGAGTGCACAGCCCATGGTTGATCTAGGCGTCGCCCGTGATCAACAAAGGGCTATCGCCATGGTCAAGCAAGGCATCGCCCTTGGTGGAGCAAGGCACTACCCATTTGAGACTGAGCGCACAGCCCATGGTCAACTGAGGGCTGTCACCGTGATTGACCAAGCCAATGCCTGTGGTGAAGCAAGCCATTGCCTGTGATACAGTGAGGCATAGCCTATGGTTGAGCAAGGCATCACCCAAGGTAGAGCCAGCCACTGCCTGTAAGATACTGAGTGTAAGGCCCATGGTTGTCTGAGCCATCACCTGGGGAAGATCAGGGCATAGCCTATGGTCGAGCAAGGCATTGTCCATGGTAGAGCAAGGCACTGCCTGTGAGCAACAGAGCACACAGCCCGTGCCCAACTGAGGGCTATCTTCATGGTTGATCAAGCCAATGCCCATGTTAGAGCACGACACATCCCATGGTCATGGAGGCATCGCCCATGGTATAGCAAGGCACAGGCCATGGTCGAGCAAGGCAACGCCTGTGATAGAGCAAGGCATAGGCCATGGTTGAGCAAGGCATCACCCGTGATAGAGCGAAGCACAGCCTGTGCTTGACCAAGGCATTGCCCTCGGAGGACCAAGGCACAGCCCATGGTCGAGCAGGGCATCGCTCGAGGTGCAGCAAAGCACTAGCCATGAGCGACTGAGTGCACAGCCCATGCTTTAGCAAGGCATTGCCATTGGTAGGGTGAGGTAGAGCCGTGGTTGGACAAGCCATGGACAGTGGTAGAGCAAGTCACAGCATGTGGTCAAGCAAGGCATCGCCCGTGCCAGAGCAAGGCACAGCCCGTGGTCGAGCAGAGCATCACCTGAGGTAGAGCCAAGCACTACCCGTGAGTGACTGAGTGCACGGCCCGTGTTCAACCGGGGCTATCTCTGTGGTCGACCAAACCATCGCTGGTGGCAGAGCAAGGCGCCACCTGTGGTCCATGGTCGAACAAGACGTGGCCTGTGAGTGAGTATGGCATAGCTCATGGTTGAGCAAGGCATCGCCCGAGGTAGAGCCAGGCACTGCCCCATGAGCTACCGAGCGCACAGCCCGTGGTTGACCAAGAGCTGTCGCCACGGTCGATCAACGTGTCAACCCATGATTGATAGAGGGCTGTCATCATGGTCAAGCAAGGCATCACCCATGGTTGAGCAAGGCATTGCCTGTCCATGATTGAGTGCACAGCCTGTGGTCGATCTAGGCATCACCCGTGATTGACTAAGGGCTATCGCCGCAGTCGTACGAGGCATCACCCAAGGTGGAGCAAGGCACTACTCTTCTGAGACTGAGCACACAGCCCATGGTCGACTGAGGGCTGTCTCCATGGTTGACCAAGCCATCGCTTGTGGTGGAGCTAGCAATTGCCAGTGGTAGAGTGAGGCACAGCCTGTGGTCTAGCAAGGCATCACCGTGGTAGTGCAAGGCACTGCCCGTGAGCGACCGAGTGAACAGCCCATGGTTTGATCAAGGCATTGACAGTGATCGACCAAGGCATCAACCATTGTAGAGCGAGGCACTGCCTGCCAGCGATCATGCACACATCCCGTGGTCAATGGAGGGCCATTGCCCATGGCAGAGTGAGACACAGCCGGTGGTTGAGCAAGGCACAGCCTGTGGTCGAGCAAGGCAACACCCGTGGTAGTGCAAGGCACAGCCCATGAGTGACCAAGTGCACAGCCCATGGACAATCAAGGCATCGATTGAGATTGACCAAGGGCTATCGCCCCAGTCAACCATGTTAGAACAAGGCACAGCCCACCAGCGAACAACCACACAGCCCATGATCAGTGGAGGGCGGTCTCCACAGTCCACCAAGCCATTGCCCATGGTAGCGAAAGGCACAGCCTGTGGTCAATGGAGGGCTGTCTCCGTGGTTGGCCAAGCCATCGCCCTTGATAGAGCGAGGCATAGCCCATGGTTGAGGAAGGCATTGCCCATGGTAAAGTGATGCACAGCCCATGGTCAACCAAGAGCTGTTGCTGTGGTCAATCAACGTGTCGACCCATGATCGACGAAGGGCTGTCATTGTGGTTGAGCAAGGCATCCCCCATGGTTGAGCAAGGCATTGCCCGTGCACTACTGAGTGCACAGCCTGTGGTCGATCTAGACAATGCCCATGATCGACCAAGGGTTATTGCCGCAGTCGAGCAAGGCATCACCCTTGGTGGAGAAAGGCACTACCCTTCTGAGACTGAGCGCAGAGCCTGCGGTTGACTGAGGGCTGTCATTGTGGTCAACCAAGCCATTGTCTGTGGGAGAACAAGCCATTGCCTCATGGTAGAGCGAGGCACAGCCCATGGTCGAGCAAGGCATTGCCTGTGGTCGTGCAAGGCACTGCCCATGAGTGGCTGAGTGCACAGCCCGTGGTCAATCAAGGCATTGACCATAATTGATCAAGGGCTATCGCACTAGTCAACCAAGGCATCAACCGTGGTAGAGAAAGCACTGCCTGCCAGCGACCGAGCACACAGCCCGTGGTCAATGGAGGGCTGTCGCCATGGTCGGCCAAGCCATTGCCCATAGTAGAGCAAAGTGCAGCCCATGGTCGACCGAGGGCTGTCTCCATGGTTGGCCAAGCCATCACCCTTGGTAGAGCATGGCACAGCCCATGGTAGAGCAAGGCATCTCCCGTGGTTGGACAAGGCACAAACTGTTGTTGAACATGCCATGGCCCTTGGTAGAGCAAGGCACAACTCATGCTCAAGGAAGGCCTTGCCCGAGGTACCGCCAAGCACTTACTGTGAGAGACAGAGCGTACAGACCATGCTCAATTGAGGTACAGCGAGGCATAGCCTGTGGTCGACCAAGCTGTAAGCCCCTTGGTGTCTCGACCCAAATATGGCCACTATGCAGGCCTCGATCGCATAGCAACGGAGGGCCAGGAACAGGAAGGAGCTGCCAAAGGATCACCTGGTATGGACGGGCGAGCAGGCAGGCGACACGAGCAGAAGGATCCTCCTGGAAACCCCGTCCCTAAGCAGAGTGGGGAGCAGTAAGGCACGACTACTCCCGCAAGCAAAGCTCAAGGGCGATGCACGGGAGCACACCAGACCCTCCCAGGAACCGTGTCAAGCCATGCTGGTATGCCACGGGCGCCCGAGAGCTCCCGCAACCTCACTCCTAGAAGGGAACGACCCTATCACCCTAGGAATGCCATAATCCGGTGCCATAAGGCGAGCGGCCACAGCCGCACGGCATTGCGGGAACCAGGAATGAATTTGAAGGCAAGCGCATTGAACCACGGCCAAGTAGAGTGTCAGTGGGACTCGGCCGGGCCAGACTGGGGATTAGCTGGACAGCACTCCGCCCCACTTGGCCTGTCAACTCCGGACACTGCAGCCGCCCTCCTCTTACCCGATAGGCAGGAGGAGGCATAGCTAGCCGGTACTGGGCTAGTTACCCCAGGAAAAGCTTAAAAGGGGAGGCAGCCGGAGGAAGGGAGGACACGGAAAGACACCAGCAGAGAAGGAGAAGAGTTCCTGGCCAGCTAGCAAGCGCGGGCAAGCAAGCAAGTCCAGACGGAAGGCCGGAAGAGCTGTCTCTAGTCCCTGCTATCAAGGCGACCTTCCTGGGCGAAGATCACCTATCCAGGCGAGGAGTGCAAGTGCAGGAAGCACCAAGGCATAGGCTTGGAGTGTCCCATGTACTCGTGTAAGGGTTTTACTTATTCTTGTATACCGAGTTGTGAATACGAGTGAGATTTCTCTTGTAAGTGCTCTGTTTTGTCCCGGTTGTTGTTATACTCGGTCGAGCTGTGTTGTGCCATGTATTTGGGTTGGCGGAGAGTGCGTGTCGCTTTGCTCAGCACCCTCGCAGGGAAGGAAAATTTTGGGTCAAGCCTGAGCCCTGTGACACAAGCCATGGCTTGTGGTATAGCAAGGCACAAGCCGTGGTCAAAGAAGGCATCACCCATGCTAGGGCAAGGCACAGCCCATGGTCGAGTAAGACATCATCCATGGTAGAGCGACACACAACCCATGGTCAAACATGCCATTGCCCTTGGTAGAGCAAGGCATCACCTGTGGTAGAGCCAGGCACTGCCTGTGAACGATCAAGCGCACAGCCCATGGTCGACTGTGGGCTGCCTCCATGGTCAACCATGCCATTGCCCGTGGTAGAGCAAGGCATAGCCTGTGCTCAAGCAATGCATAGCCTGTAGTAGAGCAAGGCATTGCCCACGATTGAACAACCCATTGCCATGGTGGAGAGAGGCACAGCCCATGGTTGAGCAGGGCATCGCCCCAGGTATAGCCAGGCACTGGCTGTGAGCGATTGAGCACATAGCCTGTGGTTGACTGATGGCTGTCACTGTGGTGGAGCAAGCCATCACTGGTGGCAGAGCAAGGCACAGTCTGTGGTTGTGCAAGGCATCGCCCGTGGTAGGGCGAGCCACAAACATGGTCAAGCAAGCCATGGCCTATGGGAGAGCAAGGCACAGACCATTGTCAAGCAAGGCATCACCTGTGAGGCACTGCCTGTGAGCTTCTGAGCACACAACCCATGGTCTACTAAGTGTTGTCTCCCTGGTCGACCAAGCCATCGCCAGTGATAGAGTGAGGCACAGCCCATGGTCGAGCAAGGCATCGCCCATGGTTGGGCAAGGCACAGCCCGTGGTTGAGTAAGACAATGCCCATGGTAGAGTGACGCACAGCTCGGGGTTGACCAAGGCATTGCCCATGGTGGACCACGGCACTGCCCTTGGTTAACCAAGGGCTGTTGCCATGCTCAATCAATATGTCAGCCTATGATTGACCACGGTCTGTCCCTGTGGTCAACCAAGCCTTCGCCTGTGGCTGAACAAGCCATCACTTGTGGTTGAACCAAGGGCTGTCTACGTGGTCAATCAAGGCATCACCCTTGCAATAGCTCATAGTAGAGCAAGTCTCAGCCCTCGGTCAAGCAAGCCATTACCCATGGTATAGCAAGGCACAGCCTGTGGTCAAGCAAGGCTGATGCGCCCAAGAGGAGATAAGATTAGGGAGAGCGTTGGAAGGGAGGGAAAAATGGAAACAGAAGCGTCAGATTTAATGGTTTTTTACATTGCCCCCCCTGTACTCTCCTTATCTGTTCCTATCATACCCTTGGTCGTAACAATACCAACGCCACC
>CXYZ01012636.1:71068-90516 GCA_900006705.1 Sonneratia caseolaris
TGCTTGACCACGGGCAATGCCTTGCCCTACCGTGGGCAATGGCTTACTTGACCACAGGTTGTGCCTTGCTCCACCATGGGCAATGGCTTGGTTGACCATGGAGACAGCCCTTGGTTGACCATGGGCTGTGCGCTTGGTTGCTCAGGGCAGTGCTTGGCTCTATCTCAGTCGATGCCTTTCATGACCACGGGCTGTGCCTTGCTCCACCATGGGCGATGCGTTCCTTGACCATGGGCTATGCCTGGCTCTACCAAGGGAAATGGGATGTTTGACCATGGGCTGTGCCTCGCTCTACCATGGGCTGTGCCTCACTCTACCATGGGCATTGTGTTGCTCGACCATGGGCTGTGCCTTGCCCAACCATGGGTGATGGCTTGGTCAACGACAAAGACAGCCCTCTGTCAGCCAAGGGCTATGTGCTTGGTTGCTCATGGGCAGTGCCTTGCTATACCACAGGCATTGCCTTGCTCCACCATGGGCTGTGCCTTGCTCTACCACGGACGATCCCTTGGTCAACCACGGGTGTTGCCTTCTCTACCACGGGCTGGACCTGGTTCTACCACTGGCGATGCCTTCTTGACCCCGGGCTGTGCCTCACTCTGCCACGGGCAATGCATTGCTTGACCATATGCTGTGCCTGGCTCTACCTTGAGTGACTTCTTGCATGACCATGGGCTATGCGTCGCTCAACCAGGGACGATGGCTTGGTTGACCTCAGAGACAGCCCCTGGTAGACCAGGAGCTGTACACTCGGTCACTCATCGGCCTTGCCTTGCTCTGCCATGGGCTATGTGCTCAGTTGCTCACAGGCAGTGCCATCCTCTATCACGGGCAATGCCATCATGACCATGGGCTGACCACAGGTGATGGCTTTGTTGACCACGGAGATGGACCTCAGTTGACCACGAGCCACGTGCTCGGTTGCTCACAGGCAGTGCCATGCTCTACCATGAGCAATGCCTTAGTTAGCACAGGCTGTGCCTTGCTCTACCATGGGTGATGCCTTGCTCGAACACAGGTGATGCCTTCTCAATGACGGGCTGCACCTGGCTCTACCACAGGCAATGCCTTCTCGAGCATGGGCTGTGTCTTGCTCTAAAATGGGCAATGCCTTCTTGACCACGAGCTGTGCCTTGCTCTACCACGAGTGATGGTTTGTTCGACCATGGAGCAAGCCCTTGGTCGACCACGGGCTATGTGCTCAGTTGCTCACAGCAGCGCCAAGCTCTACCATGGGCAATGCCTTGATCCACCATGGGCTATGCCTCGCTCTACCATGGGTGATGCCTTCATGACCACGAGCTGTGCTTCACCCTACCATGGGCAATGCGATGTTTGACCATGGGCTGTGCCTTGCTCTACCACGGGCAATGGGATGTTCGATCAAGGGCTGTGCCTTGCTCTACCATGGGCAATAGCATGTTCGACCACGGGTTGTGCCTTTCTCTACCATGGGCAATGGCTTAGTTGACCATGGAGAAAGCCCTTGGTCGACCATGGGCTATGTGCTCAATCACTCACAGGCAGTGCCTTGTTCTACCACGGGCAATAACTTGCTCCACCATGGGTTGTGCCTTGCTCTGTCACGAGCGATGCCTTGCTCGACCACTGGTTGTCCCTTGCTCTACCATGGGCAATCACTTGGTTGACCAAAGAGACAGCCCTTAGTCAACCATGGGCTGTGCACTCGGTCACTCATGGGCATTGCCTTGCTCTACCATGGTCGATGCCTTGCTCGACCACGGCAATGACCCGTGGTCGATCATGGGGCAATGCCTTGATTGACCACTGTGACAACTCTTGGTCTACCACGGGCAGTGCCTTGCTCTACCACAGGTGATGCCTTGTTCAACAACAGGCCATGCCATGCTCTACCATGAGCGGTGCCTTGCTCCACCACGGTTAATGCCTTGGTCGGCCTCGGCGACAGCCCTTGGTCAATCACGATTGATGCCATGATCAACCATGGGCTATGCACTTGGTCGCCCATGGACAATGCCATCCTCTACCATGGCCAATGCGTTGCTCGATGACAGTGACAATGCTTGTTTGATCATTGGGCAATACCTTGATCGGCCATGGTGACAACGCTTGGTTGACCACGGGCTGTGCCTTGCTTTACCACGGGCGATGCCCAGATCGACCATGCGCTGTGCCTGGCTGTACCATAAGCGTTGCCTTCCTTGACAATGGGCTATGCCTCACTGTACCACGGGCAGTGGCTTGGTTGACCATGGGCTGCCTTGCTCTACCACTGGTGTTGCCTTGCTTGACCGCAGGCAGTGCCTTGCTCTACCTTGGGCGACCCCTTGCCCAACCACAGGCTATGCATCAATCAACCATGGGCAATGGCTTGGTCAACCTTGGAGCTATGCACTCAATCGTTCACTACCTGTGTCTTGCTCTACCAGACGCGATGCCTTGCTCCACCATGGGTGATGCCTTGCTCCACCATAGGCAATGGCTTGGTCCACCATGGAGACAGCCCTCGGTTGACCATGGGCTGTGCGCTTGGTCTCAAATGGGTAGTGCCTTGCTCCACCACAGGCGATGCCATGCTTGACTGTGGCGACAGTCCTTGGTCAATCATGGGCGATGCCTAGATCGACCAGGGGCTATGCACTTAGTTGCTCATGGGCAGTGCCTTGCTCAACCACTGGCAATGCCTTGCTAGACCACGGTGACAGCCCTTGGTCAATCATGGGTCAACACATTGATTGACCATGGAAACAGCTCTTGGTCAACCACGAGTAGTGCCTTGGTCCACCAAGGGCAATGCCTGGGCCGACCAGGGGCTGTGCCTTGCCCAACCATGGTCAATGCCTTGCTCAACCACTGGCTGTACCACACTATACCAAGGGCGATGGCTTGGTCGACCACAGAGATAGCCCTCAGTTGACCATGGGCAATGACTTACTCTGCCATGGTCGTTGGGTTGGTTGACCATGGAGACAGTGCTTGGACGATGACAGGCTGCACCTTGCTCTACCATAGGTGATCACTTGGTCGACCACCGAGACAGCCCTGGGTTGACCATGCACTGTGCCTTGCTCTACCACTGGTGATGGCTTGGTCGACCAAGGAAACAACCCTCCATTGACCATGGGCTGCGCGCTTGGTCGCTCACAGGTAGTGCCTTGCTCCACCATGGTTGATGCCTTGGTCGACCATGGTGACAATCCTTGGTTGATCATGATTGATGCCTGGATCAACCACAGGCTGCATGCTCAATCATTCATGGGCAGTGCCATGCTCTACTGCAGGTGCTGCCTTGCTCAATGATGGTGACAGCGCTTGTTCGATCATTGTGCAGCACCTTGATTGGCCATGGTGACAACGCTTGGTTGACCACGGGCTGTACCGTGCTCTACCATGGGCAATGCCCAGATCGACCATGCGCTATGCCTGGCTCTACCACAGGCATTGCCTTCCTCGACAATGGGCTGTGCCTCACTGTTCCACGTGCAATGGCATGGTCGACCATGGGCTGTACCCCACTCAACCACTGGTGTTGCCTTGCTTGACCACGGGCAGTGCCTTGCTCTACCTTGGGCGACGCCTTGCCTGACCATGGGCTATACGTCGTTCAACCACAGGCGATGGCTTGGCCGACCTTGGAGACAGCCGTCAGTCGACCAGGAGCTATGCACTCAATTGCTCACTGCCCATGCCTTGCCCTACCATGCACAATGCGTTGTTCGACCACAGGCGATGGCTTGGTCAACCATGGAGACAGCCCTCAGTTGACCATGGGCAATGCCTTGCTTGGCCACGATGACAGCCCTTGGTTGATCATTGGTCAACAGATTGATTGACCATGACGATAGCTCTTGGTCAACCATGGGTTGTGCCTTGGTCCACCAAGGGCAATGCCTTGGTCGACTAGGGGCTGTGCCTTGCCCAACCATGGCCGATGCCTTGCTTGACCACAGGCTGTACCACACTATACCAAGGGTGATGGCTTGGTCAACCATAGAGATAGCCCTCAGTTGACCATGGGCAATGACTTGCTCTGCCATGGTCAATGGGTTGGTTGACCACAGAGACAGTGCTCAGACGACAACAGGCTGTGCCTTGCTCTACCATAGGTGATTGCTTGGTTGACCATTGAGACAGCCCTGGGTCGACCACTGGCTGTGCCTTGCTCTACCACGGGCAGTGGCTTGGTCAACCATGGAGACAACCCTTCATTGACCAGGTGCTGCATGCTTGGTCATTCACAGGTGGTGCCTTGCTCATCCACAATCGATGCCTTGGTTGACCACGGTGACAGTCGTTGGTCAATCATGATTGATGCATTGATCAACCATGGGTTGTGTGCTTGATCATTCACGGGCAGTGCCATGCTCTACCATGGGCGATGCTTTGCTCGATGATGGCGACAGCGCTTGTTTGATCATTGAGCAAAACCTTGATTGGCCACGGTGACAATGCTTGGTCGACCATGGGCTGTGCCTTGCTCTACCACGGACGATGTTCAGATCAACCACTCGATGTGCCTGGCTCTACCACAAGTGTTGGTTTGCTATACCACAGGCAATGGTTTGGTCGACCACAGGCTGTGCCTCGCTCTACCACCGGTGATGCCTTGCTCGACCACAGGCAGCGCCTTGCTCTACCTCAAGCAATGCCTTGCTCAACCATGGGCTATGTGTCACACAACCATGGGCAATGGCTTGGTCAACCTCTGAGACAGCCCTCGGTTGACTAGGAGCTGTGTGCTCAATCGCTCACCAGTCATGCCTTGCTCTACCACTTGCGATGCCTTGCTCAACCACGAGCTGTGCCTAGCTCTACCATGGGCAATGGCTTGGTTGACCAAAGGTTGTGCCTCGGTGTATGATAGGTGATGTCTTGCTTGAGCATCGCCTATTCCAAGCTCTGCCACAGGCGTTGCCTTACTTGACCACGGCCAGTGCCGTGCTCTACCACAGGTAATGGCTTGCTTGACCATGGGCTATGAGTCGCTCTACCACGGGTGATGCCTTCTCATCCATGGGTTGTGCCTTGCTCTACCATGGGCGTTCGCTTGAGCAACCATGAAGATAGCCCTCAGTCAGCCACGGGCTATGCGCTCGGTTGCTCACAGGCAGTGCCTTGCTCTACCATGGGTGATGGCTAGCTCGACCACATGTTGTGCCCTGCTCTTCCACGGGTGATGGCTCAGACGACCATGGGCTGTATGCTCTGTCTATCATGGGCAGTTCCTAGCTCTACCTCGGGTGATGCATTGCTTGACCACAAGTTGGGCCATGCTGCACAATGGCCACTGCCTTGCAACACCACTTGCAGCGCCTTTCTATACCAAGGTCAGTGGCATGTTCAACCACGGGGGGTGCCTCGCTCTACCATGGGCGTTCCCTTGAGCAACCATGAAGATAGCCCTCAGCCAGCCACGGGCTATGCGCGCGGTTGCTCGCAGGCAGTGCCTTGCTTGACCACAGGCTTTGCCATGCTCTACCTAGAGTGATGCCTTGATCGACCACAGACTGTGCACTCGGTCGCTTATGGGCAGTGCCTTGCACTACCACGGGCAGTGCCTTGCTTGACCATGCGCTGTACCTAGCTCTACCCTGGGCGATGGCTTGCTCCACCCCCAGTGATGGCTTGGTTGACCAAGAGCTATGCACTCAATCGCAGAAGGTTAGTGCCTTGCTCCACCATGGGCGACGCATTGCTCGACTGTGGCAATAGCCCTTGGTCAATCATGGGCAATGCCTAGGTCAACCACAGGTTGTGCACTCAGTCGCTCACAGGCAATCCCTTGTGCAACCATGGGCAATGCCTTGCTCAACCAATCTGATGGCCCTTGGTCCACAAAGGGCGATGCCTTGGTTGACCACAGGCTATGTGTCACTCGATGGCTTGTTCTACCACACGCTGTGCCACACTATACCAGGGGTGATGGCTTGGTCAACCACATAGATAGCCCTCAGTTGCCCATGGGCAATGGCTTGCTCTGCCATGGTCTATGGGTTGGTCAACCACGGTGATAGCACTCGGACAACGATGGGCTGTGCCTTGCTCTACCATGGGTGATGGCTTGGTCAACCATGGAGACAGCCCTCCATCGGCCATGGGCTGTGTGCTCGGTCCCTCAGAGGTAGTGCCTTGCTCCACCATGGGCAATGCCTTGGTCGACCATGGCTACAGTCCTTGGTCGATCATGATTGATGACCTGTTCAACCACAGGTTGTGCCCTCGATCGCTCATAGGTAGTCCCATGCTCTACCCCAGCAATGCCGCGTTCAAGGATGGGGCCAGCGCTTGTTTGATCATTGGGCAACCCCTTGATCAGCCATGGCAACAACACTTGGTCGCCCATGGGCTGTGCCTGGCTCTACCATGGGTGGTGCCTTGCTCAACGATGGGTTGTGCCTTGCTGTACCACAGACAAGCCCTCGAGCTGTGCCTCGCTCTACCACTGGCGATGCCTTGCTTGACCACGGGCAGTGCCTTGCTCTACCTCAGACGATGCCTTGCTCGACCACTGGCTATGCGTTGCTCAACCACAGGTGATGGCTTGGTCGACCTCGGAGACAGCCCTCAGTCAACTAGGAGCTGTGCAATCGATCACTCACTGGCCATGACTTGCTCGACCATGGCTTGTGCCTTGTGGAACCATGGGCGATGCCTTGCTCCAGCGTGGTGACAGCCATTGGTTGATCAAGGGTCGACCATGGGCTGTGCCTTGCTCGACCATGGCTTGCGCCTTGTGGAACCATGGGGGATGCCTTGCTCAACCACAGGGGATGGCTTGGTCGACGTCGGAGACAGCCCTCAGGCAACTAGGAGCTGTGCAATTTAGCGCTCACTGGCCGTGACTTGCTCGCCCATGGCTTGTGCCTTGTCGAACCATGGGCGATGCCTTGTTCCAGCGTGGTGACAGCTATTGGTTGATCAAGGGACGACCATGGGCTGTGTCTCGGTCTACCACGGGTGAGGCCTTGGTCGACCACGGTCAGTGCCTTGCTTGACCACCCGCTATGCCTTTCTATTCCAAGGGCGATGGCATGATCAACCATGGGTGGTGCCTCACTTTCCCACAGGTGATGCCTTGCTCAACCACAGACTGCACCGTGCCCAACCAGGGGCAATGCCTTGCTCGACCATGGGCTGTGCCTTGCTCTACCAAGGGTAATGGCTTCATCGACCATGCAGACAACCCTTGGTTCAATGATGGGCAATGCCATGTTCTGCCATGGGCGATGGCTTGGTTGACACATTGTTCAACCATGGCAACAGCTCTTCGTCAACCACAGGCAGTGCCATGGTCCACCAAGGGCAATGCCTTGGCCCACCACGAGCTGTGCCTTGCTCTACCACAGACGATGTCTTGCTCGACCATGGGCTGTGCCTTGCGCAACCATGGGCATTGCCTTGCTTGACCATGGGCTGTCCCTTGCTCTACCACAGATGATGGCTTGGTCGACCAGGGAGACAGCCCTTGGTAGACCACGGGTTGTGCGCCTGATATTTCATGGGCAGTGCCTGGCTCTACCTTGGGCAATGCCATGCTCGACCACGGGCTGTGCCTTGCTCTAACACGGGTGATGCCTTGCTTGACAACGGGCTGTGCCTTGCTCTCCAACAGGCCATGGCTTGCTCGACCATGGCTGTGCCTTGCCCCACCACGGGTGATGCCTTGCTCTACCAACAGCAATGGCTTGGTCGACCACGGAGACAGCCCACTGTCAACCACTGGCTGTGCACTGAGTCGCTCACAACCAGTGCCTGGCTATACCTTGGGCAATGCCCTGCTCGACCACGGGCTGTGCCTTGCTCTACCACAGGCGATATCTTGCTTGACCACAGGCTATGCCTCACTTTACCATGGGCGATGGCTTGTTCGACCCCCCGCTGTGGGCTTGGTCGTTTGCGGGGAGCGCCTTGGTCTACCCCGGGGAATGCTTTGGTTAACCAGGGCAATAGCCCTTGGTTGATTATGATCGATGCCTTGATCAACCATGGGCTCAGCACTCGGTCCCTCATGGGCAGTGCCTTGCACTACAATGGGCGAGGCCTTGCTCAACCACAGGCTGTGCCTCACTCTACCATGGATTATGGCTTGCTCCTCCACAGGGGGTGTGCTCGGGCGGTGGCGGGGAGTGCCTTGCTTGACCATGTGGGATGCCTTGCTCAACCATGGTGATAGCCCTTGGTCGATCACAGGCGATGCCTAGATTGACCACGGGCTATGCACTCAGTCATGCACAGGCAGTGCCTTGCTCAACCATGGGCGATGCCTTGCTCAACCATGATGACAGCCCTTGGTTGATCATGGGTCGACATGTTGATCGACCATGGTGACAGCTCTTGCTCAACTGCGGGCTGTGTTTTGCTTTACCATGGGCATTGTCTTGGTCAACAATGGCTCTGCCTTGCTCTACCAAGGGTGATGGCTTGGTCAACCACGGAGACAGCCCTTGGTTGACCACCAGCTGTGCCTTGCTCTACCATGGGCGATGGCTTAGCCAACTGTGGAGAACCCCCTCCATCAACCATGGGCTGTGTGCTCGATTGCCGGTGGGCAGTGCCTTGCTGTACCACAGTTGATGCCTTGGTCGACCACAGGCTGTGCCTCACTCTGCCACGGGCATTGGCTTGCTCCACCACAGGCAATGGCATGGTCAACCACGGAGACAGCCCTTGGTCAACCACGGGTTCTATGCTCAGTCTTAGAAGGGTAGTGCCTTGCTCCACCATGGGCGATGCCTTGCTCAACCATGGCAATGGCCCTTGGTCAATCACAGTCGATGCCTAGATCGACCACGGGCTATGCACTCAGTCATGCACAGGCAGTGCCTTGCTCAACCATGATGACAGCCCTTGGTTGATCATGGGTCAACATGTTGATCGACCATGGTGACAGCTCTTGCTCAACTGCGGGCTGTGTTTTGCTTTACCATGGGCATTGTCTTGGTCAACAATGGCTCTGCCTTGCTCTACCAAGGGTGATGGCTTGGTCAACCACGGAGACAGCCCTTGGTTGACCACCAGTTGTGCCTTGCTCTACCATGGGCGATGGCTTGGCCAACTGTGGAGAACCCCCTCCACAGCCATGGGCTGTGTGCTCGATTGCCGGTGGGCAGTGCCTTGCTGTACCACAGTTGATTCCTTGGTCGACCACAGGCTGTGCCTCACTCTGCCACGGGCATTGGCTTGCTCCACCACAGGCAATGGCATGGTCAACCACGGAGACAGCCCTTGGTCAACCACGGGTTCTATGCTCAGTCTCAGAAGGGTAGTGCCTTGCTCCACCATGGGCGATGCCTTGCTCAACCATGGCAATGGCCCTTGGTCAATCACAGTCGATGCCTAGATCGACCACAGNCACAGCCCATGGTGGAGCATGGAATCACCAGTGGTAGAGCAAGGCATCACCCGTGGTCGAACAAGTGCTATCACCATGGTCAATCAACAAGATGCCCCAAGATCAACTAAGGCCTGTCGACGTGGGTGAGCAAGGCATTGCTCGTGGTAGAGCAAGGGCACTGCCCCGTTATCAACTGAGTCCACAGCTCGTGGTTGGTTAAGGCATCGCCTGGGAACAACCTAGTGCTGTCACTGTGATCGAGCAAGGCATCGACCATGGAAGGAAGAGCGAGGCACAGCCCGTGGTTGACCAAGACATTGCCCATAGTAGAGCAAGGCACAGCCCATGGTCGACCAAGGCATTGCTTGTAGAAGAGCATGGCACTGAACGTGGTCGAGGAAGTGCTGTCGCCATCGTCGATCAGGGAGTCACCCCTTGATTGACCAAGGTCTGTCACCGTGGTCATGCAAGGCATTACCCGTGGTAGAGCAGGGCATTGCCCATGAGCAAGTGAGTGCATAGCCCGTGGTCAGTTGAGGACTGTCTCCATGGTTGACCAAGCCATTGCCCGTAGTAGGGCAAGGCACATCCTGTGGTCGACCAAGCCATCGCCCGGGGAAGAGCAAGGCACAACCCATGGTCAAGCAGGGCATCACCCATGGCAGAGCAAGGCAGTGCCCATGGTCAAGCAAGGCATCACCCTTGGTAGAGAGCAGCACAACCCGTGGTTGACCAAGCCATGGTCCGTGCTAGAGCAAGGCATAGCCTGTGGTAGAGCAAGGCACTGTGCATGAGTGACCGAGTGCACAACCCATGGTCAATCATGGCATCGCAAGTCATCAACCAAGGGTTGTCACCCTGGTTGAGCAATGCAACGTTTGTGGTAGAGCAAGGCACTGCCCATCAGCGACCAAGCACACAGCCCTTGTCAACCGAGGGCTGTCTCCATGGTTGACCAAGCCATCCCCCGTGGTAGAGCAAGGCACAACCCATGCTCGACCAAGGCATCACCTGTGGTAGAGCAAGGCACTGCCCATAGTCGACCATGCGCTGTCACCGTGGTCAATCAAGGGTGATGGCTTGGTCGACCATGGAGATAGCCCTTTGTCAATCATGGGTGATGCCTTGATTGACCACAGGCTGTGCACTTGGTCGCACAAGGGCAGTGCCTTGGTCCAGCACAGGTGATGCCTTGCTTGACCATGGCAATAGTCCTTCATCAATCACGGGCGATGCCTTGATGACCGTGGGCTGTGCACTCGGTCAGTCACAAGCAGTGTCATGCTCTACCATGGGCGATGCCTTCCTCAACCATGGCAACAGCCCTTGGTTGATCAAGGGTTGACGCATTGGTCGACCCCGGGAACAGCACTTGGTTAACCACGAGCAGTGCCTTGGTCCACCATGGGCAATGCCTTGGTTGACCAAGAGCTGTGCCTTGTTCTACAATGGGTGATGCCTTGCTCAACCACAGGCTTTGCCTTGCACAACCATGGGAGATGCCTTGCTTGACTATGGTCAACTAGGGGCTGTGCACCCGGTAGCTCACAGGCAGTGCCTGCCTCTTCCTCGGGTGATGCCTTGCTTGGCCACGAGCTGTGCCTTGCTCTACTGCAGGCAATGCCTTACCTGACGATGGGCTGCCCCTAGCTCTACCAAGGGCAAAGGCATGTTCAACCATGGGCTGTGGATCGCCCTACCTCAAGTGATGCCTTGCTCAACCATGGGCTGTGCCTTGCTCCACCATGGGCAATGGCTTCGTTGACCACAGAAACAACCCTCGGCCAACCACGGGCTGTATACTCGGTCTCTCATGGGCAATGCCTGGCTCTACGTCGGGCAATGCCTTGCTCGACCACGGGCTGTGCCTTGCTCTACTCTGGCCAATGCCATACATGACCACAGGCTGTGCCTTCCTCCACCAAGGGCAATGGCAGGTTCGACCACGGGCTGTGCCTTGCTCTAGCACAGGTGATGCCTTGCTTGACCGCGGCTTGTGCCTTGCTCTACCATGGGCCTCAGCTTGATCGACCATGGGCTATGCCTCAAAGTACCTCCGTAGACCACAAGCTGTACGCTCAGTCTCTCACGGTCTGTACCTAGTGGTACCTCAGGTGATGCCTTGCTTGACCAAAGAGATAGCCCTCAGTCGATCACAGGCTATGCCATGCTAGACCACAGGCAGTGCCAGGCTCTGCCATGGGTGAAGGCTTGGTCAACCACAGAGACCGCACTCAGTCTACCACTGGCAGTGCCTCTCTCTATCAGGGGCGATGCCTTGTTTGACCACAGGTTGTGCCTTGGTCTGCCATGGGCAATGGCTTGGACGACTATGGAGACAGCCCTCAGTTGACCACAGGCTATGTGCCGGGTCACTGACGGCAGTGCCTAGCTCTTCCATGGGCGATGCCTTGCTCGACCATGGACTGTGCCTCACTCTACCACGGGCAGTGCCTTGGTCGACCACAGGCTGCACCTCGCACTACCACGGGCGATGCCTTGCTGAACCACGGACTGTGCCGTGCTCTACCACAGGCGATGGCTTGGCCGACCATGGAGACAGCCCTCAGTCAACCATGGGCTATGCGCTCAGTCACTAACGGGAAGTGCCTAGCTCTACCACGGCACCACCTTGCTCTGCCATGGGCAATGCCGTGCTCGACCACAGGCTGTGCCCCGCTCTACCATGGTTCATGTCTTGGTCGACCACAGGCTGTGTGTTGCTCTACCATGGGTGAGGGATTGGTTGACCATGGGATGTGCCTTGCCCTAGAATGGGTGATCACTTGCTCATCCACGGAAACAACCCTTGGTCTACAACGGGCTGCACCTTGCTCTTCCACGGGTGATGCCTTGCTCGACCAGGTGCCGTGCCTGGCTCTGCCAACAGTAGTGGCTTGGTCGACCATAAAGACAGCCCTCGGTCAACCACGTGCTGTGCATCGCTCTACCATGAGCGACACAATGCTCGACCATTGGCTGGGCCTCACACTACCATGGGTGATGGCTTGGTTGAACTCACTGACAGCCCTTGTTCGACCACTGGCTGCACCTCACTCTACCATGAGCGATGCCTTGCTCGACCATGGGCTATGCTAGGCTCTACCACTGGGGGTGCCTTGGTCGATCATGGGCTATGCCTAACTCAATGATGGATGATGCCTTGCGCCACCATAGGCTGTGCCTTTCTCAACCACAAGCATTGGCTGGATCGACCACGGAGACAGCCCTTGGTCATCCACGGGTTGTGTGCTCAGTCGCTGATGAGCAGTGCCTAGCTCTACCACGGGCGATGCCTCACTTGAGCATGGGCTGTGCCTCACTCTACCACAAGCGTTGCATTGCTTGACCATGGAGACAGCCCATGGTCTACCATGGGCAATGCCTTGCTTGACTATGGAGACAGCTGTCGGTGGACCACAAGCTACACCTTGCTCAACCATGGGTTGTGCCATGCTCTGCTCTGGGCTCTGGCTTGGTCAACCACGAAGACAGCCCTCGGTCGACCATGGGCTATGTCTCACTCTACCATGGGCGATGCCATGCTCAACCATGGGCTATGCCTTGCTCTACTCCGGGCAACGCCTTGGTCGACCATGGAGACAACCCTCGGTCGACCACAGGTTATGCCACGTTGCACCACGGGTAGTACCTGGCTCTACCCTGGGCAATGGCTTTGTCATCCACAGAGACCACCCTCAGTCGACAACGGGTTGTGCCTCACTCTACCATGGGCAATGCCATACTCGACCATGGGCTATGCATTGCTCTACTCCACGTGATGGCAGGGTTGACCACAGAGACTGTCCTTGGTCGATGACAGGCTGTGCCTTGCTCTACCACAGGCGATGGCTCCATCAACCATGGAGACAGCATTCGGTCATCCACCTACTGTGCCTCGCACTACCACAGGTGATGCCTTGCTGAACCACTAACTGTGCCTGGCTCTACCAGCTGCAATGGCTTGGTTGACCACGGTGACAACACTTGGTTGACCATTTGCTGCACCTCGCTCTACCACGGGTGATGCCTTGCTGAACCACTGGCTGTGCCTGGCTCAGCTACAATGGCTTGGTTGACCACGGAGATAGCGCTTGATCAACGACGTGCTGTGCCTCGCTCTACCACTTGTAATGGTCAACCACTAGCTGTGCTTCACACAGCCACAGGCGATGGCTTGGCTGACCAGGGAGACAGCCCTCAGTCGACCATGGGCAGCACCTTGCTCTACCATGGGAAATGGCTTGGTCGAGCATGAGCTGTGCCTTGTTCTACTGCAGGTGTTGGCTTGGTCGCTAACAGAGACAGCACTTGGTCGACCATGGGCTGTGCCTCGGTCTACCATGGGTGATGCAATGCTTGACCATGGGCTGTGCCTTGCACTACGACGGGCAATGGCTTGGTCGACCACATTGACAGCCCACGGTTGACCACGGGCTGTGCACTCGGTCGCTGATGGGCAGTGCCTCGCTCTACCACGGGCGATGCCTTGCACGACCAAGGGCTGGGCCTCGCCCTACCACAGGCAATGCCATGCTTGACCACAGGCTATGCGTTGATCTACTCCAGTGATGGCTGGGTTGACCACAGTGACAGCCCTCGGTCGACGATGGGCTGTGTCCTGCTCCACAAGCGATGGCTCTGTCGACCATGGAGATGGCATTCTATCATCCACTTGCTGTGCCTTGCACTGCCACATGCAATGCCTTGCTGAACCACTGGTTGTGCCTGGCTCTACCAGCTGCAATGGCTTGGTCGACCATGGAGACAGCACTCGGTCGATGATGTGCTGTGCCTCACTCTACCACAGGTGAAGGTCAACCACTAGCTGTGCTTAACACTACCATGGGCGATGGCTTGGTTGACCATGGAGACAGAACTCAGTCGACCACAGGCAGCGCCTCGCTATACCACAGGTGATGGCCTGGTCGACCACAGACTGTGCCTTGCTCTACTGCAGGCAATGGCTTGGTCGATGATGGAGACAGCACTCGGTCAACCACAGGCTGTGCCTTGCACTGCCCGTCGTCAACCGAGGGCTGTCTGCCCAGTCAACCAAGCCATCGCCCGTGGAAGAGTGAGGCATAGCCTGTGGTCGAGCAAGGCACTGCCCATGCTTGGGCAAGGTACAACTAACGGTAGAGTGACACACAGCCTGTGGTCAACCAAGGGCTGTCACTGTGGTTGCTCAACGTATCGACCCATGATAGACCAATGGCTGTCATCATGGGCAAGAAAGGCATCGCCCATGGTTGAGCAAGTCACTTCTTGTTCGCAACCGAGTGCAAAGCCCGTGGTCAATCTAGGCATCGCCTGTGATTGACCTAGGGCTATCACCTTGATCAACAAAAGTATCGATCATGGTAGAGCAAGGCACTGCCTGCCAGTGATCGAGCACACAGCCCATGGTCGACAGTGGGCCATCTCCACAATCAACCAAGTCATTGCCCATGGTAGAGCAAGGTGCAGCCCATGGTCGACTGAGGGCTCTCTCCATGGTCAACCAAGCCATCACCCTTGGTAGAGGGAGGCATGGCCCTTTGTTGAGCAAGGCATCGCCCAAGGTAAAGTGACACACAGCCCGTGGTCGACCAAGAGCTGTCACCATGGTCAATCAACATGTCGACCCATGATGACCAAGGGCTGTCATCATGGTCGAGCAAGGCATCACTCGTAGTTGAGCAAGGCACTGCCCATGCACGACTGAGTGCACAGCCCATGGTCGATCTAGGCATCACCCTTGGTGGAGCAAGGCACTACCCATTTGACACTGAGCGCACAGCCCATGGTCAACTGAGGGCTGCCACCGTGATTGACCAAGCCAATGCCTGTGGTGAAGCAAGCCATTGCCTGTGATACAGTGAGGCACAGCCTGTGGTTGAGCAAGGCATCACCCGAGGTAGAGCCAGCCACTGCCTGTAAGATACTGAGCGTAAGGCCCATGGTTGTCTGAGCCATCACCTGGGGAAGATCAGGGCACAGCCTATGGTCGAGCAAGGCATCGTCCATGGTAGAACAAGGCACTGCCTGTGAGCAACAGAGCACACAGCCTGTGGCCAACTGAGGGCTATCTTCATGGTTGAGCAAGCCAATGCCCATGTTAGAGCACGGCACATCCCATGGTCATGGAAGCATCGCCCATGGTGTAGCAAGGCACAGGCCATGGTCAAGAAAGCAAACGCCTGTGGTAGAGCAAGGCATAGGCCATGGTCGAGCAAGGCATTGCCCGTGATAGAGCGAAGCACAGCCTGTGCTTGACCAAGGCATTGCCCTTGGAGGACAAAGGCACAGCCCATGGTCGAGCAGGGCATTGCTCAAGGTGCAGCAAAGCACTAGCCATGAGCAACTGAGTGCACAGCCCATGCTCGAGCAAGGCATTGCCCTTGGTAGGGTGAGGTAGAGCCGTGGTTGGACAAGCCATGGACAGTGGTAGAGCAAGTCACAGCATGTGGTCAAGCAAGGCATCGCCCGTGCTAGAGCAAGGCGCAGCCCGTGGTTGAGCAGAGCATCACCTGAGGTAGAGCCAAGCACTACCTGTGAGCGACTGAGCGCACGGCCTGTGTTCAACTGGGGCTATCTCTGTGGTCAACCAAACCATCGCTGGTGGTAGAGCAAGGCGCCACCTGTGGTCCGTGGTCGAACAAGACGTGGCCTGTGGGTGAGTAAGGCATAGCTCATGGTCGAGCAAGGCATCGCCTGAGGTAGAGCCCGGCACTGCCCTATGAGCTACTGAGCGCACAGCCCGTGGTCAACCGAGGGCTGTCTCCCTGGTTGACCAAGACATCACCCATGGTAGAGCGAGGCATAGTCTGTGGTTGAGCAAGGCACTACCTGTGGTTGGGCAAGGCACAGCCCATGGTCAAGTGACTCACAGCCCGCGGTTGACCAAGAGCTGTTGCCATGGCCGATCAATGTGTCAACCCATGAGCGACTGAGGGCTGTCTCCATGGTTGACCAAGCCATCGCTTGTGGTGGAGCTAGCAATTGCCTGTGGTAGAGAGAGGCACAGCCTGTGGTCGATCTAGGCATCACCCGTGATTGACCAAGGGCTATTGCTGCAGTCGTACGAGGCATTGCCCAAGGTGGAGCAAGGCACTACTCTTCAGAGACTGAGAACACAGCCATGGTCGACTGAGGGCTGTCTCCATGGTTGACCAAGCCATCGCTTGTGGTGGAGCTAGCAATTGCCTGTGGTAGAGAGAGGCACAGCCTGTGGTCTAGCAAGGCTTCCCCGTGGTAGTGCAAGGCACTGCCCGTGAGCGACCAAGTGCACAGCCCATGGTTGATCAAGGCATTGACAGTGATCAACCAAGGCATCAACCATCGTAGAGTGAGGCACTGCCAGCCAGCGATCATGCACACAGCCTGTGGTCAATGGAGGGCCATTGCCCATGGCAGAGTGAGGCACAGCCGGTGGTTGAGCAAGGCACAGCCAGTGGTCAAGCAAGGCAACACCTGTGGTAGTGCAAGGCACAGCCCATGAGCGACTGAGTGTACAGCCCATGGATGATCAAGGCATTGATTGAGATTGACCAAGGGCTATCGCCCCGGTCAACCAAGGCATCGACCATGTTAGAACAAGGCACATCCCACCAGTGAATGACCACACAGCCCATGATCGATGGAGGGCTGTCTCCACAGTCCACCAAGCCATTGCCCATGGTAGAGAAAGGCACAGCCTGTGGTCAATGGAGGGCTGTCCCCATGGTTGACCAAGCCATCACCCTTGATAGAGTGAGGCATAGCCCATGGTTGAGGAAGGCATTGCCCATGGTCAACCAAGGGCTGTTACTGTGGTCGATCAACATGTCGACCCATGATTGACAAAGGGCTGTCATTGTGGTCAAGCAAGGCATCCCCCGTGGTTTAGCAAGGCTTTGCCCATTCACTACTGAGTGCACAGCCTGTGGTCGATCTAGACAATGCCCATGATCGACCAAGGGTTATTGCCGCAGTCGAGCCAGGCATCGTCCTTGGTGGAGCAAGGCACTACCCTTTTGAGACTAAGTGCACAGCCTGTGGTTGACTGAGGGTTGCCATTGTGGTCGACCAAGCCATTGCCTGTGGTGGAACAAGCCATCGCCTCATGGTAGAGCGAGGTACAGCCCATGGTTGAGCAAGGCATTGCCCGTGGTCATGCAAGGCACTGCCCGTGAGTGGCCGAGTGCACAGCCTGTGGTCAATCAAGGCATTGACCATGATTGATCAAGGGCTATCGCACTAGTCAACCAAGGCATCAACCGTGGTAGAGAAAGCACTGCCTGCCAGCAACTGATCACACAGCCTGTGGTCAATGGAGGGCTATCTCCATGGTCAGCCAAGCCATTGCCCATAGTAGAGCAAAGTGCAGCCCATGGTCGACCAAGGGCTGTCTCCATGGTTGACCAAGCCATCACCCTTAGTAGAGCATGGCACAGCCCATGGTAGAGCAAGGCATTGCCCGTGGTTGGACAAGGCACAAACTGTTGTTGAACATTCCATGGCCCTTGGTAGAGCAAGGCACAACTTGTGCTCAAGGAAGGCCTCGCCCGAGGTACCACCAAGCACTTACTGTGCGTGACAGAGCGTACAGCCCATGCCTAATCGAGGTACAGCGAGGCATAGCCCGTGGTCAACCAAGCCATGGCCTGTGGTATAGCAAGGCACAAGCTGTGGTCAAGGAAGGCATCACCCGTGCTAGGGCAAGGCACAGCCCATGGTCGAGTAAGACATCGTCCATGGTAGAGCGACACACAACCCATGGTTGAACATGCCATTGCCCTTGGCATAGCAAGGCATCGCCCATGGTAGAGCCAGGCACTGCCTGTGAACGATTGAGCGCACAGCCCATGGTCGACTGTGGGCTGCCTCCATGGTCAACCATGCCATTGCCCATAGTATAGCAAGGCATTGCCTGTGCTCGAGCAATGCATAGCCTGTGGTAGAGCAAGGCATTGCCCACGATTGAACAACCCATTGCCCATGGGGGAGAGAGGCAAAGCCCATGGTTAAGTAGGGCATCGCCCCAGGTATAGCCAGGCACTGGCTGTGAGCGATTGAGCACACAGCCTGTGGTCTACTGATGGCTGTCACTGTGGTGGACCAAGCCATCGCTGGTAGCAGAGCAAGGCACAGCCTATGGTTGTGCAAGGCATCACCCATGGTAGGGCAAGCCACAGACATGGTCGAACAAGCCATGGCCTGTGGGAGAGCAAGGCACAAACCATCGCCAAACAAGGCATCACCTATGAGGCACTGCCAGTGAGCTTCTGAGCACACAACCCATGGTCTACTGAGGGCTAGCTCCCTGGTCAACCAAGCCATTTCCAGTGATAGAGTGAGGCCCAGCCCATAGTCGAGCAAGGCATCGCCCATGGTTGGGCAAGGCACAGCCAGTGGTCGAGTAGGACATCGCCCATGGTAGAGTGACGCATAGCTTGGAGTCAACCAAGGCATTGCCCATGGTGGACCACGGCACTGCCCTTGGTTGACCAAGGGCTGTCGCCATGCTCAATCAATATGTCGGCCCATGATTGACCATGGTCTGTCCCCGTGGTCAACCAAGCCTTCGCCTGTGGCTGAACAAGCCATTGCTTATGGTTGAACCAAGGGCTGTCTCTGTGGTCAATCAAGGCATCACCCTTGCAATAGCAAGGCACAGCCTATGGTTGAGCAAGGCACTGCCTGTGAGCAACTGAGGGCTGTCCCCATGGATGATCAAGCCAATGCCCATGGTAGAGCAAGGCACAACCCATGGTTGAGAAGGCATCGCTCATAGTAGAGCAAGTCTCAGCCCTCGGTCGAGCAAGCCATTACCCATGGTATAGCAAGGCACAGCCTGTGGTCAAGCAAGGCTGATGCACCCAAGAGGAGATCAGATTAGGGAGAGCATTGGAAGGGAGGGAAAAATGGAAACAGAAGTGTCAGAGGGGGAAGACTGATTGTTCTATTCACACTCTTAACGGTAGCAACAACTTCTCCTTTATACAGATGTTTAGTTGGTTGTTGGTCTAACGATCTTAACAACCCCTATTTACGCTATTTACAGAATAGTTCTGATTTAATGGTTTTATTGCCCCCCCTGTATTCTCCTTATCCGTTCCTATCATACCCTTGGTCGTAACAAACTTCGCACCCCCCCCCCCCCCCCCCC
>CXYZ01012636.1:98338-115740 GCA_900006705.1 Sonneratia caseolaris
GGTGGCGTTGGTATTGTTACGACCAAGGGTATGATAGGAACAGATAAGGAGAGTACAGGGGGGGCAATGTAAAAAACCATTAAATCTGACGCTTCTGTTTCCATTTTTCCCTCCCTTCCAACGCTCTCCCTAATCTTATCTCCTCTTGGGCGCATCAGCCTTGCTTGACCACAGGCTGTGCCTTGCTATACCATGGGTAATGGCTTGCTTGACCGAGGGCTGAGACTTGCTCTACTATGAGCTATTGCAAGGGTGATGCCTTGATTGACCACGTAGACAGCCCTTGGTTCAACCACAAGTGATGGCTTGTTCAGCCACAGGCGAAGGCTTGGTTGACCACAGGGACAGACCGTGGTCAATCATAGGCTGACATATTGATTGAGCATGGCAACAGCCCTTGGTTAACCAAGGGCAGTGCCGTGGTCCACCATGGGCAATGCCTTGGTCAACCCCGAGCTGTGCGTCACTCTACCATGGGCATTGTCTTACTCAACCACGGGCTGTGCCTTGCCCAACCATGGGCGATGCCTTGCTCGACCATGGGCTGTGCCTCACTCTATCACTGGCGATGGCTTGGTCGACCAGGGAGACAACACTTAGTAGACCATGGGTTGTGTGCTCAGAAGCTCACAGGCAGTGCCTCACAGGTGATGCCTTGCTTGACAATGGTCTGTGCCTTGCTCTCCCATAGGCCATGGCTTGCTTGACCATGTTTGTGGCTCGCCCTACCACGGGCGATGCCTTGCACAACCACAGACTGTGCCTTGCTCTGCCACCAGTGATGGCTTGCTCCACCACAGTGACAGCCATCAGTCAACCACAGGCTATGTGCTCAATCGCTCACAGCCAGTGCCTGGCTATACCTGGGGCGATGCCCTGCTCAACCATGGGCTGTGCCTCTCTCCACCATGGCAATGGGTTGTTCAATCGTGGGCAATGCCTTGCTCTACTACAGGCTATGCATTGCTTGAGCACAGGCTATGCCTTGCTCTACCACGGGCAATGGCATGGTTGACCATGGAGGCAGCCCACAGTCGACCATGGGCTGTGCGCTTGATCGTTCACAGGCAGTGCCTGGCTCTACCACAGGTGATGCCTTGCTCTACCAAGGGCAATGGCATGTTTGACCATGGGTTGTGTGTCGCTCTACCATGGATGATGTCTTACTCGACCATGGGCTGTGCCTTGCCCTAGCATGGGTGATGCCTTCTTTGACCACGGCTTGTGCCTTGCTATACCACAAGCCATGGCTTGTGTCACAGGGCTCAGGCTTGACCCAAAATTTTCCTTCCCTGCGAGGGTGCTGAGCAAAGCGACACGCACTCTCCGCCAACCCAAATACATGGCACAACACAGCTCGACCGAGTATAACAACAACCGGGACAAAACAGAGCACTTACAAGAGAAATCTCACTCGTATTCACAACTCGGTATACAAGAATAAGTAAAACCCTTACACGAGTACATGGGACACTCCAAGCCTATGCCTTGGTGCTTCCTGCACTTGCACTCCTCGCCTGGATAGGTGATCTTCGCCCAGGAAGGTCGCCTTGATAGCAGGGACTAGAGACAGCTCTTCCGGCCTTCCGTCTGGACTTGCTTGCTTGCCCGCGCTTGCTAGCTGGCCAGGAACTCTTCTCCTTCTCTGCTGGTGTCTTTCCGTGTCCTCCCTTCCTCCGGCTGCCTCCCCTTTTAAGCTTTTCCTGGGGTAACTAGCCCAGTACCGGCTAGCTATGCCTCCTCCTGCCTATCGGGTAAGAGGAGGGCGGCTGCAGTGTCCGGAGTTGACAGGCCAAGTGGGGCGGAGTGCTGTCCAGCTAATCCCCAGTCTGGCCCGGCCGAGTCCCACTGACACTCTACTTGGCCGTGGTTCAATGCGCTTGCCTTCAAATTCATTCCTGGTTCCCGCAATGCCGTGCGGCTGTGGCCGCTCGCCTTATGGCACCGGATTATGGCATTCCTAGGGTGATAGGGTCGTTCCCTTCTAGGAGTGAGGTTGCGGGAGCTCTCGGGCGCCCGTGGCATACCAGCATGGCTTGACACGGTTCCTGGGAGGGTCTGGTGTGCTCCCGTGCATCGCCCTTGAGCTTTGCTTGCGGGAGTAGTCGTGCCTTACTGCTCCCCACTCTGCTTAGGGACGGGGTTTCCAGGAGGATCCTTCTGCTCGTGTCGCCTGCCTGCTCGCCCGTCCATACCAGGTGATCCTTTGGCAGCTCCTTCCTGTTCCTGGCCCTCCGTTGCTATGCGATCGAGGCCTGCATAGTGGCCATATTTGGGTCGAGACACCAAGGGGCTTACAGCTTGGTCGACCACAGGCTATGCCTCGCTGTACCTCAATTGAGCATGGTCTGTACGCTCTGTCTCTCACAGTAAGTGCTTGGCGGTACCTCGGGCAAGGCCTTCCTTGAGCATGAGTTGTGCCTTGCTCTACCAAGGGCCATGGCATGTTCAACAACAGTTTGTGCCTTGTCCAACCACGGGAGATGCCTTGCTCTACCATGGGCTGTGCCATGCTCTACCAAGGGTGATGGCTTGGCCAACCATGGAGACAGCCCTCGGTCGACCATGGGCTGCACTTTGCTCTACTATGGGCAATGGCTTGGCCGACNTTGTTCGCTTGGATTGACTTGGTGCCAGCTTAGCCTCGTTGACCCAATCCATCCTCCTCTAGGATCCACGTCCATGATCTCCTTCCCAAGATCACGGTCGTCTGAACGGGATTGCTGTGTCCACCAGTGCTCGAGCATGGTCAAGAACTTAACCGATCTCCACAAGTAGTCAACTCCCTTGCCGCTAAGTGCTGAGCCTCCCTTAGCGTCTGCCGGGCCTGTTGAGTCGTGCGCACTCCTAGAGTGCCTTTGCGCGGTTGTATCAGGTTCACCGAACCTCCTAGAGCGTTGCACCGTGCCTTGCTCGTGGGCATCCTCACTGCCCACCCGCGCATTCGCCTACTTGTACCTTGTGGCACTTCCTGGCCACAATCTGGTCCCTCAGCACACTGCCGAGCTTTGATCGGTTGTTCCCTTCGCCGGTGCCTCTGCGCACGCTTGTGTGACCATCTCCACACTTGCCCGCTTATGGACTTGCAATTGATCCCAACACCTCGCACTTGACTACCCGCGCATCCTTACGGGCGTGCTATGCGCTACCACTACCCCAAAGTACAGCTTGTGGTACGCATTCTCCTGGTCAAGAGTTCAGGGGTCTAACACACAGCCTGTGGTCGACCAAGGGCTGTCACTGTGGTTGATCAACATATTGACCCGTGGTCGACCAATGGCTGTCATCATGGTTGAGCAAGGCATCACCCATGGTTGAGCAAGGCACTGCTCATGTGCGACTGAGTGCACAGCCTGTGGTCGATCTAGGCATCGCCTGTGATCAACCTAGGGCTATCACTGCAGTTGAGCAAGGCATTGCCCATTGTGGAGCAAAGCACTACCCTTCTGAGACTGAGCACACAGCCCCTGGTATACCGAGGGCTGTCTCCGTGGTCAATGAAGACATCACCTGTGGTGGAGCAAGCCATTGCTCATCATAGAGCGAGGCACACCTTGTGGTAGAGCAAGGCATCACCCATGGTAGTGCAAGGCATCTCCTGTGGTAGTGCAAGGCACTGCCCATGTGCAACCAAGTGCACAGCCCGCGGTCGATGAAGGTATCGACTGTGATCGACCAAGGGCTATCGCCCTGGTCAACAAAATCATTGATCATGGTAGAGCAAGGCACTGCCAGCCAGTGATTGAGCACGGTCAGCCAAGCCTTTGCCCATGGTAGAGCAAGGCGTGGCCCATAGTCGACTGAGGGCTGTCTCCACGGTCAACCAAGCCATCACCCTTGGTAGAGGGAGGCATGGCCCTTTGTTGAGCAAGGCATTGCCCGTGGTTGAGCAAGGCATTGCCCGTGGTTGAGCAAGCCATCACCCGTGGTAAAGCGACACACAGCCCATGGTCGACCAAGAGCTGTCACCATGGTCAATCAACATGTTGACCCATGATTGGCCAAGGGCTGTCATCACGGTCGAGCAAGGCATCACCTGTGGTTGAGCAAGGCACTGCCCATGCACGACCGAGTGCACAGCCCATGGTCGATCTAGGCATCGCCCGTGATCAACAAAGGGCTATCACCATGGTCGAGCAAGGCATCGCCCTTGGTGGAGCAAGGCACTACCCATTTGAGACTGAGCGCACAGCCCATGGTCGACCGAGGGCTGTCACCATGGTCGACCAAGCCAACGCCTGTGGTGAAGCAAGCCATTGCCTGTGGTACAGTGAGGCACAGCCTGTGGTTGAGCAAGGCATCACCTGTGGTAGAGCCAGCCACTGCCTGTAAGATACTGAGCGTACAGCCCAAGGTTGTCCGAGTGATCACCTGCAGAAGATCTGGGCACAGCCTGTGGTTGAGCAAGGCATCGTCCATGGTAGAGCCAGGCACTGCCTGTGAGCAAAAGAGCACACAGACCGTGGCCAACCTAGGGCTATCTTCATGGTTGATCAAGCCAACACCCATGCTAGAGCATGGCACAGCTCATGTTCATGGAGGCATCACCCATGGTATAGCAAGGCACAGGCCATGGTTGAGCAAGGCAACGCCTGTGGTAGAGCAAGGCACAGGCCATGGTTGAGCAAGGCATCGCCTGTGATAGAGCAAAGCACAGCATGTGCTTGACCAAGACATTGCACTTGGAGGACCAAGGCACAGCCCACGGTCGAGCATGGCATCACTCAAGGTGCAGCAAAGCACTAGCCATGAGCGACTGAGTGCACAGCCCGTGCTCAAGCAAGGCATTGTCCTTGGTAGGGTGAGGCACAGCTGTGGTTGAACAAGCCATGGACAGTGGTAGAGCAAGTCACAGGATGTGGTCAAGCAAGGCATCGCCTGTGCTAGAGCAAGGCACAGCCTGTGGTCGAGCAGGCCATTGCCCGAGGTAGAGCCAAGCACTACCCATGAGCGACTGAGCGCACAGCCCATGGTTGACCAGGGCTATCTCTGTGGTCGAGCAAACCATCGCTGGTGGCAGAGCAAGGCGTCACCTGTGGTCCATGGTCGAACAAGACGTGGCCTGTGGGTGAGTAAGGCATAGCTCATGGTCGAGCAAGGCATCACCCGAGGTAGAGCCAGGCACTGCCCCATGAGCTACTGAGCCCACAGCCCATGGTCAACCGAGGGCTGTCTCCCTGGTTGACCAAGCCATCACCCGTGGTAGAGCGAGGCATAGCCCGGGGTAGAGCAAGGCATAGTCCGCGGTTGGGCAAGGCACAGCCCATGCTAAAGCGACTCACAGCCCGTGCTCGACCAAGAGCTGTCACCATGGTCGATCAACGTGTCGACCCATGATTGACTAATGTGTCAACCCATGATTGACTAACGTGTCGACCCATGATCGACTGAGGGCTGTCATCATGGTCGAGCAAGGCATCACCTATGGTTGAGCAAGGCATTGGCCATCCGCAATTGAGTGCACAACCTGTGGTCGATCTAGGCATCACTCATGATGGAGCAAGGCACTACTTACTCTTCTGAGAGTGAGCACACAGCCCATGGTCAACCGAGGGCTGTCTCTGTGGTTGACCAAGCCATCGCTTGTGGTGGAGCTAGCAATCGCCAGTGGTAGAGCGAGGCACAGTCCGTGGTCTAGCAAGGCATCACCCGTGGTAGTGCAAGGCACTGCCTGTGAGCAACTGAGTGCACAGCTCATGGTTGATCAAGGCATCGACCATGATCGACCAAGGCATCAACCATCATAGAGCGAGGCACTGCCTGCCAGTGATCATGCACACAGCCCATGGTCAATGGAGGGCCATCACCCATGGCAGAGAGAGGCACAGCCAGTGGTCGAGCAAGGCAACACCCATGGTACTGCAAGGCACAGCCCATGAGCAACTGAGTGCACAGCCCATGGTCGATCAAGGCATTGATTGAGACCGACCAAGGTCTATTGCCCTGGTCGACCAAGGCATCGACCATAGTAGAGCAAGGCAAAGCCCACCGGCGATCGACCAAGGGCTGTCTCCACAGTTGGCCAAGCCATCGCCCATGATAGAGCAAGGCACAGCCTGTGGCCAACGGAGGGCAGTCTCCGTGGTCAACCAAGTCATCACCCTTGATAGAGTGAAGTATAGCCCATGGTTGAACAAGGCATTGCCCGTGGTAAAGTGATGCACAGCCCATGGTCAACCAAGAGCTGTTGCCATGTTCGATCAACGTGTCGACCCATGATTGACAAAGGGCTGTCATTGTGGTCGAGCAAGGCAACCCCTGTGGTTGAGCAAGGCATTGCCTGTGCACTACTGAGTGCACAGCCTGTGGTCAATCTAGACAACACCCATGATCGACCAAGGGTTATTGCCGCAGTTGAGCAAGGCATCGCCTTTGGTGGATTAAGGCACTACCCTTCTGAGACTGAGCGCACAGCCCATGGTTGACTGAGGGCTGTCATTGTGGTCAACCAAGCTATTGCCTGTGGTGGAACAAGCCATCGCCCCATGGTAGAGCGAGGCACAGCCCATGGTCGAGCAAGGCATTGCCCATGGTCGTGCAAGGCACTACCCATGAGTGACCAAGTGCACAGCCTATGGTAGATGAAGGCATCAACCATGATTGACCAAGGGCTATCACTCTAGTCGACCAAGGCATCAACCATGGTAGAGAAAGCACTGCCTGCCAGCGACCGAGCACACAGCCCATGGTCGATGGAGGGCTGTCTCCATGGTCAGCCAAGCCATTGCCTGTAGTAGAGCAAGGTGAAGCCCATGGTCAACCAAGGGCTGTCTCCGTGGTCGACCAAGCCATCACCCTTTGTAGAGCATGGCACAGCCATGGTAAAGCAAGGCATCGCCCGTGGTTGGGCAAGGCACAAACTGTTGTTGAACATGCCATGGCCCTTGGTAGAGCAAGGCACAACTCGTGCTCAAGGAAGGCCTCGTCCGAGGTACAGCCAAGCACTTATTGTGAGAGACAGCATACAGCCCATGCTCAATCGAGGTACAGTGAGGCATAGCCCGTGGTCGACCAAGCCATGGCCTGTGGTATAGCAAGGCACAAGCCGTGGTCAAGGAAGGCATCACCCGTGCTAGGGCAAGGCATAGCCCGTGGTCGAGTAAGACATTGCCCATGGCAGAGTGACACACGACCCATGGTCGAACATGCCATTGCCCTTGGCATAGCAAGGCGTCACCCGTGGTAGAGCCAAGCACTGCCCGTGAATGATCGAGTGCACAGACCGTGGTTGACTGTGGGCTGCCTCCATGGACGACCATGCCATCGCCCATGGTAGAGCAAGGCATAGCCTGTGCTCGAGCAAGGNTCACCCATGGTAGAGCAAGGCATAGCCCGTGCTTGAGCAACGCATAGCCTGTGGTAGAGCAAGGCATTGCCCACGATCAAACAACCCATTGCCCATGGTGGAGAGAGGCACAACCCATGGTCAAGCAGGGCATCGCCCCAGGTATAGACAGGCACTGTCTGTGAGCGATTGAGCACACAGCCTGTGGTCAACCGATGGCTGTCACCATGGTGGACCAAGCCATCGCCAGTGGCAGAGCAAGGCACAGCCTGTGGTTGTGCAAGGCATCACCCGTGGTAAGGCGAGCCACAGCCATGGTCGAACAAGCATGGCCCATGGGAGAGCAAGGCATCGCCTGTGAGGCACTGCCTGTGAGCTTCTGAGCACACAACCCATGGTCTACCGAGGGCTGTCTCCCTGGTCAACCAAGCCATCGCCTGTGGTAGAGTGAGGCACAGCCCATGGTTGAGTAAGACATCACCCATGGTAGAGTGACGCACAGCTCTGGGTGAACCAAGGCATTGCCCATGGTGGACCACAGCACTGCCCGTGGTAGACCAAGGCATTGCCCATGGTGGACCATGGCACTGCCCTTGGTCGACCAAGGGCTATTGCCATGCTTGATCAATGTGTCAGCCCATGATCGACCACGGTCTGTCCCCGTGGTTGACCAAGCCATCACCTGTGGCTGAACAAGCCATCACTCGTGGTTGAACCAAGGGCTGTCTCCATGGTCAACCAAGGCATCACCCTTGCTATAGCAAGGCACAGCCTATGGTTGAGGAAGGCATCACCTGTTGATGGGCAAGACACAGCCCATGGACGAGCAAGGCATCGCATGTGGAGAACCGAGGGCTGTCTCCATGGTTGATGAAGCCATTGCCCTTGGTAGAGCAAGGCACAACCCATGGTTGAGCAAGCCATTGCCCGTGGATAAGCGAGGCATAGCCCATGGTCGAACCTGCCATTGCCCTTGGTATAGAAAGGCACTGCAGGTGGTTGAGCAAGGCATTGCCTGAGGTAGAGCCAGGCACTGCCCATGAGAGACCAAGCGTACAGCTCATGGTTTTCTGGGCCATCGTCCCCAGAAGATCATGGCACGGCCCTTGGTAGAGCAAGGCACTGCCTGTGAGCAACTGAGGGCTATCTCCATGGATGATCAAGCCAATGCCCGTGGTAGAGCAAGGCACAATCCATGGTTGAGAAGGCATCACTCATAGTAGAGCGAGTCTCAGCCCTAGGTTGAGCAAGCAATTACCCATGGTATAGCAAGGCACAGCCTGTGGTTGAGTGTTAGACCCTTGAGCTCTAACCCCGGAGAATGCGTACCACAAGCCATACCTTGGAGTAGTGGTAGCGCATAGCAAGCATGCAACAATGCGCGGGCTAACACTTGCAAGGTGTTGGGATAAATTGTAGGTCCATGAGCGGGCAAGTAGGGAGATGGTCACGCAGGCGTGTGCAAAGGCACCAGGGGAGTGGATGACCGATCAAGGCTCGGCAATGGAGTTGAGGGATCAAAGTGTTGCCATGGAGTGTCACTGTTCACAAGTAGGCAAATGCGTGTATGGGTGGTGATGATGTCCACAAGCAAGGCACGATGCAACACTCAAGGATGCTTGGTGAACAAGATGTGACCGAGCAAAGGCACTCAAGGAGTGTGCCCTACCCGATAGGCATGGCAGACGCAAAGGGAATGCTCAACACTTAGTGGCTGGTGAGTTGACTACTTGCAAAGATTGGATTTATCCCTGACCATGCTCGAGCACCGTTGGATGCTACAATCCTGATCAAACGACTGTGATCATGGGAGGCGATCATGGATGTGGGCCCTAGAGGAGAGTGGATTGGATCAGTGATGTTGAGTCAGCTCCAAGTCATCGATACCTGGTCAAGCTGACAATCAGGGAAAGATTCTCCAAGGATATGGCAAATCGATCTATTATGGAAACAATCTTGGAGATTGCAGATCAGCAGCTGAGATTAACCAGATCAAGATCTGATGGAGAGAATCAAGGGATTCAAATATATCGGTTGCCATATTTAGTTTGCTAGGCTCCTCTATATAAAGGGGGCTCAGTCTCATTCTTAGAGACAACCCAGAATTCTTAGAGGAGAGACACAGAGAGCCAGAGACTCCAAGAGAGTGGAAGTCAAGTTAGAGCAAGCAGTCCGACGTTCTTGAGAGGAGGCACAAGACGGGTGGGTGGTGCAAGCAGTGAGAGACTGTGAGGCATATACTCGTGTGACTGCATGTAAGTGTTCTGATTTGGTTTGGGTTTTCGTGTACTTGTGATATATGTGAATACTAGTTACGTTTTTCCCAATTGTGTTCTTATGTTCCTCTGAGTTGCTTTTGCGGTTCTATGATCAAATGACCTCGATGATACCTGAAGTGTAAGGCTGGTTGGCAAGCGGAGTGTCAACGCTAGTGGGATGTGGAAAAATTTGTGCCCCACATTGGTCTTGTGATAGAGGTATCAGAGCTAGGGTGCCTGTGACAGTGGTATCAGAGCTGCGTTTGGGTTGAGAAGACCCTTTGTCAAAGACCACGCGTACCTAATGATCATCAACCGTTTGGACCAGAGCGATGGAAGTGTTGTAGGAGCGATTGGTGGGGCTAGAAAGCCGCATTGCAAAGTTCAATGAATGATCAAAACCAGCCGCTACGCTGGAACCATGCGTTGCTTCTCTGGAGGATAATGTCAGTGAAGTCAACAATCTTGGAGGAACCGTAACTGATTTGCTGAAAGAGATCAAGCTTGATGTAGCGACCTTGAAGGATGATGTGGTCTTGATCAAGTGGCAACTTGTGTCCCAAGCAGGGCCAACGATTGAGCCTCGTGGGAAGACGAAGGTCCCAGAGCCGGAGGCGTTTGAAGGGACTAGAAGTTCCAAGGATCTAGAGAACTTCATATGGGATATGGAGAACTACTTTCATAGCTGAGAAGATCCCAAAAGCTCAGAAGGTGATGATCACCACCATGTATCTCGCCAAGGATGCGAAGCTATGGTGGAGGACACAGGTCCAAGGTGATATCAATGCTGGCAGACGCAGGATTGAGACCTAGGAGGCACTGAAGAAGGAGCTGAAAGAGCAGTTCCTACCAAGCAACACAGCATGGCTTGCTCAAGATGCATTGGCCAAGCTGACGCACAATGGACCAGGGTGAGACTATGTGCGTCATTTGAATTGGCAAGTTCGCATCGCTGAAGGAGACGAGTCCAAGACTACGATGGTAACTCATTATGGATCATTTGAATTCCTAGTAATGCCATTTGGTTTAACCAATGCCCCTGCAACATTTTGCAACTTGATGAATGATGTGTTTCATGACATCTAGACCATTTTGTGGTAGTCTATTTGGACGACATTGTCGTGCCTAGTAGGGATTTGGCACAACATGTGCAGCACTTGCAGGCTGTTTTTGAATGGCTTAGGCAACACTCCCTATACATCAAGAGGGAGAAGTATGAATTTGGCATGCAGGAGATTCGATTTCTAGGCCATGTGATTGGCTAGGGATAGGTGAGGATGGACCCCTAGAAGGTGCAAGCGATTCAGGATTGGCCTCCACCAAAGTCGGTGTCTAAGTTGCAGAGTTTCTTTGGACTAGCCAACTACTTCCACAAGTTTATCAAAGGGTACTCAAAGAGGGTGAGTCCCCTGACTGATCTATTGTGGAAAGATCAGAAATGGACATGGGATGAGGATTGTGATGTGGCGTTCTGCAAATTAAAGACTGCTATCGTGTCAGAGCTCGTACTCAAGCTCCGGGACTTTGAGAAGCCATTTGAGGTACATACGGACGCCTTCGATCGTGCTGTTGGAGGAGTTCTCGTTTAAGACAAACATCCCGTGGCATTCGAGAGTTGGAAGCTGAAACCCGCTGAACAGCGATATTCAGCACACAAGAAAGAGATGCTAGTTGTCGTACATTTCTTGAGGGTGTGGCAAGTGTACTTGTTGGGGACCACATCTGTGGTCAAGATGGACAATGTCACCAATACCTTCTTCAAGTCACAACTGAAGTTGTCACCAAGGCAAGCGCAGTGGCAAGAGTTCCTAGCGGAGTATGACTTTGAGTGGGAACACTGACTGGGAAGGCATAACCTAGTGGTGGATGTACTCAGTCGGAAGACTTCAGACCAGCTGGCAGCTTTGACTAAAGTCACCCTTGACTTCCTCCTGGATGCCAAGATCGCTACACTCGGGGACAAGACCTATCAACTCCTAATGGAGCAAGTCAAAGACAGGACAGTGAGGCGGTATTGGCTGGCAGTGGGCTGCTTTATGGCAAAGGTGGCTGTTTGCTTGTCCCCTGCGGAGGGGAATGGTGCTACCAGCTAATGAAGGAGAGTCACGATAGTCCTTGGGCTGGACATCCAGGCCATGAGCTGATGCTATCTGTTAGACCCCTGAACTCTTGACCCGGAGAATGCGTACCACAAGCCATACCTCGGGGTAGTGGTAGCGCATAGCATGCTGCAAGGATGCGTGGGTAGTCAAGTGCGAGGTGTCGGGATCAGTTGCAAGTCCATAAGCGGGCAAGGGTGGAGATGGTCACACAAGCGTGCGCGGAGGCACGGATGAAGGGAACAACCGATCAAGGCTTGGCAGTATGCCGAGGACCAGATTGTGGCCAGGAAGTGCCTCAAGGCACAAGTAGGCGAATGCGCGGGTCGGCAGTGAGGACACCCACGAGCAAGGCACGGTGCATTGCTCTAGGAGGTTCGGTGAACCTGCTACAACCGCGCATAAGCACTCTAGGAGTGCGCACGACTCAACAGGCCCGGCGGACGCTAAAGGAGGCTCAGCACTTAGCGGCAAGGGAGTTGACTACTTATGGAGAACGGTTAAGTCCTCGACCATGCTCGAGCACCAATGGATGCAGCAATCCCATTCAGACGACCGTGATCTTAGGAAGGAGATCATGGACGTGGATCCTAGAGGAGGATGGATCGGGTCAATGAGGCTAAGCTGGCGCCAAGTCAATCCAAGCGAACAAACCGGGAAAGTTTCTCCGGGAATGGCAACCAATCTGTTATGCAAAACAATCCTGGAGGGATTGGGCAGATTTGGCAACCAATCTGTTATGGAAACAATCCTGGAGGGATTGGGCAGATTGGGCAACCGAATTGGACAGGTTGGGAAACTGATGGAGTGAATCAAGGGATTCAAATATATCAGTTGCCATGTCAGGCTCACTAGGCTCCTCTATATAAAGGGGGCAGTCTCATTCTGCAGAGAGGGCACCAGAGACACCAGAGACACCAGAGCACTCGAGCAGAGGCAGCAGAAGCCAGCAGAACAGCAAGGACGACCAGGGCAGTCAGGAGGCACAGAGGGGCCGAGATTCCAAGGAGTGGAAGTCAAGTTGGACCCGCAGTCCGGTGCTCTTGAGAGAAGGCACGAGACAAGTAGGGAGTGCAAGCAGCACGAGGCTGCAAGGCATAGGCTCGTGAGACTGCGTGTAAGAATTCTGTCCTGGTTGGGATTTTCGTGTTCTTGTAATATATGTGAATACGAGTTATGTTTTCCCAATTGTGTTCTTGTATTCCTGGGTGTTGCTTCTTCATTTCTGAGATCGTTCGGCCTCAACGGTACGCACGGTGTGTGGCTGGTCGGCAAGTGGAGTGTCGACGCCTAGCGGGGTGCGGAAAAATTTGTGGCCTGCATCGGCCCCGTGACACTATCTCTATTGTCAAGGTCTTATGTTTGGCCAAAGATGGCCGATGACGTTGAATTATACGTCAAGACTTGTTTTGTGTGCCCGCAAGACAAGGTGGAGAGGCGAGCAGAGGCTGGTCTCCTACAATCCTTGGCAGTGCCAGAGAAGCCTTGGGTATCAATTTTCATGGACTTTGTGTCCAGGTTTCCAGAAGTAACGGGTTATATGGCTGTGATGGTGGTCGTGGACCGATTCTCCAAGTATGCGATTTTTATCCCCGTGACCAAGAATTGCACAACCGAAGCTGCTGTTGAGGCATTCTACTGCTCCATGGTGAAGCTCTTTGTAGTCCTAACGAAGATAGTGAGTGACCGAGATGCTCGGTTCACAAGCAACTTCTGGACGAGTTTGTTCGGACTGTTGGGATTTGAACCGAAGTTCTCGACAGCCAATCATCCACAGATAGATGGCTAGACAGAACGAGTGAATCCACTGTTGGAGGAGTACTTGAGGCATTATGTCTCAGTCAGTTAACGGAATTGGTTAGACTTGCTTGACTCTGCTCAGTTGTCTTACAACTTGAACTGCGCCTCTGCTATAGGTCATAGCCCATTTGAGTGGGCAATGGGCTACCAACCACTAATGCCACAGGAGGTGGCATTGCAGTGCAAAGAAGGGCCGTGCCCAGCCACATATCGATTTGCATGCGACAAGTAGGAGATGATTGAAGAAGCGAGAGATAGCCTCACTAAAGCTGCTAGGCGAATGGAGAAGTATGCAAAGAAGAGCCGGAGACCACTAGAGTTCTAGGTGGGGGACTTAGTGATGTTGAAGCTCACCCCATAGATATGGAAGAAGATCACGAACAAGAACTGCCACAAGGGCTTGTTCCAGTGGTACGACATGCCATTTGAAGTGATCTAGAGGGTTGGGGCAATAGCCTATTGGCTAGCACTACTAGAGAGGATAGGATGAAGGTGCACCCAACATTCCACATTAGTTTCCTCAAGCCTTACTATCGGGATGAGGAGCATCCAGAGCGCAACAAGGTGAAGTGCGCCCATCTCACCGTGAGGAAGGAACTCAAAGAAGTGGAAGGCATACTTGATCACCATGTGCTAGGCTACAGCAAGATGAATAGGAGGACAGAGTACTTGGGCAACTAGAAGGATCAACTTGAGTCAGAGGCAACTTGGGAGAAGGATGTCACACTTTGGCAGTACGAAGACCTCATTCGGTGGTACAAAGAGTCTCATTCGACGAGGGCATTGAATCCCTTAGGTGGGGGAGGTTTTTTAGACCCTTGAGCTCTAACCCCGGAGAATGTGTACCCCAAGCCATACCTCGGGGTAGTGGTAGCGCATAGCAAGCACGCGACAATGTGTGGGCTAACACTTGCAAGGTGTTGGGATAAATTGTAGGTCCATGAGCGGACAAGTAGGGTGATGGTCACACAAGCGTGCGTAGAGGAACCAGGGGAGTGGACATCGAGCATGGCATTGCCTGTGGTAGAGCGACAAACAGCCTGTGATCGACCAAGGCATTGCCCTTGGCAGACCAAGGCACAACCCGTGGTTGAGCAGGGCATCACCCAAGGTAGAGCCAGGCACTAGCCATGAGTGGCTGAGTGCACAGCCTGAGGTTGAGTGAGGGCTGTCTCCATGGTAGACCAAGCCATCGCCGATGCCAGAGCAAGGCACAGCCTGTGGTCGAGCAAGGCACACCCCATGGTCGACCAAGGCATCACCTGTGGTAGAGCAAGGTAGGGCCTGTGGTCGACAGTGGATTGTCTCAATGGTTGAGCAAGGCACAGCCTGCGGTAGAGCAAGGCATCACCCATGGTAGAGCAAGGCATCACCCGTGGTAGAGCATGGCACCACCCGTGGTAGAGCATGGCACCGCCCATGGTAGAGCAAGGCACAGCCCCTGGTCAACCAAGCCATCACCGGTGGTAGAGCAAGGAACAGCTCAAGGTGAAGCAAGGCATCGTCTGTGGTAGAGCAAGGCACAGCCCGTGGTTGACCAAGGCATAACCTGTGGTAGAGCAAGGCAGTGCCAATGGTCCACCAAGGGCTGTCTCCATGGTCAACAAAGCCATTGCCGTTGGTAGAGCAGGGCACAGCCCATGGTCGAGCAACACATCACCCTTGGTTGGGTGAGGCATAGTGGTGGTTGAACAAGCCATGGCCAATGGAAGAGCAAGGCACAGCCCATGGTCAAGCAAGGCAACGCCCGTGGTAGAGCAAGGCACAGCCCATGAGCAACTGAGCGCATAGCTCATGGTCGACCAGGGGCAGTGTCTGTGGTTGACCAAGCCATCGGTGGTGGCCGAGCAAGCACAACCTGTGGTCAAGCAAGGCATTGCCCGTGGTAGGGTGATGCACAGCCGTGGTCGAACAAGACATGGCCCATGGTAGAGCAAGTTAAAGCTCATGCTTGAGCAAGGCAATGCCCATGGTAGAGCAAGGCACAGCTCGTGGTCGAGCAAGATCGCCTGAGGTAGAGCCTGGCACTGCCTCGTGAGATACTGAGCGCACAGCCCATGGTCAACCGAGGGCTGTCTCCCTGGTTGACCAAGCTATCGCCTGTGGTAGAGCGAGGCATAGCCCATGGTTGAGCAAGGCACCACCCATGTATGGGCAAGCACAGCCCGTGGTAAAGTGATGCACAACCCGTGGTTGACCAAGAGCTGTCACCATGGTCGATCAATGTGTTGACCCATGATCAACCAAGGGTTGCCATCTTGGTCGAGCAAGGCATCACCCATGGTCCCATGGTTGAGCAAGGCACTGCCTGTGTGCAACCAAGTGCACAGGCCGTGATCGATCTAGGCATTGACTGTGATTGACCAAGGGCCATCACCGCAGTCAAGCAAGCCGTCGCCCATGGTGGAGCAAGGCACTACCCTTCTGAGACTGAGCACAGAACCTGTGGTCGACCAAGGGCTGTCTTCATGGTTGACCAAGCCATCGCCTGTGGTAGAGCAAGCCATCACCCATGGTAGAGTGAGGCATAGCCCGTGGTCCAGCAAGGCATCGCCCGTGGTAGTGCAAGGCACTGCCTATGGTTGAACAAGGCATCAACCAAGGGCTATTGCCCTGGTCGACCGAGGCATCAACTGTGGTACAGCAAGGCACTGCCCACCGGTGATTGAGCGCATAGCCCATGGTCGATGGAGGGTTGTCTCCACAGTTGGCCAAGCCATTGCCCATGGTAGAGCAAGGCACAGCTAGTGGTCAACCAAGGGCTGTCTCCATGGTCGACCAAGCCATCGCCCTTGCTAGAGCAAGACAGAGCCCATTGTTGACCAAGACATTACCTGTGGTAAAGCAACACACAGCCCGCGGTCGAGCAAGAGCTGTCACCATGGTTGATCAACATGTCAACCCATGATCAACCAAGGGCTGTCATCGTGGTTGACCAAGGCACAACCCGTGGTCGACCAAGGGCTGTCACCGTGGCCGAGCAAGGCATTGCCCATGGTCAACCGAGGGCTGCTCCATGGTTGACCAAGCCATCACCTGTGGTCAAGCAACGCATCGTTTGTGGTAGGGCAAGGCATGGGCAGTGAGCGATTGAGTGCACAGCTCCTGGTTGACTGACGGCTGTCTCCAAGGTCGGCCAAGCCATCGCCCATGGTTGAGCGACACATAGCCAGTGGTCAGGCAAGGTGTTGCCCAAGGTAGAGCAACGCACTGCCCGTGGTCAAGCAAGGCAACACCAGTGGTTGAGCAAGGCAGAGCCCGTGGTCGACCATGCCATTGCCCATGGTACAGTGAGGCACAGACCATTGTCGAGGAAGGCAATGCCTGTGGTAGAACCAGGCATAGCACATGGTTGATCTGGGAATTGCCCATGGTAGAGCAAGGTACAGCCCATGGTCGACCAAGCGTTGTCACCATGGCCAATCAAGGTGTTGTACAATGATCAAACAAGCGCTGTTACCATCATCGAGCAAGGCAGCACCTGCAGTAGAGTATGGCACTGCCCATGAACGATTGAGCACACAGACCATGGTTGATCCAGGCATCGATTGTGATCGACCAAGGATTGTCACCATGGTCGACCATGACGTGATCCTTACTAACCCATAGTGAAACTCAATATCAAATATAAGAGCACCACCAACTTGCAATAAGACCCAACACCAAACGTGGAAAAGAACCCCAAGAACTGCAAAGAACAAGTTTGAAATAATGAACTTTGACTCGTTACCTAACGAGGCAAGAACCAAAGTTGCAGATCACGGAGGACACCACACCACGAATCCCCAAACTAGAGAAGCAAAGTGCTAAGTCCGGTTGTAGAACACCACAAGATAACTTGATAAGTTCTAAGTCTTCTCAAGAACCAAGAAGAACAACACGTATTCTCTCACCAGAGTGTCTCAAAATTCGTCCTCTATGAATACCTCAAGGGGTATTTATAGTGTCTACATAAAGAGG
>CXYZ01012636.1:153630-164216 GCA_900006705.1 Sonneratia caseolaris
TTTTCCTTTCCTGTGAGGGTGCTGAGCAGGGCTCCGCGCGCTCTCAGCCAACCCAAACACACAGCGCAATACAACTCGACAAAGCGTAGCGACAACTGGGACAGAACCGAACACTTACAAGGGAAATCTCACTCGTATTCACAACTCGGTATACAAGAATAAGCAAAACCCTTACACAAGTACACAGGGACACTCCAAGCATATGCCTCTGTGCGTCCTGCACTTGCACTCCTCGCCTGGACAGGTGATCTTCGCCCGGGAAGGTCGCCTTGACAGCAGGGACTGGAGACAGCTCTACCAGCCTTCCTCCTGGACTTGCTTGCTTGCTCGCGCTTGTCTGCTCGCCAGGAATCCTTCTCCTTGTCCGCTGGTGTCTTCCGTGTCCTCCTTCCTCCAGCTGCCTCCCCTTTTAAGCTTTTTCAGGGTAGCTAGCCCAGTACCGGCTAGCTATGCCTCCTCCTACCTATCGGGTAGGGGAGGGTGGCTGCAGCGTCCGGAGTTGTCAGGCCAAGTGGGGCGGGGTGCTGTCCAGCTAATCCCCGGTCTGGTTCGGCTGAGTTCCACCGACACTCGGCCTGGCCCTGGTTTAGCTCGCTTGCCTTCAAATCCATTCCTGGTTCCCGCAATGCCATGCGGCCGTGAGCACTCGCCTTAGGGCATTAACCGGCTTATGGCATTCCTAGGGCGATCAGGTCGCCCCCTTCCTAGAGCGAGGTTGCGGGAGCTCTCGGGCACCAATGGTATACCAGCTTGGCTTGGAATGGGTCCTGAGAGGGTCTAGTGTGCTGTCCCTCGCCCTTGAGCTCCTCTTGCGGGAGCAGTCGTGCCCTACTGCTCGCTAGTCTGCTTAGGGACGGGATATCCAGGAGGACCCTTCTGCCCGCGTCGCCTGCCCGCTCACCCTTCCATACCAGGTGATCCTTCGGCAGCTTTTCCCCGATTCTGGCCCATGGTTGCTATGCGATCGAGGCCCGCATAGCGGCCATATTCGTGTTGGGACACTAAGGGGCTTACAGTTCACCACAGGCAACGCCTGGCTCTACCACAGGCAATTGCATGTTTGACCATGGGTTGTGCCTTGTTCTACCATAGGCGATGCCTTGCTCAACCCCTGGCAATGCTAGGCTATACTGTTAGACCCCTGAGATCTAGCCCCGGAGGAGGCGCACCACAGACCGAACCTCGTGGGCAGTGGTGGCGCATAAGCCTGCACGCAAGGATGCGCGGGCAACCAGGTGCTTGGTGTTGAGAGGATTGCAAGTCCATGAAGCGGGCAAGGGTGGAGATGGTCACACAAGTGTGCACAAAGGCACTTGTGAAGAGGATGGTCGACCAAAGACTTGGCAGTGTGCCAAGGGACCAGATTGTGGCAAGGGAGTGCCACAATGCACAAGTCGGTGAATGCGCGGGTGGGCAGTGAGGATGCCCACGAGCATGGCACGGTGCCAAGCTCTAGGAGGTTCATGGAACCTGATACAACCGTGCAAGGGCACTCTAGGAGTGCGCACAACTCAACAGGCCCGGTGGACGCTAAGGGAGGCTTAGCGGCAGGGGAGTTGACTACTTGTGGAGATCGGCTAAGTCCTTGACTAGGCTCGGGCGCTGCTGGATGAGCAATCAGACAACCATGATCCTAGGAGGGGGTCAGGGACGTGCATCCTAGAGGGGGATGAACCTGGATGACGAGGCTAAGCTGGCGCCAAGTCAATCCAGGGAAATCCGGGAAGATCCTCCCAGGATATGGCAGGGCAATCTAGTATGGAGACAATCTTGGAGATTGCAGATCGGCAGCCAGGATTGGATGGACCGAGATCAGATGGAGAGGATCAAGGGATTCTCCCCTATCGGTTGCCATATCAGATTTGCCCGGCTCCCCTATATAAAGGGGGTCGACCTCAACCAGAAGAGGGGGAGCCAAGAAGCGACCAGAAGAGGCGAGAGACACCAGACTCCAAGCAGAGGCGAGGAGAGCACCAGGAGGGACCAGATCAGTCGAGGAACACAACAAGCCCGAGATTCCAAGGGAGTGGAAGTCGAGTGGGGCAGCAACCCGGTGTTCTTGAGGGAAGACACGAGACGAGTAGGAGTGCAAGCAGTAGGAGGCTGTGAGGCATAGGCTCGTGAGGTTGCGTGTAAGTGTTCTGATCTGGGATTGGGTTTTTCGTGTACTTGTAATAGATGTGAATACGAGTTGCGTTTTCCCAATTGTGTTCTTGTGTCACTTGGTATTGCTTCTTTGGTTCCCTGATCGTTTGGCCTTGACGGTACGCGCGGTGAGTGTGTGTGGCTGGTCGGCAAGTGGAGTGTCGACGCCTAGCGGGGTGCGAAAAATTTGTGTTCCGCATCGGCCCCGTGACAGTTGGTATCAGAGCCGAGGTTCTGCCCGTGACCAGTCGGAGTACCCGTGTGAGTGGTGCTGCGTTCGGGTGGAGGAGCCCCTTTGTCAAAGACCACGCGTACCCTACAATCAGCAACCGTGAGGACCAGGGCGATGGAAGCGTTGCGGGAGCGATTGGCGGCGCTGGAAGGCCGTATTGCAGAGCTCACTGGACGAGCAGACCCGACCGCTACGCTGGAACCCCGTGTTGCTGCTTTGGAGGACAACGTCGGCGAAGGCGACGATCTTGGAGGGACCGTGACTGATCTGCTGAAGGAGATCAGGCTTGATGTGGCGACCCTGAAGGATGATGTGGTCCTGATCAAGCGACAACTCGTGTCCCAGGCGGGGCCATCGAATGAGCCTCGTGGGAAGATGAAGGTCCCGGAGCCAAAGGCGTTTGAAGGAACAAGGAGTTCCAAGGATCTAGAGAACTTCATATGGGATATGGAGAACTACTTCGCTGCTGCGAAGATCCCCGACGCCGAGAAGGTGACGATTACCACCATGTACCTTGCCAAGGATGCGAAGCTATGGTGGAGGACCCGAGTCCAAGATGATCTCAGTGCAGGTAGACCCCGGATGGAGACCTGGGAGGCACTGAGGAAGGAGCTGAAGGAGCAGTTCCTGCCGAGCAACACAGCATGGCTTGCTCGGGATGCGATGGCCAAGCTGAGGCACAGCGGACCAGTGCGGGACTATGTGAAGGAGTTTAGCGCACTGATGCTGGACGTGACGGACATGTCAGAGACGGACAAGCTGTACACGTTCCTGAAGGGATTGCAACCTTGGGCTCAACTCGAGCTAAGGAGGCAAGGGGTAAGAGACCTTCCTTCGGCCTTAGCTGCGGCGGACGCACTGCTGGACTTACGGATTGCTCGTGCCGAGGAGGGGAGCAAGAAGGCCCAGCACACGGACAAGGACAAGAAGTCCAAGTCCTACCTGGCAGGAAAGTCAGGGAAGGGCAGGGAGAAGCAGCCAACCCGACCAGACAAAGGGAAGGCGAAGGTGATCGAGGGAGCCAACGGAAGGAAGGATCCTCGGACGCACCCGGGCTGCTTCATATGTAACGGACCCCATAGGGCAAAGGAGTGCCCAAAGCGGGAGGGGAAGGTTACTGCCCTACGATCGGATGACTCCGACGAGGACCGCGTGCAGCGGGTTGCCCCACTGCAGGCCCTTGGCGCTATACGGAGCGAGCGCCCTAAGGTACGCCACAGTTTATTGTTCGTGGATGTGACCTTGAATGGCAGGCGGATGTCAGCCTTGGTGGATACTGGCGCCACCAACACCTTCGTATCAGATCGGATGATACGAACCTTGGAGTTGCGAGTGGAGCGCTCTCACAGCCGTTTGAAGGCAGTGAACTCCAAGAGCCAACCAATGGGCGGGTTGGCAAGGGATGTGCCCATCAAGATAGAGGCTTGGGAGGGCACAATCAATCTGATGGTGGTTCCTTTGGATGACTACGACCTCATCCTTGGGAATAGCTTCTTTGCAAGGCACTGCCCATGACTGGATGTGAGAGCGTTCCACTCGTTGACCATGGTAGAGCAAGGCACTGCCCATGAGCGACCATGTGCACTGCTCGTGGTCGATCAAGGCATCAACCATGGTAGACCAAGGGTTGTTGCCATGGTCGACCAAGCCATCGACCATGGTAGAGCAAGGCACTGCCCGTGGGTGACCAAGCACACAGCCCATGGTCAACCGAGGGCAGTCTTTGTGGTGGACCAAGCCATTGCCTATGGTAGGCCAAGGCACAGCTGATGGTTGAGAAGGCACAGCCTGTGGTTGACGAAGCCATTGCCCAGGGTAAAGCAAGGCACAAGCCATGGTTGAGCAAGGCAATGCCCGTGGTCAAGCAAGGCACAGGCCGTGGTTGAGCAAGCAATCGCCTGTGGTAGAGGGAGGCACATGCTGCAGTCGAGCAAGCGATTGCCCATGGTAGAGCGAGGTTCAGGCCATGGTTGAGCAAGCAATCGCCTGTGGTAGAGCAACGCACAGCCTTTGGTCGACCAAGGCATTGCCCATGGTTGACCATGCCATTGCTCAAGGTGGAGAAAGGCATCACTCATGGTAGAGCTTGGCACAGCCCATGGTCGAACAAGTTATCACCTGTGGTAGAGCAAGGCACTGCCTATAGTCGACCAAGAGCTATTGCGGTGGTTGATCAAGGCATCAACCATGGTAGAGCGGGGCACTGCCAAAGAATGATTGAGTGCACAGCCTGTAGTCAACTATGGGCTGTCTCCTTGGTCAACCAAGTAATTGCCTGTGGTAGAGCAAGGGACAGCCAGCAGTCAAGCAAGGCTTTGCCCAAGGTAGAGTAAGGCATTGGGCGAGGAATGGGACATCCCAGACCGTGGTAGAGCAAGGAATAAACTGAGGTAGTGCAAGGCACAGAACGTGGTTGAACGCGCCTGCGGTCGAGCAAGCCTTCGCCCAAGGTAGAGCAAGGCACTGCCCGCAAGGGACTAAGCACACAGTGCATGGTTTACCAAGCCATGGCCTATCGTAGACCAACGTATAGCCCATGGTGGATCAAGGCATCACCCATGGTAGATTAAGGCACAGCCTATGGTTGACCACAGCTTCACTCATCATAGAGCAATGCACTGTTGTGGTCGACCAAGAGCTGTTGCCATGATCCATAAGGTGTCACCCCATGGTTGACCAAGGGCTGTCGCCATGGGCGAGCAATACTTCACCGATGGTAGAGCAAGGCACTACCCTTGAGTGACCGAGTGAACAGCCTGTGGTCGTTCAAGGCATTGCCCGTGATCGACCATGGGCTATCACCATGGTTAAGCAAGGCATCACCCGTGGTGGAGCTAGGCACTGCCCTTGTGCAACCAAGCACACAGCTAGTGGTCAACCAATAGCTGTCTCCATGGTTGACGAAGGCATCGCTTGTGGTGTAGCAAGGCATCGCTTGTGGTAGAGCAAGGCACAGCCTGTGGTCGAGCAAGGCAATGCCTGTGGTAGAGTAAGGTACAAGCCATGGTCGAGCAAGGCATTGCACGTCGTATAGCAAGGCACTGCCCATCAGTGACTGAGTGCACTGCCCATGGTCGACTGAGGGCTGTCTCTGCGGTCGACCAAGCCATTGCCCGTGGTAGACCAAGGCACAGCCCATGGTTGAGCAAGGAATCGCCCATGGTTGAATATGCCATTACCCTTGGAAGAGCAAGGCACAGCCTGTGGTTGAGCAAGGTGTTGCCCGAGGTAGAGCCAGGCATTGCTTGTGAGCAACCAAGTGCCCTGCCCAAAGCAACCAAGTGCACAGACCGAGGTCAACCGAGGGCTGTCTCTGTGGTCGACCAAGCCATCACCTGTGGTAGAGGAAGGCACAGCCCATGGTCCAGCAAGGTATCGCCCAAGGCAAATACAAGGACTGCCTGTGAGTGACCAAGCACACAGCCCATTGCCAACAAAGGGCTATCTCTCTGGTCGACCAGGCCATCACCCATGGTAGAGCAAGGCACAGCTCATGGTTCACCAAGCCATGGCCTGTGGGAGAGCAAGGGACAGCCCGTGGTGGAGCTAGGCAATGCCCATGATAGAACAAGGCACAGCCCATGGTCCACCAAGGCATCACCCTTGATAGAGCAAGGCATGGCCTGGGGTGAACTGAGGGCTGTCTCTGTGGTCGACCCGTGGAATAGTCTAGCATAGCCCGTTGTCAAGCAAGGTGTCACCCATCCTCAACCAAGAGTTNCAGCCTGACTTGGCATGGTCCCTGGGATGGTCTGGTGTGCTCCCGTGCGTCGCCCTTGAGCACTGCTTGCGAGAGCAGTCGCGCCTTGCCGCTCCCTCTCCTTAGGGACATGGACTTCCAGGAAGATCGTTAGGGCAGTTCCCTTCCACTTCGGGCCCTCCGTTGCTATGCGGTCGAGGCCCGCATAGCGGCCCTCTGGGTCGGGGTGCTAAGGGGGCTTACATAGAGCATGGCACAGCCTGTGGTCAGGCAAGCCATCACATATCATACGGCATGGCACTGCCGTGAGAGAATGAGTGCACAGCCCAATGGCTGTCTCTGTGGTCGACCAAGCCATCACCCGTGGGAGAGGAAGGCACAGCACAAGGATTAGCGAGGCATCCCCCCTGGTATAGCATGGCAAATCCCGTGGTCGAGCAAGGCATCACATGAGGTAGGACAAGGCATTGCCCTTGAGCAACTTAGTGCACGGTCCATGGTCGACAAACGGCTATCTCTGTGGTCGACCAAGCCATCACCCGTGGTGGAGCCAGGCATTGCCCATGGCAGAGCGAGGCATCACCCTTGGTGGAGCAAGCCATGGCCCATGGTAGAGCCAGGCATAGTTAGTCGCTGAGCAAGGCATCACCGGGGGTAGAGCAAGGCACAGCCCATCGTCGAGTAAGGCATCACATGAGGTAGGACTAGGGAGTGCCCTTGCGCAACGTAGTGCACGGTCCATGGGCGACAAACGGCTATCTCTGTGGTCGACCAAGCCATCACCCGTGGTAGAGCAAGGCATTGCCCATGGTAGAGCGAGGCATCACCCTTGGTCGAACAAGCCATGGCCCATGGTATAGCCAGGCATAGTTAGTCGTTGAGCAAGGCATCACCGGTGGTAGAGCAAGGCACAGCATGTGGTTTAGCAAGGCATTGCCCGATGGAGAGCCAGGCACAGCCCATGGGCGACAAAGCACTCAGCCCCTGGTCAACAGAGGGCTGTCTTCGTGGTCAATTGTTATGGATGGGAAATGGCAGGGGGTGGAGAGGGTGACTACTGAGGGCTGTCTTCGTGGTTGACTGTTATGGATGGGAAATGGCGGGGGGTGGAGAGGGTGACTAGCGAGGGCTGTCTTTGTGGTCAACTGTTATGGATGGGAAATGGCAGGGGGTGGAGAGGGTGACTAGCGAGGGAAGGGGCGCTAGTTGGAAGAATAAAAGAGAGGGAAGAGAAGGGAAGAGAAGTTGTTAAGGGGGAAACATTTCTTTCTTTTCTCTGTTTCTTTTTCCATTGTTACATCCCCTTTATACATGGTCTCATAACCACTTCTACCAGTCTCTGTTACAACGGTTAGACAAGGAAACTACTTTCTATTTGTCCCCTCTTTTATTCTCTAAGTAGCTTATGCTCATAACATTACTCCCCTTCTCTAACAGCCTTGTCCTCAAGGTTTACATCTGGAAAACGCTGTTGCAAGTCATATAGGAATTACCAAGTGGCCTCCTCAGGGTTGCTTAGGGACCATTGTGTTAGGACTTGTGTAGCTGCCCTCCTCCCATGCTTGATCATGCGGCGACCAAGGATGGCGATTGGTTGTGGGGCTCTTGTAGTATCAACCTCTTCAGGTACGGAGATAACCCTTGTTGTGGGCCCAGGGGCTTTCTTAAGGAGGGAGACATGGAAGACCGGATGGACCCAAGTAGTCATTGGGAGGTCCAGCCAACAGGCTACTGACCCAATTCTTTCCAGAACCATGTACGGTCCATAGTACTTAGGACTCAGTTTGTGGTTCCTCCTATTGGCAATGGACTGCTGGCGATAGGATTGGAGTTTTAGGAAAACCCAATGTCCAGGCTCAAATCCCCTCGTCGCCCTTAATTTGTCAGCCTGCCTCTTCATCCGCAGTTGGGCCTTGCGTAGTTGCTGCTGCAGCTCCTTGACCATAGCTTCACGGTCCCTCAAATGTTTATCAACTGCAGTGTTGGATGAGTCCCCAAGTATATATGGAATTTGAATGGGAGAGGGAGCTGCATAGAGTGCTTCGTAGGGGGTTCAATTGATGGCGGTATGATAAGTGGCGTTATACCACCACTCTGCTAATGAAAGCCATTGAAACCACCTAGTGGGACAGTGGCTACACACGCATCATGGGTAGCATTCGAGGCCTTGGCTCACCACCTCTGTTTGCCTGTCACTTTGTGGATGATAAGTAGATGACATGTGTTAGACCCTTGAGCTCTAACCCTGGAGAATGCATACCACAAACCGTACCTCGGGGTAGTGGTAGCGCATAGCATGCATGCAAGGATGTGTGGGCAGTCATGTGTGTGGCATTGGGGTAAATTGCAAGTCCATGAGTGGGCAAGTATGGAGATGGTCACACAAGCGTGTGCGGAGGCCCTAGTGAAGGGGATGATCGATCAAGGCTTAGCAATGTGGCCGAGGGATCAAATTGTGGCCTTCGAGTGTCACTGTTCACAAGTAGGCAAATGCGCGTATGGGTGGTGATGATGTCCATGAGCAAGGCACAATGCAACGCTCAAGGATGCTCGGAGAACAAGATGTGACCAAGCAAAGGCACTCAGGGAGTGCACACTACCTGATAGGCATGGCAGACACTAAGGGAATGCTCAACACTTAGTGGCTAGTGAGGTGACTACTTGCGGAGATTGGATAAGTCCTTGACCATGCTCGAGCACCGTTGGATGCAGCAATCCTGATCAGACAGCTATGATCATGGGAGGTAGTCATGGACGTGGGCCCTACAAGAGAGTGGATCAGATCGATGATGCTGAGTTAATNAGCTATGATCATGGGAGGTAGTCATGGACGTGAGCCCTACAAGAGAGTGGATCAGATCGACGATGCTGAGTTAATGCCAAGTCATCCGTACCTGGTCAAGCAGACAATCGGGGAAAGATTCTCCTAGGATATGTCAAATCAATCTGTTATGGAAACAATCTTGGAGATTGCAGATCAATGGCCAAGATTGGACAAATTGAGATATGATGGAGAGAATCAAGGGATTCAAATATATTAGTTGTAATATCTAGTTTGTCAGGCTCCTTTGCATAAAGGGGGTCAGTCTCAATCTCAGAGACAACCAAGAATTCTCAGAGGAGAGACATAGAGAGCCAAAAACTCCAAGAGAGTGGAAGTGAAATCAGAGCAAGCGGTCTAGTGTTCTTGAGAGAAGGCACGGGACGGGTAGGGAGTGCAAGCAGTGAGGGATTGTGAGGCATATACTCGTGTGACTACATGTAAGTGTTCTGATCTAGGTTGGGTTTTCGTGTACTCGTGATATATGTTAATACAGGTTAGGTTGGTCGCATTTGGGTTCTAGAGTTCCTCTGTGTTGCTGTTGTAGATTTGTGTTCGAACACCTCAACAGTATGTGCGGCGTGTGGCTGGTCAGCAAGCGAGTGTTGACGCCAATGGGATGTGGAAAAATTTGTGCCCACATTGGTCCTATGACAGTTGGTATCAGAGCTAGGATGCCCATGATAGTGGTGCCGAAGCTGTGTTCGGGTTGAGAAGACCCTTTGTCAAAGACCACTCATACCTTACAATCAACAATCATGTGGACCAAAGTGATGGAAGCATTGTAGGAGCAATTGGCGGTGCTCGAGGGCCGTAGTGTAGAGCTCAATGAACGAGCAGAGCCGATCGCTACGCTGGAACCACGCGTTGCTGCTCTTAAGGATAATGTCGGCGAAGGCAACGATCTTGGTGGAACTGTAACTGATCTGCTGAAAGAGATTAGACTTCATGTAGCGACCCTGAAGGATGATGTGGTCTTGATCAAGCGGCAACTTGTGTTCTAGGCTTGACTAAACGCTGAGCCTCATGGGAAGATGAAGGTCCTAGAGCCGAAGGCATTTGAAGGGACTAGAAGTTCTAAGGATCTAGAGAACTTCATATTACTTTGCTACTGCAAAGATCCCANAAGGATCTAGAGAACTTCATATTACTTTGCTATTGCAAAGATCCCAGACGCATCTTGCCAAGGATGCAAAGCTATGGTGGAGGATACAAATCCAAGATGATATCAGTGTTGGGAGAACCCGGATTGAGACCTGGGAGGCACTGAAGAAGGAGCTGAAAGAGCAGTTCCTACCGAGCAACACGGCATGGCTTGCTGAGGCACAGTGGACTAGTGCGAGACTATGTGAAGGAGTTTAGCGCACTGATGCTGGACGTGACAGATATGTCAGAGACGAACAAGCTCACATTCCTGAAGGGATTGCAACCTTGGGCTCAACTTGAGCTAAGGAGGCAAGGGGTGAAAGACCTTCCTTCTTCCTTAGCTGCGGCGGATGCACTACTGGACTTACGCATTGCTTGTGCTGAGGAGGGGAGCAAGAAGGCCCAACATGAGGACAAGGACAAGAAGTCCAAGTCCTACATGAAAGGAAAGTCAGAGAAGGGCAAGGAGAAGCAGCTAACTTGACCAGACAAAAGGAAGGCGAAAGTGATCGAGGGTGCCAATGGGAAGGACCCTCATATGC
>CXYZ01012636.1:183096-194160 GCA_900006705.1 Sonneratia caseolaris
TTTTCCTTTCCTGTGAGGGTGCTGAGCAGGGCTCCGCGCGCTCTCAGCCAACCCAAACACACAGCGCAATACAACTCGACAAAGCGTAGCGACAACTGGGACAGAACCGAACACTTACAAGGGAAATCTCACTCGTATTCACAACTCGGTATACAAGAATAAGCAAAACCCTTACACAAGTACACAGGGACACTCCAAGCATATGCCTCTGTGCGTCCTGCACTTGCACTCCTCGCCTGGACAGGTGATCTTCGCCCGGGAAGGTCGCCTTGACAGCAGGGACTGGAGACAGCTCTACCAGCCTTCCTCCTGGACTTGCTTGCTTGCTCGCGCTTGTCTGCTCGCCAGGAATCCTTCTCCTTGTCCGCTGGTGTCTTCCGTGTCCTCCTTCCTCCAGCTGCCTCCCCTTTTAAGCTTTTTCAGGGTAGCTAGCCCAGTACCGGCTAGCTATGCCTCCTCCTACCTATCGGGTAGGGGAGGGTGGCTGCAGCGTCCGGAGTTGTCAGGCCAAGTGGGGCGGGGTGCTGTCCAGCTAATCCCCGGTCTGGTTCGGCTGAGTTCCACCGACACTCGGCCTGGCCCTGGTTTAGCTCGCTTGCCTTCAAATCCATTCCTGGTTCCCGCAATGCCATGCGGCCGTGAGCACTCGCCTTAGGGCATTAACCGGCTTATGGCATTCCTAGGGCGATCAGGTCGCCCCCTTCCTAGAGCGAGGTTGCGGGAGCTCTCGGGCACCAATGGTATACCAGCTTGGCTTGGAATGGGTCCTGAGAGGGTCTAGTGTGCTGTCCCTCGCCCTTGAGCTCCTCTTGCGGGAGCAGTCGTGCCCTACTGCTCGCTAGTCTGCTTAGGGACGGGATATCCAGGAGGACCCTTCTGCCCGCGTCGCCTGCCCGCTCACCCTTCCATACCAGGTGATCCTTCGGCAGCTTTTCCCCGATTCTGGCCCATGGTTGCTATGCGATCGAGGCCCGCATAGCGGCCATATTCGTGTTGGGACACTAAGGGGCTTACAGTTCACCACAGGCAACGCCTGGCTCTACCACAGGCAATTGCATGTTTGACCATGGGTTGTGCCTTGTTCTACCATAGGCGATGCCTTGCTCAACCCCTGGCAATGCTAGGCTATACTGTTAGACCCCTGAGATCTAGCCCCGGAGGAGGCGCACCACAGACCGAACCTCGTGGGCAGTGGTGGCGCATAAGCCTGCACGCAAGGATGCGCGGGCAACCAGGTGCTTGGTGTTGAGAGGATTGCAAGTCCATGAAGCGGGCAAGGGTGGAGATGGTCACACAAGTGTGCACAAAGGCACTTGTGAAGAGGATGGTCGACCAAAGACTTGGCAGTGTGCCAAGGGACCAGATTGTGGCAAGGGAGTGCCACAATGCACAAGTCGGTGAATGCGCGGGTGGGCAGTGAGGATGCCCACGAGCATGGCACGGTGCCAAGCTCTAGGAGGTTCATGGAACCTGATACAACCGTGCAAGGGCACTCTAGGAGTGCGCACAACTCAACAGGCCCGGTGGACGCTAAGGGAGGCTTAGCGGCAGGGGAGTTGACTACTTGTGGAGATCGGCTAAGTCCTTGACTAGGCTCGGGCGCTGCTGGATGAGCAATCAGACAACCATGATCCTAGGAGGGGGTCAGGGACGTGCATCCTAGAGGGGGATGAACCTGGATGACGAGGCTAAGCTGGCGCCAAGTCAATCCAGGGAAATCCGGGAAGATCCTCCCAGGATATGGCAGGGCAATCTAGTATGGAGACAATCTTGGAGATTGCAGATCGGCAGCCAGGATTGGATGGACCGAGATCAGATGGAGAGGATCAAGGGATTCTCCCCTATCGGTTGCCATATCAGATTTGCCCGGCTCCCCTATATAAAGGGGGTCGGCCTCAACCAGAGGAGGGAGAGCCAAGAAGCGACCAGAAGAGGCGAGAGACACCAGACTCCAAGCAGAGGCGAGGAGAGCACCAGGAGGGACCAGATCAGTCGAGGAACACAACAAGCCCGAGATTCCAAGGGAGTGGAAGTCGAGTGGGGCAGCAACCCGGTGTTCTTGAGGGAAGACACGAGACGAGTAGGAGTGCAAGCAGTAGGAGGCTGTGAGGCATAGGCTCGTGAGGTTGCGTGTAAGTGTTCTGATCTGGGATTGGGTTTTTCGTGTACTTGTAATAGACGTGAATACGAGTTGCGTTTTCCCAATTGTGTTCTTGTGTCACTTGGTATTGCTTCTTTGGTTCCCTGATCGTTTGGCCTCGACGGTACGCGCGGTGAGTGTGTGTGGCTGGTCGGCAAGTGGAGTGTCGACGCCTAGCGGGGTGCGAAAAATTTGTGTTCCGCATCGGCCCCGTGACACAAGGCACAGCCTGTGGTCAAGTAAGGCATCGCCCATGGTAGAGTGAGGCACAACCCATGGTTGAACATGCCATTGCCCTTGGTAGAGGAAGGCACAGCCTGTGGTCAAGTAAGGCATCACCCATGGTAGAGCAACACACAGCCCATGGTCAAGCAAGGCATTGCCCGTGGTCGAGCAAGGCATTGACCGAGGTAGAGCCAGGCCCTGCTAGTGAGAGACTGAGTACACTGCCCATGGTTGACCAAGGGCTGTCTCCATGGTCGACCAAGCCATCGCCCGTGGTGGAGCAAGGCACAGCCCATGGTTGAGCAAGGCATCACTTGAGGTAGGGCGAGCCACAGCCCATGGTCAAACATGCCATTGCCCTTGGTAGAGCCAGGCACAGCCCGTTGTCGAGTAAGGCATCACCTGCGGTAGAGCAAGGCACAGCTCGTGGTCAAGCAAAGCATCTCCCGAGGAAGAGCCAGGCACTGCCCATGAGCTACTGAGCGCACAGCCCATAGTCAACTGAGGGCTGTCTCTGTGGTCTTCCAAGCCATCGCCAGTGGTAGGCACAGCCCGTGGTTGAGCAAGTTATCACCCATGGTTGGGCAAGGCATAGCCTGTGGTTGAGCACGACATCACCCATTGTAGAGCGAGGCAAAGCCTGTGGTGGACCAAGGCATTGCCCGTGATGGACCAAGGCACTACCCATGGTCAACCCGGAGCTGTTGCTGTGAATGATCAATGTGTCGACCCTTGATCGACCAAGGGTTGTCACCATGGTCGAGGAAGGCATCGCCCATGGCAGAGCTCGGCACTATCCATGACTGACGGCAATGTACCTACCCTATTTCTTCTTTCGTCACTTATGATCATTTGCCCGCCTCCTCCTCTTTCTTTGTTGCCATTGTTGATTCTATGTCTATCCCAACATCTATCTCCGATGCCTTGTCTCATCCTGGTTGGTGTCAAGCAATGATAGAGGAGATGAATTCTTTGGATTCTAATGGTACTTGGAACTTGGTCCCTTTACGATCTGGTAAAAAGGCTATTGGATGTAAATGGGTAATTGCGGTTAAATTTAATGCAGATGGATCGGTTGCTTGATTAAAAGCTCGTCTTGTTGCAAAAGGGTTTGGTCAAACTTATGGAGAGGATTATTTTGATACATTTTCTCTTGTTGCCAAGCTCACCTTTGTCTGTTTATTGATCTCTCTGGCAGTGACACATGGCTGGCACTCACGCCAACTTGATATTAAAAATGCCTTCTTGCATGGTGATCTTCAGGAGGAGGTGTATATGGAGCAACCACTTGGGTTTGTTGCTCAGGGGGAGAATGGGAATGTTTGTCATCTCCGTAAATCTTTATATGGCCTCAAACAAAGCCCACAAGCTTGGTTCGGCAAATTTAGCCAAGCAATTAAGGATTTTGGCAAGAGTAAGAGTAAGTTGGATCATTCAGTTTTTTATAAAAGTTCCCCTATTGGATCTATACTTTTGGCAGTATATGTGGATGATATTGTTATCACTGGGAGTGATGAAATGGGAATCTTATCTTTGAAGTCCTTTCTTCATAGTCAATTCCACACAAAGGACTTAGGGGTCTTGCAGTATTTCTTGGGAATAGAAGTGATAAGAAGAAAGAGGGGCATCTTGCTATCTTAGAGAAAATATGCGCTTGATCTATTAGCTGAGACAGGGAAGTTAGGAGCTAAGCCTGGTAGTGCTCAGATGCTCCCTAACCTACAGCTCACGAGAGATGGAGAATTATTTAAAGACCCAGAAAAAAACCGAAGACTAGTTGGCAAATTGAACTATCTGACAGTGACTCGCCCTGATATTGCTTACTCGGTTAGCATTGTCAGTCAATTCATGTCTTCTCCAATAGTTCATCATTGGGACGCATTGGAGCATATTCTTTGCTATTTGAAGGGAGCTCCAAGCCGGGGGATACTATATAGTAATCATGGACATAACCATGTTGAATGTTTCTTTGATACAGATTGGGCAGGCTCCAAGATTGACAAAAGATCTACTACAAGCTATTGTGTATTTGTTGGAGGAAATTTGATTTCATGGAAGAGTAAGAAACAAAATTTAGTCTCCCGATCAAGTGCAGAAGCAGAGTATAGAGCCATGGCATAGTCTATAAGTGAGATTATGTGGATATGTCAGATCCTTGCTGAAATTGGTTTTGAAGCTTCTATGCCAACAAAGTTATGGTGTGACAATCAAGCTGCTCTCCATATTGCATGTAATCCCGTGTTTCACGAAAGAACTAAACATATCGAGATAGATTGTCATTTCATTTGTGAGAAGATACAACATAAGTTGGTCTCCATAGGGCATGTGAAAATTGGAGAACAACTAGGAGACATATTCACAAAGGCTCTTAGTGGTCCTCAAGTTGATTACATTTGTAACAAGCTGGGCATGATTAATATCTATGCTCCAGCTTGAGGGGGAGTGTTATGAATTGTATATTAGCTAACTATTGTAGATTAGCTCAATTAGCTAAGTTTCCTATTTTAGTTTCTTTCCCAGGATAGGATTCTCTTTGTATATAAGCAATGTATTTGTACATAATCAATTGGAGAAAATATTCTTCTTCCTTGCGTCTATTACCAGTCTCCAAGTGGATAGTGGCAAAATTGGGGTTGCAGGTGCAACGGTGCCCAAACCGCATGAAGGCGGTGAATTCTCGGAGCTAGCAAATGAGAGGCATGGCAAGAGATGTGCTAGTCCAAGTTGGAGAGTGGGAAGGCAAGCTGGATGTGATGGTTGTATAGTTGGATGACTACAACGTGATTCTTGGTAATAGTTTCTTTGTTGAAGCCTCTGTTACCATTATGCCTTGTTTAGGTGGATGCTTGATAGGAGATCCCAAACAACTGAGCTTTGTGTGGGGAATCAAGCTGGATGGTGGCAGCAAGGGCAAGAAGACCGAGAGCGGAACAGCCTTGCTGGTGGCTGTGAAGGATCAGCAGAGGTGAAGATCCAGATCCAACATGCACAATGGTGCCTTGTTGATGAGGGCGTCAACTTCCTCGGGTGGGGGAGGTTTGTTATGGCCATGAGCTATGAGCCAGAGTAATGCATACCACAGGTTGTACCTCGTGACTGCAGGAGCGCATACGTGCTAATGTGGGGCACGTGGAGAGAAGGTTTGTGGTCAGGAGGCTAAGCTGGACAGGAGACTTGCTCGAGCAACCAAGCGGAGTGGTGCAGAGTAAGGACTTGGTGGACTGAAGGCAAGTGCCATGGCCTTGGGGTCGATGCTGTTCGACCAATGCAAGGTTGATAATCGCTAGACAGCCTAGGAATGCTAAGGCATGAGCGGAGAGTGATCGAGAGGCGTTTGATCACTTCATGCTGGGGTCGATCAAAGGAGCCATGTGTTGCTGGTCGGCGACAGTGCACGGTGGCTGAGTGGAGATGCAGACACGCAAGTGGAGTCTTGGTCATGTGGGACACGATGATCAAGTGCGTGGAGCGCGACTACTCACAGAAGGTGCGCGGGATACTGTGGAGCGCAGGATTGGTGCTCACAGGATAAGGATCGCAGACACCAACATGGAAAGGATTGATGGTTTCCTTATGCGGAGTGGCTGGTGATCAATCAAGAACCAAGTGGGGCACAGGTGTCCAAGTGCGGCCAAGAAGCTGTCCAGGTTGGATGAACATGATCAAGATAGAAGATCATACGATAACAGACAATTGGGGAAAGATGCTCCCAGGATATGGCAGGTCAGTCTGTTATGGAAACAATCTTGGAGATTGAAGATCGAGAGCCAAGATCGGACGGATTGATATTTGATGGAGTGAATCAAGGGATTCAAATATATCAGCTGCCATATCTAGTCTGTCAAGCACCTCTATATAAAAGGGGTTTAGTCTCAGTTGGAGGAGAGAGCGATCCAGAATTCTCAAAGGAGAAACCACAAAGGTCTCAAGGCGTCTCAGAGAAGAGAGCCAAGGAGAGCAGCTAGAGAGAGTTGGGATACATGAGGGAGAGCAAGAGAGGCAGAGCACAGAGCTGCTGCTGCAAGTTGTAGCTCAGCAGTGAGTGGGGAGTGAGTCCCATTTACCCTTGTAACGTTGAAGTGTGTCGAGTTAGGGTGTGTCGAGTGAGGAGTATAAGCAGCACAGAGGTCATGAGGCATATACTCGACAAACTGAGTGGCTTTGCTCTTGTAAAGGGTTTTTCATACTTGTACAATTGTGAATACAAGTGGAGTTTTCCCTTTGGATATTGCTTGTCTTCGCTTTCGTTGTGGCGTGATCGTGTGCCAGGTGACATCAACCCTCAGTTGCGAGTGGGGGCTGGTTGGCAGGCGGAGTTGTCAATGCCAGTGGGACACGGAAAAATTCGATCCCCGCATTGGTCTCGTGACAATTAAGCTCTACCTCAGGTGATGCTTTGCTCGACCACAGGCTGTGCCTGGCTTCACCACAAGCAATGGCATGTTCGACCACGTGCCATGCCTCACTCTACCACCGCCGAAGCCTTGCTAGACCATGGGTTGTGCCATCCAATACCATGAGTGATGGCCTTGTTGATCACTAAGACTACCCATAGCAAAACAATTGCAGCGACAGCAAAATCGTAGCAGAGGGCAGCAACAACAACAATCACAGCAGAGAGCAGCAACAGTAGAGAGTAGAGACGCAAAGAGCAAGCAAACCCCAAAGTACAGCAGTCCGACGGGATGGTGGGTGAAATTCTTCAATCCTGCTCTGATACCATGTTAATAGACGCAAGGAAGAAGAATATTTTCTCCAATTGACGATGTATAAATACGTTGCGTATATGCAAAGAGAATCCTATCCTGGGAAAGAAACTAAAATAGGAAACTTAGCTAATTTAGCTAATATACAATTCATAACAGAGACAAGCACGCTTGTGGCACCAGTATCTACCAACACTGCCACATCAATACCGTTTATCACAGCATTCACGTGCATCAAGTCGTAGCGTTCTCCTTGGCATTCGGTCTGTAATGCACTCAGCAACTGAAGTGGCGCCGCCCTCTCAATTGGCTCTTCATTGGATTCCTCCTTCCGTTGACTCGTACCCGTTCCATTCTTCTTCTTCGGGCACTCTCTCGCATGGTGAGGACCATCACAAATGAAGCATCCTTGGCGAGTTTGGGAGTCCTTCTTTGGCCCACTCTTGACCGCCTTTCCCTTGTCCTCTTCAGTTCTGGCTGGTTGACCATACTTGCCTTTCGCTCTTGACTTCTTCTCCTGCACCTTTTCCTGCCCCTTGGATCCATCCTCCTGCTGAGCAGAATGCAAATCCACCAGTGCATCTGCTGCAGTCAAGGCAGTGGGTAAATCCCTCACACCCTGCCTTCTCAACTCAAGTTGTGCCCATGACTGTAGGCCCTTCAAGAAGGTATACAACTTGTCCATCTCGGACATGTCCATAACATCCAGCATTAGGGAACTGAACTTCTTCACATACTCTCTCACAAAGCCATCATGTTTCAGTTTGGCCAACGTGTCCCGAGTAACCCGCGAACTGTTGCTTGGTAAGAACTGCTCCTTGAGTTCCTGCTTCAAGGCCTCCCATGTCTCAATCCTGGATCATCCGCCACTGATCACATCCTGGACATGAGTTCTCCACCACAACTTAGCATCACTAGCCAAATACATAGTTGTGATCATTACCTTCTCCGAGTCTGGAACCTCTGCAATGACAAAGTAATTCTCCATGTCCCAAATGAAGTTCTCCAACTCCCTGGAACTCTGAGAACCATCGAATGACTTTGGCTCGGGGATCTTCATCTTCCCACGAGTCTCACCTGCCAACCCACTGGCGGTTTGTGTGGCCAACTGCCACTTGACCAACACCATGTCGTCCTTCAAGGCATTGAGCTCTCGTCGCAATGCCTTCACGATGTCTGTCAGCATCCCGCCAAGATCATCGCCTTCACCCACATTGTCTTCAAGGGCAGAAATCCGCTCCCCCAATCTGTCAATTGAAGGAGTCCTGGTTGTGACATCCACCATCTGACCCTCAAGAGCCTGCACACGCTCCCGCATCGCCTCCATCGATCGGGTCCACACGGTTGCTACAGGTTGTACTGTCATGGCCACCAGCTTCACTTGGATACCTCTAGGTTCTCCCAACCTAGACTCCTAGCACTCTTCGCACGACCAGCTAGGCAGTACCTTCTTCACAGTCAACCTTCCTCTGATACCGCTAGGCTCCTCCTAGGCATTACGAGACCTTCAACTCGTACCAACTGTCACGAACGTGGCTCTGATACCAATTGTCATGCGACCAATGCAGGGATCGAATTTTTCCGCATCCTGCTGGCATTGACAGCTCCACCTGCCAACCAGCCCCCACTCACAACCGAGGGTTGATGTCACCTGGCACATCATCACACCACAACAAAAACAAACACGAGCAATATACAAAGGGAAAACTCCACTTGTATTCACAATTGTACAAGTATGAAAAACCCTTTACAAGAGTAAACCCACTCAGCTTGTCGAGTATATGCCTCACGACCTCTGTGCTGCTTACACTCCTACTGCCCGTGAGTGACCAAGCACACAGCGCGGGCCTGACCAAGCAATGGCCCATCGCAGACCAATGTAATGCTTGTGGTAGAGCAAGGCACAGCCCGTGGTTGACCATGGCTTCGCTCGTGGTAGAGTAAGGCACACCTGACGTCGACCAAGAGCTGTTGCCATGGTCCAACAAGGCATCACCACATGGTCGACCAAGGGCTGTTGCCGTGGTTGAGCAAGACTTCACCCGTGGCAGAGCAAGGCATGGCCCATGAGTGACCGAGTGTAGAGCCTGTGGTCATTCAACGCATTGCCCATGATCGACCATGGGCTATCACCATGGTCGAGCTAGGCATTGCCCATGGTGGAGCTAGGCACAGCCCTACTGCAACCGAACACACAATCCATAACCAAGGGCTGGCCCCATGGTAAACCAAGCCATTGCTCGTGGTGGAGACAAGCATCACCCGTCGTAGAGCAAGGCAATGCCGGGGAGGAGAAAGGAGGTGACTGTGGTGGAGCAAGGCAAAAGCCATGGTCAAGCAAGGCATTGCCCATCAGGGACTGAGGGCACTGCCTGTGGCCGACCAAGGGCTGTCTCCGGGGTCGCCCAAGCCATCGCCCGTGGTCGACCAAGGCACAGCCTGTGGTCAAGTAAGGAATTGCCCGTAGTCATGCGAGGCACAGCCCATGGTCAAAGATACCATTGCCCTTGGTAGAGCAAGGCATAGCCCGTGGTCGAGCAAGGCATCACCCAAGGTAGAGCCAGGCACTGCTTGTGAGCGATCAAGAGTGCTGCCTTGAGCAACTGAGCACACAGACTGAGGTCGACTGAGGGCTTTCTCCGTGGTAGACCAAGCCATCACCCGTGGTAGATCCAAGGTATCAACCGAGGCAGATCCAAGAACTGCCCATGAGCAACTGAGCGCACAGCCCATTGCCAACAAAGGGCAGTCTCTGTGGTTGACCAAGCCATCGCCTGTGGTAGAGCAAGGCACAACTCATGGTTGACCAAGCTTTAGCCCATGGTAGAGCAAGGGACAACCCGTGGTGGAGCAAGGCATTGCCCATGGTAGGGAAAGGCACAGCCTGCAGTGCAGCAAGGGTTGTCTCTGTGGTTGACCAAGCCATCACCCATGGTGGAGCAAGGCACAGCCCATGGTCAACCAAGCCATCACTCATGGTATAGCCTGGCACAGCCAGTGGTGGAGCAAGATGTCGCCTGTGGTAGAGCAAGGCACAAGCCATGGTCAAACATGCCATCGCCCATGGTAGAGCCAGGCATAGCCCATGGTCAAGCAAGCCATCGCTCGTGGAAGAGAATGGCACAGACCGTGGAGAACCAGGTCATCGCCCAAGTTAGAGCCAGGCTGTGGGCTTGAAAGACTGAGGGCACGGCCCAGAGTCCCCCGAGGGCTGTCTCCATGGTCAACCAAGCCATCGCCAATGGCAAAGCAAGGCACAGCCCATGGTTGACCAAGGCAGTGCCCGTGGTAGGATGAGGCACAGACATGGCCCATGGTAGAACAAGGCATAGCCCATAGTTGAGCAAGGCATTGCCCAAGGTAGAGCAGACACTGCCCGAGAGCTACTGAGCAAATAGCCTGTGCTCAACCGAGGGCTGTCTCCCTGGTCGTCCAAGGCATCACCCGTGGGAGAGCGAGGCACAGCCTATGGTCAACCAATGCAATACCCTTGTCGGACCAAGGCACTGCCCATGGTTAACCAAGAGCTGTTGCTGTGGTCGATCAGCACATCGACCCATGATCGACCAAGGGTTGCCACTGTGGTTGAGCAAGGCACCACCTGTGAGTGACCAAGTGCACAGCCCGTGGTCAATCTACGCATTGCCTGTGATTGACCAAGGGCTATCACCACGGTCAACCAGGCCACCTCTCTTGGTATAGCATGGCACAGCCCATGGTCAAGCAAGGCATTGCCCATGGTTGGGCAAGGCATAGGCCATGGTCAAACATGCCATTTTCCTTGGAAGAGCACGGCACAGCCTGCGGTCGAGCAAGGCATCACCCTCGGTAGAGCAAGGCACAGCCCATGGTCAAGCAAGGCACCGCCCATGCTAGGACAAGGCAACACCCTGTGGTCGAGTAAGGCATCGCCTGTGGTCGAACATGCCATTGCCCTTGGTAGAGAAAGGTGTCACCTGTGGTAGTGGCAGGCACTACCCATGAATGATCGAG